>OX422212.1:562501920-562531920 GCA_949130495.1 Sambucus nigra | reverse complement strand
TCCATAATACAGATGTTAATATTTAGAATAGTAAAAACCCTATGATCTGGAATAGGAAAACATTATACAAATCAAAATTCTAAAATTAAATGAAAACAGTAGACAAATCAAAATTCTAAATTTAAATGAAATTAATATGCAAATCAAAATTCTAAATTTAAATGAATATAATAAGCCGAATTAGAAATCACTTTTGATTCCCAGTGGTCAACGATTTACTGTGGGAATAAGCCTAACACCTCCCCGGCTAAACGGCAACCCGGTTACGCGACAAGTTACCAGTATATCACAACCAGACTTCTATTTCTCCTTATTATTATTATTATTTAAATCAGGATTTTAATGTGAATAGTAATCATTTAAATCAGGATTTTAATGTGAATAGTAAATTACTATTCACGCCGGTGAATAGTAATCTTACATATTCCGAGGAATAGTAACATTACTATTACGATGACATATCTCAGATCATCTGTATTACTACCTAAATACTAACACACAAATTAGCCAATCATGGCTCTGATACCAACAAGGAGAGGATCAATATGCGGAATTTAAACTGGAAATATTATTACAAACTTATATTACAGACTGATTAAAAAAAAAAAACTTACAGTAAAGGAAGAGTCCACCGGAATGTAACCGGGATGTTCAAACTTATTACAATAAGAGAGAGAGAGAGAGAGAGAGAGAGAGAGAGAGGTTAATGTGAGTGTGTAAAATGAAGAGGGGAAGCCCTCAATTTATACAAAGAAAATGAATCAATAATTCCTGAAAAGGGGCCCTCCATGTTGAAAGGCTGACAAAGTCTTTTGTCTTTTAACGTCGGCTGCTGGGCCAAGTGGGACCACAAGAGTCACGGGCAGTTGCAAGTGGGTCTGTTAGTCACCAAAGGGGGCCTACCACTTTCACCGAAAGCAGAGAGCCTTGTCCATATGCGTCGGCGAGCATCTTCTCTGGGACCGACTGGGCCCAGTCACCTCAAATCATCTAGGCCATCTGCGTCAGGGCTAGGATTAGGGTTATCCAACCGTCGTGTTGGGAAAGCTGAACTCAGTGAGTTGAAGAAAGCCTCCATCGTTGGCTCAGTGGGAATATTGGTGTCAAACATGTCACCAATGTAGGGATCGTCTTCTAGATTCTGGGCTTCTCCGGCCAGGCAAAAGAAAGGAATATCTTTTGAAATAGAAGTCATGGATGTATCATCATCATCTGAGGGAAGAGGAATGGGATTCCTGTTGAGTGTATAGGAGCTAAAACTGGGTCTAGGTAGAACACTAGGAGAGATTCTTTCTTCGAAGGCAGATTTGAATTGGTTAAGGGTGTAATCCATAACTTTCTGCAGCAGCTCTTGCTCCGTAGCTTCTGGAAAATGCTTCTTCATGGCATCTCTAAGGCTGACGATGGGATTGACTGCAGGAGACATTTTCTCTGCAGGCGGGGGAGAATCATCAACCAAATTCATGTAGTTACTCAAACTACTCTTGATCTGACCAATGGTGGAACCAATATCAACTCCACTCCACCACCGATAAAAGAAGTTGCGTTCAAGTAGAGGAACATTCAGATTATTAACTCTATAATGGAGATCCCATCTGAAGATCCAAGGAATATCCATCTCGGAGAAAAATATTATGGTGTTTAATCCTACCGGAGTTTTGTTTTTCCCTCGCAAAAGAGGATGAAATTGAGTAGACTTCTCAAAATATTCAGTAGGAACAATTCCTTTCTGAATACAATTCATATCAGCCCCGCTATCAACAAGGGCAATGATGTTACAAAGAGAAAATTCTTTGTTAATCACAAGGTTGATAGTAGTGTACCACTTTTGGCTTGGCACACGGGTGATAACACCCAAATATTCCACGGAATCTTCAGTACTGGGAGTAGTATTGGAAGTTTCTGGATTAGAATGTTTCTGAACATTCTTGAGATTATCAATCTCTATCTGCATATTATTATGCTGGATTTTAAGTTTTCTTAACTCATTTTTTAAAGTATTAACTTCATGTCTTAGATCATTAAGACTAAAGGCTTGTTAAAATCCCCAGTATTCTCCAGGCGATTGAATACCTCCTTAAGGCTGTATTCTTTAGAAGAATCAGGAATAACATTTTCCTAGGCATAAGAAGACTTAATCAATTTAAGTTTAATGTCGGGGTCAGTAACCTGATGTAATACCCCGTATTTTTATGCTATATTTAATTTGGGGATTTATTAAATTTAATGTGTTGATTTATTTAATAAAAAAATCCGAAAATTAATTATGTTATAATTATTAACGTGACTAGAGTTAGTAATTATGGGAAACTTGTTGAACATTACTAATGAGCATAGTAATATATTATATTGGTTATATTGAATGTCATAAGTAAATTAAATGACTATTTCAGAAATTTAAGTCGGGACGTGCCCGTGTCACGTCGGGACTAATTATGTTAATTAAAAAGTGAATATTTTATAAGTTGTCCGTATGGTCGTTTTGAGTGCGCCAACGCGTCCGGAAGGGTCGAGATAGTCAGAAAAGTGTACCCGGGGGTTTAGTTCGGGCCTCGGGGTGTTTTTAGGCCTAATTAGTGACCCGGGAGGGCATTTTGGTCATTTTACAAAATAGGGTAATTAAACCCACGAATTTCAGCCATCCTTAGCAGCCATTTAAGTCAGCCTTTTAGGGTTAGAGCATTCAGAACCCTAGAACGGCCATTGGAGAAGAGAGGAGAGAGCTCTCAAGGTGATTCAAGGCCCAAAACACCACCGATTACACCGTCGTCACCACCAACGCGTAGATCGCGAGGAGGAGAACGCAACCACTTCAATATCAGCAGGAAACCAGACCTCTGAAATCCCAGGCAAGTGTTTAACTTGCGTATTTTCGTTGATGCAATATTCATATTAGTGTAGGAATGATTAGGAGTATAATCAATGGAAGAAAACCCCAATTTTGATAGGGATTTGCATGTAGAAATCATTATAACCATATTCTGGAAATATTATGTGAAGTTGATGATTAACCCACGAATTTGTGATGATTTGTTAGAAGGAAATTCTGGAGAAAACTGATTAGAACAAAAGTTAAGAAAACTTTAGGTTTCTTGATGATTAGATGAGATTTTAGGTTGTTTAACCATGTTTAATGATGTATACAGGCATGCTGAACGTTAAAGATATCTGGAATTATGTTAGTATGTTAGCAGTAAACTTTTTGGGTCGATTAGTGTTGGAAAATACGAGTTTTGATGTAGAACTTTAATCAATCCCGTCACTGCAATTTCTGCAGAATTTTTGCCCAGACCTGCTTGATCGATCGATCGAGCATAGAGCTTCGATCGATCGAAGGATTCGATCGATCGAGCCCCAAGCTTCGATCGATCGACCCCTCCTGGCAGACTCCTATTTCTCTTGTTTAATTAGTTGAATTAATTTATCATGGAAGAACCTTTGGGCATTCTAAATAAAATGATTTGGGGGATATTGAGGACCAGTAGGATATATGGATAAATGTTAGAACCTTTAATCTTCAACGAGAATGGTATTTATGGGATATGTACTTTAGGTGGGTAGATTTATGAAATTTAAGGGTGAGGTGCGTAAGAGAGTTACGTTGGAATCAAATAAAGTCACTTACTGAATTTCAGATTTGCGAGGATATAATCCATGAGGGTTAGGTAATGAGTGAGAAAACCCTTCGAGTTAAGGTTAGGAATAAAACCTTATACGTAATTCTATAATTGTGAAATTAAGGAAAAACGGTATAATTACGGGTGATGGGAAGAACCTATATTAATATGACATTGGTATATTTATATGATTGTGTGTACATATATTATATACATGTGAAAATCATACCCACGCTACTTGCTATCCCTGAGGTTTCCGCGCTGGGACAAGTCTTATGTCGATGGGACCTTTATGGGGGATATTGACTTGTACCCTAGAAGATAGATGTCCTTGGTACAGGCTATCGATGTGATAGTTCAGACGGTCCTAAGAGACGCCGGTATGTGCTACCCTCTTAGAGACTTGGAATCTATGCTTCGCCTCAATATTGTTTGTGTATTTATGTTAATACAATTCGAGAGTGATTCTGAATGTATTCCCCTTTATGTGAGTGATATGGGGCTTTGGATAGTGGAAGTATGCACGCACCATAGTTTTATTCGGGGTGCTGTTATATATATATATTATACGAGTAGTTAATATATATATATATATATATATATGAGATTATGTCACTTGTAACTGTCTACTGAATTTGATAAGTAGAACATAGTGTGGACTCTTACTATTAAATACTTGTTTTGAAAAAGTATAACATGTCACGGTAAAACCTTAGGGTTTTTATAAAATTAAAATGAAGGTCCTTGGTTACTATTTGGAATATTCTTTTAAAATAAGGTCGTAAATTTGTAAATCTTGCGGGTAAGCTAAGTTAAGTTAAAGCTTTTGGAAAGACGAGTATGTTAGATGTTAAAACAAACCGTTGGGAAGGCTAGTGCGATAGGTGTGCACATTAGAAGAGAGGTGAGTATTTCTCAAGAGAGAGACGAACTAATATGTTGTTGCATTGGCCTGTATCAATTTAAATACTTGCTTAACGTATTTTAAAAATCAAACACACTTTCGGGCCCTGACCCGTTTCTTTCTCTCTCTCTCTCCCTTGTGTATATATATGTATATTTTCAGGTGCCCAGCCACAGGGGCGTCTTGCTTAGGATCCTTTGAGAAGAACGAGCTGCAGCTTAGGTGGAAGTTGCAGGTCACTTGAGTAGACGGCTTCTGTTATTGACTCCACTCTTATTACTCTCATTTATTGGGCACGTGTCGCCCCTTTCATCATTTCATTTACTTGTTGGGATTTTTATATTTTCAGTTATTCCAGTATTGTTTTATGGGATTTATTCAGGATAGTTTATGATGTTTGGTTTTATTATGTTGACATTCGATTGACGAATGTATGGTTTTATTTTAGTTCTTCGTGGTGTGATTCTATATTGTAGAAATGTTGTTTTGTATAAGTAAATCTTTTCTTTAATTAAAATTTGGAAGTTTGTATGAAAAAATATTTTTGACACTTAGCTTAATTATTTAGGGTGTTAAATTGGAAAAATTATTTTTATCGACAGTGATGCTGAGAATGAACCAACTGTTTACCTTGATTTAATTTAATAAAGGAGTGATCGCCCGGTATTTAATTAGGCGGGGTGTCACAGGTGGTATCAGAGTATCAGGTTCTAGTGTCCATAGGATCTGTACGGCTTATTTCGCTTTCAGCTTAACGTTATTTCTATAGAGCCCTATTTTTAGGACTGTTGTATTCTTGCTTTTACGTTTAAGTCTTCAGCTATTCGAGATTTGTTGATAACTGTAGACTAATAAACTTGTTCACATTTCAGATGCCTCCGAGACGTGCTCCGAAAGATAGGCGTGCCCAAGCCGAGCAGCCAGCAGCTTCGGTACCAGGCACAATGAATGCGAATGAAGTAGCTGCCATAGTTGCCCAGGCGGTGAATGCCGCGATAGAGGTGATTCAGCAGGCTCCACCCCAGGTCCAGGCAGTGGCGCCAGTACCAGCACAACTTCCATCTGCATGGGAGAGGGTTAGGGATGCTTTTCAGAAAGCACATCCCCCTGAGTTCTCCGGTAGCTCCGACATTGTCACGGTTAGCCAATGGAAGAAAGACATCCAGCGGCATCTTCGCATGTATGAGTGCACCGAAGTAAAAAAGCAGTTATTGGCTTCTTTTAAGCTGGTGGGAGCCGCATTACAGTGGTGGGAGTCCACTACTACTTTGGAGGAAAGGGACATGATCCCTATTCAGTTGTTCTGGGAGCGGTTTGACCGCAAGTATTTTCCACCCGCAGTGCAGACTGAGATGAGGCGGAGATTACTAAATCTGAAGCAGGAGAACCTTACGGTAGCTGAGTATGAGGAGGAGTTCACGAGACTTCTCACTATTGTGCCGGATGAGGCACCCACTGAAGGCAAGAAGATTTTGTTGTTCGTCGACGGGTTAGCTTGGAGGATCCGTCATCACCTTATTGGAAATCTATCTCTGAGTACTTTCACTGACGTACTCAATGCAACATTACTACATTGCCAGGATCATCGCTTCCATCTTCAGGGAAGCAAGAGAGCAGGAGAGTCCAGCCAGCAGGGCAGGACCGGGGGTAATAGTGCCGGTGGGGCACCAACTCATGGACAGACTCGTCAGCACGAACAGAGTTCCTATCAGGGGGACCCTGCTAAGCGATTCCATTCAGGTGATTCTAGGCAGGGATTCGGAGGATTCAGGCAGGGCCATCAGGGTCAGCCTAATCAGCAGGGCCAGCAGGGCCAACACCGACCGCAGGGACAGCAGCAGGGCCAGCAAGGCCAACAGCGTGCACATCAGGGCCAACAGGGCCAGTGGCGTGGAGGTAACGGCCAGCAGGGTCAGAGGGGCGGTAATTTCAAAGGCAGATGCTTTGGGTGCGGCAAACATGGCCATAGGCGCCAGGATTGCCCAGAGGGCGATAGGGCCCCACAGCAGCAGGGAGCCCGTAATGAGCCGCAAAGACCACTTTTTCCACCTGCCCTTCCAGCTCCAGCCCAGGTGCCAGCCCTACCAGCCATTCCAGCAGCTCCAGTGCAGCAGGGACAATTGCAGTATGGACGTGTCTATAACGTCCACCAGGCAGCAGCTCCACAGGCACCACCCGCGATTGAGGGTATGTTTCCTATCCATGGTACTATGGGTAAAGTTTTGTTTGATACGGGGGCAACGCATTATTTTATAGCTACGCATTTTGTGAAGTCCTTAGGGTTGTTAGCCACAGCAGAGAGCACCGTGACGTGTGTCGACTCACCACTGGGGAGTGGGTCACTTATATTCTTTATATGCCGGGGAGTAGGGGTAGAGATTGGTAGCTTGGTATTGCCTGCAGACATACTAGTCTTAGACATGCACGAGCATGATGTGATCATTGGTATGGATTGGTTCGCATCTTATAGAGCCATGATTGATTGCTTCGGTGGGAGCATTGTTTTTGCCATTCCGGGGCAAGAGATGTTTGTAGTGGCGATGCCTCGCCCAGAGGGAGGTTCGACCGCTCATTTACATTACATTGAGGAGGATACCTCTAAGGAGGTTGTGATTCCTTTGGATTCGATCCCAGTTGTTAGGGAGTATTCCGATGTGTTTCAGGAGATACCAGGCCTACCGCCCAGTCGTGAGATAGACTTCGTTATAGATTTATTGTCGGATACTAGACCTATAGCACGCGCACCGTACCGTATGGCTCAGGCAGAGATGCGAGAGCTACGAGATCAGATTGAGCAGCTATTAGGTCAGGGCTTCATTCGTAGGAGTACCTCACCTTGGGGCGCTCCAGTCTTATTTGTAAAGAAGAGAGTTGGTTCACTGAGATTGTGCGTGGACTACCAGGAGTTGAACAAGGTCACGATACGGAATAAGTATTCGTTGCCTCGAATCGATGATCTATTCGACCAGTTGAGGGGAGCAACTTTCTTTTCGAAGATAGATCTGAGGTCGGGGTACCATCATTTACGAATTAGAGAGCAGGATGTTTCAAAGACTGCCTTCTTGTCGAGATATGGGTCCTATGAATTCAGAGTGATGCCGTTCGGACTCACAAATGCCCCAACCGTTTTCATGGACTTGATGAACCAAGTATTCAGAGAGTTCTTGGATCAGTTCGTCATCGTCTTCATAGATGATATTTTGATATATTCACACTCCGAGGAGGAGCATGCCAAACACTTGAGGCAGGTTCTTCAGACTCTACGAGAGCATCAGTTGTATGCTAAGTACGAGAAGTGTGGATTTTGGTTGCGAGAGGTACAATTCTTGGGCCATGTTGTTTCTGAGCAAGGGATATCAGTTGACCCGAGCAAATTGTCAGCGGTGAGGGAGTGGGGGCAGCCCACGACACCGACGGAAGTGCGTAGTTTCTTGGGGTTAGCCGGATACTACAGGAGGTTCATTCGGGGATTCTCCAAAATAGCGGGTCCATTGACGAATCTGACTCGCAAGGGGGTACCATATGTCTGGGATGACGCTTGTCAGTTGGCTTTCGACGAGCTGAAGGACAAGCTTACTTTGACTGGTACTACCAATTTCTATAGATAGGGGTTCAGTCGGAGGGTGAACAGCAGATATAATCTGTTTATTCACAGTGTTCCATTTAGTTTCATGTTTAACCTCAGTTTTAGGTTTACTTTCAGTTTCAAGAACAAAAAGTTTCCTATCTTTGGTAAACATAAGAAACCAAACAGCAAAAGAAGTAACCAGTTGGATCTCTTCCACCCATTTATAAAATTCATTTTTATAAAATTCTAACATGGTTTTATCATATTTGTTAAAGTACCAAGTCCTAAAACTATCCCATTCAGGTAAGTTAAACTCAGCACTTATCTCTTTCCTATTAATTGTAAAAACCATTAAAAGAAAGAGGGTTAAAGTTTGACATTCATTTCAGACGGCGTAGGGGATTCCCTGCGCTGAGAAGATTCTTTCTTCTCATAAATACCATGTGGTATTTGGTCATGGGTAAAAGTACCATGAACGTTCATATCATCTTGATATGAAAGGTTTCTAGGGTTATCTTCACAAACAGAGTGTCGTGAAGTGGATGGAGGATAGGTAACAAAAGGGATTCTAGAAGAGTAACTCCTAGAGGATTGACATCTATTAAATTTTCTAAAATTTAGAAAAACATCTCCATCTTTCTCCTCAATGATATCTTCAACATCATGATTCTGACGAGGTTGGGGAGGAACAACATTTTTTATAGCCCAAGTCTCTGGGAAGTCAATTTCGTCCCAACTTATAGTTCTAGGTGTGTGCACATTAGAATCTATAATATGTGTGTCAATTAACACAATTTTACCAAAAGGACTTAATTGCTTAATATTGGGAGCCATAGTATTCATTACCTTGTAATAAATCCTATAAATAATCCCAATAGTTTCCGATCCCGGAATAAAATTATAACCTTTGGTTTGAACCCTAAGACTCAAAGATCTTCAAAGTCATATAAAGGATAAAAATTATCACTTTATTCATGTTGGTTTAATTCAAATTGCTTTTAAACCCCTGACCCTTTCTGGTATGAATGCATGTCTTCAAGCTACACTTCGTGATGGTAGGTGTACTAATTTTAGACAAACTTTAATGGGAGCCATTGAAACTAGTTTATGTAATGGACCAGTTTATTTTGATGTGTTTCCAAATATAACTTTGTCTTTAACTGATATGCACCTTTGTTTCAGCAAAAAGAAAACTGCTAAAGAGGTATTGGAAACAATTAAGTACAATTTCATTCCTAATCAAAGGACATCGAAATTGGTACTGATCCTCAATGATGAGGATGAGAAACAGATGACTTCTCCCTGGGAAATTAAGTCCCAGTATTTTGATACCCAGTGGTCAACGATTTACTGTGGGAATAAGCCTAACGCCTCCCCGGCTAAACGGCAACCCGGTTACGCGACAAGTTACCAGTATATCACAACCAGACTTCTATTTCTCCTTATTATTATTATTATTATTATTATTATTATTATTATTATTATTATTATTATTATTATTATTATTATTATTATTATTTAAATCAGGATTTTAATGTGAATAGTAATCATTTAAATCAGGATTTTAATGTGAATAGTAATCATTTAAATAAGGATTTTAATGTGAACAGTAAATTACTATTCACGCCGGTGAATAGTAATCTTACATATTCCGAGGAATAGTAGCATTACTATTACTACGACATATCTCAGATCATCTGTATTACTACCTAAATACTAACACACAAATTAGCCAATCATGGCTCTGATACCAACAAGGAGAGGATCAATATGCAATTTTTATAGCCCAAGTCTCTGGGAAGTCAATTTCGTCCCAACTTATAGTTCTAGGTGTGTGCACATTAGAATCTATAAGATGTGTGTCAATTAACACAGTTTTACCAAAAGGACTTAATTGCTTAATATTGGGAGCCATAGTATTCATTACCTTGTAATAAATCCTATAAATAATCCCAATAGTTTCCGATCCCAGAAGAAAATTATAACCTTTGGTTTGAACCCTAAGACTCAAAGATTTACAAAGGTGCATATCAGTTAAAGACAAAGTTATATTTGGAAACACATCAAAATAAACTGGTCCATTACATAAACTAGTTTCAATGGCTCCCAATAAAGATTGTCTAAAATTAGTACACCTACCATGATGAAGTGTAGCTTGAAGACATGCATTCATACCAGAAAGGGTCACGGGTTTAAAAGCAATTTGAATTAAACCAACATGAATAAAGTGATAATTTTTATCCTTTATATGACTTTGAAGATCATCCCATTTAAATAGCTCGATAGTCTTATCTTTCTCGTTCAGACTAAGGGTTTGTTCCACAGTCTTAATAGCATATTTGCTACGAAAGTTATACCAGTTAGTGTTGTATATAACTTTTGGATGGACCTTTGGTATAGTCCACCTGTTCAGATCCTTCTGAACATCAAACTCGATCAAAGAAGAGTTCTTCATGAACTCTTATGTTGTGTGTGTATCAATGGCATGTGAATCCATAATACAGATGCTAATATTTAGAATAGCAATAACCCTATAATCTGGAATTGGAAAACATTATACAAATCAAAATTCTAAAATTAAATGAAAACAGTAGACAAATAAAAATTCTAAATTTAAATGAAATTAATATGCAAATAAAAATTCTAAATTTAAATGAATATAATAAGCCGAATTAGAAATCACTTTTCATACCCAGTGGTCAACGATTTACTGTGGGAATAAGCCTAACGCCTCCCCGGCCAAACGGCAACCCGGTTACGCGACAAGTTACCAGTATATCACAACCAGACTTCTATTTCTCCTTATTATTATTATTTAAATCAGGATTTTAATGTGAATAGTAATCATTTAAATCAGGATTTTAATGTGAATAGTAATCATTTAAATCAGGATTTTAATGTGAATAGTAAATTACTATTCACACGGGTGAATAGTAATCTTACATACTCCGAGGAATAGTAACATTACTATTACTACGACATATCTCAGATCATCTGTATTAATACCTAAATACTAACCCACAAATTAGCCAATCATGGCTCTGATACCAACAAGTAGAGGAACAATATGCAATTTTTAAAGCCCAAGTCTCTGGGAGGTCAATTTTATCAATAGGCATAAGCATAGATAAAAAAGGAGTACCTAAAATTATCTGTTGAGATAAATCGCCAATAAGCAATAAGGTACTGTCTAAACAAATTCCATTGTTACAGATGGCAACATTAGTTAATTTAAACCTGATGCCCATGCTATCACCACTAGCATTAAACAACGATTGAGTAGTCTTCTCAAAATATTCAGTAGGAACAATTCCTTCCTGAATACAATTCATATCAGCCCCGCTATCAACAAGGGCAATGATGTAACAAAGAGAAAATTCTTTGTTAGTCACAAGGTTGATAGTAGTGTACCACTTTTGGCTTGGCACACGGCTGATAACACCCAAATAATCCACGGAATCTTCAGTACTGGGAGTAGTATTCGAAGTTTCTAGATTAGAATGTTTCTGAACATTCTTGAGATTATCAATCTCTATCTGCATATTATTATGCTGGATTTTAAGTTGTCTTAACCCATTTTTTAAAGTATTAACTTCATGTCTTAGATCATTAAGACTAACAGGCTTGTTAAAATCCCAAGTATTCTCCAGGCGATTGAATACCTCCTTAAGGCTGTATTCTTTAGAAGAATCAGGAATAACATTTTCCTGGGCATAACAAGACTTAATCAATTTAAGTTTAATGTCGGGGTCAGTAACCTGATTGATAACAGCAATCATATTTTGTTGATGACTTGTGAGGACATTAAGACTTAATCCATTCAAATGAATTATGGATTGGAGATGATCACATCTCTTGGTTAATTCATTACATTGACAGTCTCCGTTCTTGGAGACATCTGAGTCACTGGAGCTTTGAATATAGCAAAGCTCATCATCGCTCTCAGAGGAGGAGTCCTCTTGTTCGTCAGAGGAACTGGAATTAAGAAAAAGTTTGCTTAATTAGGACTTCAGGTGTTCATCAATCTGAAGATTGCTAATCTTAGCTTCCATTTTACATTTATTGGCATAGTGGCCAAATTTACCACATTTAAAGCATTTAGGGCCAGATTTGTTAGTTTTCTTTTTAACAAATTTATTTTTATGTTTATATTCTTTTTCTTTAGGAATATAAGCCCTTTTCGTCTTACATTTATAGGTGGGTTTTTTAGAGACCTTTTTAGTCTTTTTAGAGACTTTACGAGTGGAGGTCCCCTGAGTGTCGAAAGCAAATTTCTCGCAAAACTCACCTAGCTCTTTCTTTCCTGAAAGATTCTGTTTCTTAAGTTGTCTCTGCAACTTAAGGTCATTACAAAGAGAGAGACCCTCTTGAATGACAACACTTATGATCTGTCCATAAGTGTAATTCGAGTAAGGGATAGAGATGCCATTGTTGGCTTCTCTTAACTTCTTACCAACTTTCTCAGCGAAGAAAGTAGGAAGGCCATCAGTGAATTTGGCTTTCCAGTGCTCAGAGTTGTCGTCGCCTCTCTGAGTAACCCTAGCAAGGAAAACGTCCTTGTACCACCTAAACTGACTAAGAGTAGGACACCTAAGGTTTTGTAATAATTCTATATTACGTTCATTATGGTAATCAGTACTGCCAACAAAGTGATGATTAATGGCGAGCATAAGGGTATAAACAGCATCTGGTACTCCTATGTCTTGCATTTGTTCATTCTTGACAATTTTTACAGCAGTAAGAATTTCATTTCTCTGATGTTCAGTCAGAATATTTCCCCACCATCCTCTGATGGTACCAGTAAAGCCAGCAGTTATCATCTGCGCAATGCTATGATCAAGAGCATCATTATGTTTACATATGGTGGCATACATAGACATTTGATGAATCATTTCATAAATCTGAGATTCAAATTTACCATCCAGATTCCAATCATAGATTGATTTACCGTGAAAAGTATTCTGCATCACGGTGCTCTCTTCGAAGAGCAAATCCTGAGGAGTTGGCCTATGGTAGTAATTTATAGCCGGGCCAATATTATTACTATAAGTAATTTTATTAACCTCAGGAGGACGACCAAAAGAAAGTTCAAATCCTTGAACGTCTTTTAAAGAGATATCTGATTCAATATCAGAATCAGAATCATCATGGGATAAAGTGTTAAGCTTTAACCCTTTGAGATCTTTCTCGATCTCTTTGAGTTGGGACATAAACTCTGTCTTGGTTCCCATTTTAAAACCTTTAACTTCAATTGGAGGTTGAACTATAGGTTTAAAAAGACTTTTTGCAAAGTCTGGGGGAGTCCTAACGGGGTTATGTGCCTGAGTGTTCTCAATTCTATTGAGTTATTTACCTATCGTGTTAAGGATAAGGTTGGTGTAATTACCTTGTTTAAACAAGGGAATCAGATCCTTCTTGTGCGTAAGAAGTATGTCATCATTTTCTACCCTAAGAAAAGCACTAGCTTCTATAATAGGAGAAGTACTACTTTGACTGGTACTACCAATTTCTATAGATAGGGGTTCAGTCGGAGGGTGAACAGCAGATATAATCTGTTTATTCACAGTGGGCCATTTAGTTTCATGTTTAACCTCAGTTTTAGGTTTACTTTCAGTTTCAAGAACAAAAAGTTTCCTATCTTTGGTAAACATAAGAAACCAAACAGCAAAATAAGTAACCAGTTGGTTCTCTTCCACCCATTTATAAAATTCATTTTTATAAAATTCTAATATGGTTTTATCATATTTGTTAAAGTACCAAGTCCTAAAACTATCCCATTCAGGTAAGTTAAACTCATCACTTATCTCTTTCCTATTAATTGTAAAAACCATTAAAAGAAAGAGGGTTAAAGTTGACATTCATTTCAGATGGCGTAGGGGATTCCCTGCGCTGAGAAGATTCTTTCTTCTCATAAATACCATGTGGTATTTGGTCATGGGTAAAAGTACCATGAACGTTCATATCATCTTGATATGAAAGGTTTCTAGGGTTATCTTCACAAACAGAGTGCCGTGAAGTCGATGGAGGATAGGTAACAAAAGGGATTCTAGAAGAGTAACTCCTAGAGGATTGACATCTATTAAATTTTCTAAAATTTAGAAAAACATCTCCATCTTTCTCCTCAATGATGTCTTCAACATCATGATTCTGACGAGGTTGAGGAGGAACAGCATTTTTTATAGCCCAAGTCTCTGGGAAGTCAATTTCGTCCCAACTTATAGTTCTAGGTGTGTGCACATTAGAATCTATAAGATGTGTGTCAATTAACACAATTTTACCAAAAGGACTTAATTGCTTAATATTGGGAGCCATAGTATTCATTACCTTGTAATAAATCCTATAAATAATCCCAATAGTTTCCGATCCCGGAATAAAATTATAACCTTTGGTTTGAACCCTAAGACTCAAAGATCTTCAAAGTCATATAAAGGATAAAAATTATCACTTTATTCATGTTGGTTTAATTCAAATTGCTTTTAAACCCCTGACCCTTTCTGGTATGAATGCATGTCTTCAAGATACACTTCGTGATGGTAGGTGTACTAATTTTAGACAAACTTTAATGGGAGCCATTGAAACTAGTTTATGTAATGGACCAGTTTATTTTGATGTGTTTCCAAATATAACTTTGTCTTTAACTGATATGCACCTTTGTTTCAGCAAAAAGAAAACTGTTAAAAAGGTATTGGAAACAATTAAGTACAATTTCATTCCTAATCAAAGGACATCGGAATTGGTACTGATCCTCAATGATGAGGATGAGAAACAGATGACTTCTCCCTGGGAAATTAAGTCCCAGTATTTTGATACCCAGTGGTCAACGATTTACTGTGGGAATAAGCCTAACGCCTCCCCGGCTAAACGGCAACCCGGTTACGCGACAAGTTACCAGTATATCACAACCAGACTTCTATTTCTCCTTATTATTATTATTATTATTATTATTATTATTATTATTATTATTATTATTATTATTATTATTATTATTATTATTATTATTATTATTATTATTATTATCAGGATTTTAATGTGAATAGTAATCATTTAAATCAGGATTTTAATGTGAATAGTAATCATTTAAATAAGGATTTTAATGTGAATAGTAAATTACTATTCACATCGATGAATAGTAATCTTACATATTCCGAGGAATAGTAACATTACTATTACTACGACATATCTCAGATCATCTGTATTACTACCTAAATACTAACACACAAATTAGCCAATCATGGCTCTGATACCAACAAGGAGCGGATCAATATGCAATTTTTATAGCCCAAGTCTCTGGGAAGTCAATTTCGTCCCAACTTATAGTTCTAGGTGTGTGCACATTAGAATCTATAAGATGTGTGTCAATTAACACAGTTTTACCAAAAGGCCTTAATTGCTTAATATTGGGAGCCATAGTATTCATTACCTTGTAATAAATCCTATAAATAATCCCAATAGTTTCCGATCCCAGAAGAAAATTATAACCTTTGGTTTGAACCCTAAGACTCAAAGATTTACAAAGGTGCATATCAGTTAAAGACAAAGTTATATTTGGAAACACATCAAAATAAACTGGTCCATTACATAAACTAGGTTCAATGGCTCCCAATAAAGATTGTCTAAAATTAGTACACCTACCATGACGAAGTGTAGCTTGAAGACATGCATTCATACCAGAAAGGGTCAGGGGTTTAAAAGCAATTTGAATTAAACCAACATGAATAAAGTGATAATTTTTATCCTTTATATGACTTTGAAGATCATCCCATTTAAATATCTCGATAGTCTTATCTTGCTCGTTCAGACTAAGGGTTTGTTCCACAGTCTTAATAGCATATTTGCTACGAAAGTTATACCAGTTAGTGTTGTATATAACTTTTGGATGGACCTTTGGTATAGTCCACCTGTTTAGATCCTTCTGAACATCAAACTCGATCAAAGAAGAGTTGTTCATGAACTCTTGTGTTGTGTGTGTATCAATGGCATGTGAATCCATAATACAGATGTTAATATTTAGAATAGTAATAACCCTATGATCTGGAATAGGAAAACATTATACAAATCAAAATTCTAAAATTAAATGAAAACAGTAGACAAATCAAAATTCTAAATTTAAATGAAATTAATATGCAAATCAAAATTCTAAATTTAAATGAATATAATAAGCCGAATTAGAAATCACTTTTTGATACCCAGTGGTCAACGATTTACTCTGGGAATAAGCCTAACGCCTCCCCGGCTAAACGGCAACCCGGTTACGCGACAAGTTACCAGTATATCACAACCAGACTTCTATTTCTCCTTATTATTATTATTTAAATCAGGATTTTAATGTGAATAGTAATCATTTAAATCAGGATTTTAAGGTGAATAGTAAATTACTATTCACACCGGTGAATAGTAATCTTACATATTCCGAGGAATAGTAACATTACTATTACTACGACATATCTCAGATCATCTGTATTACTACCTAAATACTAACACACAAATTAGCCAATCATGGCTCTGATACCAACAAGGAGAGGAACAATATGCAATTTTTATAGCCCAAGTCTCTGGGAAGTCAATTTTATCAATAGGCATAAGCATAGATAAAAAAGGAGTACCTAAAATTATCTGTTGAGATAAATCTCCAATAAGCAATAAGGTACTGTCTAAACAAATTCCATTGTTACAGATGGCAACATTAGTTAATTTAAACCTGATGCCCATGCTATCACCACTAGCATTAAACAACGATTGAGTAGTCTTCTCAAAATATTCAGTAGGAACAATTCCTTCCTGAATACAATTCATATCAGCCCCGCTATCAACAAGGGCAATGATGTTACAAAGAGAAAATTCTTTGTTAATCACAAGGTTGATAGTAGTGTACCACTTTTGTCTTGGCACACGACTGATAACACCCAAATAATGCACGGAATCTTCAGTACTGGGAGTAGTATTGGAAGTCTCAGGATTAGAATGTTTCTGAACATTCTTGAGATTATCAATCTCTATCTGCATATTATTATGCTGGATTTTAAGTTGTCTTAACTCATTTTTTTAAGTATTAACTTTATGTCTTAGATCATTAAGACTAACAGGCTTGTTAAAATCCCAAGTATTCTCCAGGCGATTGAATACCTCCTTAAGGCTGTATTCTTTAGAAGAATCAGGAATAACATTTTCCTGGGCATAACAAGACTTAATCAATTTAAGTTTAATGTTGGGGTCAGTAACCTGATTGATAACATCAATCATATTTTGTTGATGACTGGTGAGGACATTAAGACTTAATCCATTCAAATGAATTATGGATTGGAGATGATCACATCTCTTGGTTAATTCATTACATTGACAGTCTCCGTTCTTGGAGACATCTAAGTCACTAGAGCTTTGAATATAGCAAAGCTCATCATCGCTCTCAGAGGAGGAGTCCTCTTGTTCGTCAGAGGAACTGGAATTAAGCAAAAGTTTGCTTAATTGGGACTTCAGGTGTTCATCAATCTGAAGATTGCTAATCTTAGCTTCCATTTTACATTTATTGGCATAGTGGCCAAATTTACCACATTTCAAGCATTTAGGGCCAGATTTGTTAGTTTTCTTTTAAACAAATTTCTTTTTATGTTTATATTCTTTTTCTTTAGGAATATAAACCCTTTTCGTCTTACGTTTATAGGTGGGTTTTTTAGAGACCTTTTTAGTCTTTTTAGAGACTTTACGAGTGGAGGTCCCCTGAGTGTCGAAAGAAAATTGCTCGCAAAACACACCTAGCTCTTTCTTTCCTGAAAGATTCTGTTTCTTAAGTTGTCTCTGCAACTTAAGGTCATTACAAAGAGAGAGACCCTCTTGAATGACAACACTTATGAGCTGTCCATAAGTGTAATTCGAGTAAGGGATAGAGATGCCATTGTTGGCTTCTCTTAACTTCTTACGAACTTTCTCAGCGAAGAAAGTAGGAAGGCCATCAATGAATTTGGCTTTCCAGTACTCAGAGTTGCCGTCGCCTCTATGAGTAACCCTAGTAAGGAAAACGTCCTTGTACCACCTAAACTGACTAAGAGTAGGACATCTAAGGTTTTGTAATAATTCTCTATTACGTTCATTATGGTAATCAGTACTGCCAACAAAGTGATGAACAATGGCGAGCATAAGGGTATAAACAGCATCTGGTACTCCTATGTCTTGCATTTGTTCATTCTTGACAATTTTTACAGCAGTAAGAATTTCATTTCTCTGATGTTCAGTCAGAATATTTCCCCACCATCCTCTGATGGTACCAGTAAAGCCAGCAGTTATCATCTGCGCAATGCTATGATCAGGAGCATCATTATGTTTACATATGGTGGCATACATAGACATTTGATGAATCATTTCATAAATCTGAGATTCAAATTTACCATCCAGATTCCAATCATAGATTGATTTACCGTGAAAAGTATTCTGTATCACGGTTCTCCCTTCGAAGAGCAAATCCTGAGGAGTTGGCCTATGGTAGTAATTTCTAGCCGGGCCAATATTATTACTATAAGTAATTTTATTAACCTCAGGAGGACGACCAAAAGAAAGTTCAAATCCTTGAACATCTTTTAAAGAGATATCTGATTCAATATCAGAATCAGAATCATCATGGGATAAAGTGTTAAGCTTTAACCCTTTGAGATATTTCTCGATCTCTTTGAGTTGGGACATAAACTCTGTCTTGGTTCCCATTTAAAAACCTTTAACTTCAATTGGAGGTTGAACTATAGGTTTAACAAGACTTTTTGCAAAGTCTGGGGGAGTCCTAACAGGGTTATGTGCCTGAGTGTTCTCAATTCTATTGAGTTGTTTACCTATCGTGTTAAGGATAAGGATGGTGTAATTACCTTGTTTAAACAAGGGAATCAGATCCTTCTTGTGCGTAAGAAGTCTGTCATCATTTTCTACCCTAAGAAAAGCACTAGCTTCTATAATAGGAGCAGTACTACTTTGACTGGTACTACCAATTTCTATAGATAGGGGTTCAGTCAGAGGGTGAACAACAGATATAATCTGTTTATTCACAGTGGTCCATTTAGTTTCATGTTTAACCTCAGTTTTAGGTTTACTTTCAGTTTCAAGAACAAAAAGTTTCCTATCTTTGGTAAACATAAGAAACCAAACAGCAAAATAAGTAACCAGTTGGTTCTCTTCCACCCATTTATAAAATTCATTTTTATAAAATTCTAACATGGTTTTATCATATTTGTTAAAGTACCAAGTCCTAAAACTATCCCATTCAGGTAAGTTAAACTCAGCACTTATCTTTTTCCCATTAATTGTAAAAACCATTAAAAGAAAGAGGGTTAAAGTCTGACATTCATTTCAAACGGCGTAGGGGATTCCCTGCGCTGAGAAGATTCTTTCTTCTCATAAATACCATGTGGTATTTGGTCAAGGGTAAAAGTATCATGAACGTTCATATCATCTTGATATGAAAAGTTTCTAGGGTTATCTTCACAAACAGAGTGTCGTGAAGTGGATGGAGGATAGGTAACAAAAGGGGTTCTAGAAGAGTAACTCCTAGAGGATTGACATCTATTAAATTTTCTAAAATTTAGAAAAACATCTCCATCTTTCTCCTCAATGATGTCTTCTCAGAATCATGATTCTGACGAGGTTGAGGATCAATATGCGGAATTTAAACTGGAAATATTATTACAAACTTATATTACAGACTATGATTAAAACAAAATAAAACTTACAGTAAAGGAAGAGTCCACCGGAATGTAACCGGAATGTTCAAACTTATTACAATAAGAGAGAGAGAGAGAGAGAGAGAGAGAGAGGTAAATGTGAGTCACTAAAGGGGGCCTACCACTTTCACCGAAAGCAGAGAGCCTTGTCCATATGCGTCGGCGAGCATCTTCTCTGGGACCGACTGGGGCCAGGTGGGCCAGTCACCTCAAATCATCTAGGCCATCTGCGTCAGAGCTAGGATTAGGGTTATTCAACCCTCATGTTGGGAAAGCTGAACTCAGTGAGTTGAGAAAGCCTCTAGTGTTGGCTCAGTGGGAATATTGGTGTCAAACATGTCACCAATGTAGGGATCGTCTTCTGGATTCTGGGATTCTCCGGCCAGGCAAAAGAAAGGATTATCTTTTGAAACAGAAGTCATGGATGTATCATCATCATCATCTGAGGGAAGAGGAATGGGATTCCTGTTGAGTGTATCGGAGCTAAAACTGGGTCTAGCTAGAACACTAGGAGAGATTCTTTCTCCGAAGGCAGATTTGAATTGGTTATGGGTGTAATCCATAACTTTCTGCAGCAGCTCTTGCTCCGTAGCTTCTGGAAAATGCTTCTTCATGGCATCTCTAAGGCTGACGATGGGATTGACTGCAGGAGACATTTTCTCTGCAGGCGGGGGAGAATTATCAACCAAATTCATGTAGTTACTCAAACTACTCTTGATCTGACCAATGGTGGAACCAATATCAACTCCACTCCACCACCGATAAAAGAAGATGCGTTCAAGTAGAGGAACATCAGATTATTAACTCTACAACGCAGATCCCATCTGAAGATCCAAGGAATATCCATCTCGGAGAAAAAGAGTAGGGTGTTTAATCCTATCGGAGTTTTGTTTTTCCCTCGCAAAAGCGGATGAAATTGAGTCTAAGGAAGAAAAAGTTTAGCCTTAGTAATTTCATCAGGGAGAAAATCAATTCCTGGGCCAAATTTATCCCACCAATTGATAACCCATCCTGGGTAAGATTTTTTCAAAGAGTTTGGGCACAAAACGAAAAACCAAGTATGTTTGTGCTCATCATTTTGATAATAAAAAGCTTTTGTCCAAGCCTGGACATAATCCCAATAATTATAGGATCCACCAGCATGCGAACTCAATTTTCGCGCTTTTAAAGGATGGATTCCCCATTCTCGGGGAGATATGAATTTTTTCAGAACAACCTTGCTATAATCAATGGGGGAATGAGAATTTCCCTTGTGTTTATTAGTATGATTAAACACCACTGATTCAGTTTCCACGAGAATCGCCTCATATACCGTCCGGTATTTTCCTTCTGGCACCTCATAGTTATGAGTATCAAGATACTGGGACTTAATTTCCCAGGGAGAGGTCATCTGCTTCTCATCCTCATCATTGAGGATCAGTACCAATTCCGATGTCCTTTGATTAGGAATGAAATTGTACTTAATTGTTTCCAATACCTCTTTAGAAGTTTTCTTTTTGCTGAAAGGGTTAAGAGGGGGAGCATTCTTCTCCCTCTTGTTCGCGCTCTGGCGAATGAACTCCATGTAATCCTGTATCGGAGGATATTGATCTTCATTGATCACAATTTTTTCTTTTCCAGGCCGGTGAGAATACCCACGGCCTCTGTCACGCCCACGAGAGGGGCCACTCATCGGTCCTGCAAAAACTCTCTAGTTAGAAAATCGGGAAGAGAGTTTTTTTCCCCTTTGATATGTTCTATATCAAAATCAAAAGCTGATAAGTTTGCTTGCCATCTGGAAAAAATTTGTTTTGAAACAATATTTTCAACATCTTTTTGCAAAACCTGTTTAACAGCACTACAATCAATTCGTAGTAAAAATTTTTGATTTAACAAATCATCTTGAAATTTTGAAATGCATTTGACAATCGAAAAGATTTCTTTCTTAATGGTGGAGTAATTCTTTGAGGCATCTTTCCAAGATCCTGAAGTAAAACGAACAAGTTCTTCTTTTTTGGTTAAAGAATTCATTTGTTTTAAAATACCACCAAAACCTAAATCTGAGGCGTCTGTCTCGACAATTTTAAAAAACGAAGGGTTGGCTAAAACTAGACAAGGAAGTTGCTTGACTTTCAGTTTAATTTTCTGAACAGCTTTAGTGTGCTCATCAGTCCAAGGAGCAGGGTTCTTTTTCAACCGAGAGTAAAGAATAGCACTATCTTATGCAAGATTTTTGTAATAGTCACCAATATAATTGAGACTACCCAAAAATCTTTGAAGTTGACTTTTCTCCCTAAGTTCATCAGGAAATTTGGAAGCAAACTCAATACTTCTATCAATGGGGAGTATTTTCCCCTCTCCAATGTTATGCCCTAAAAATCGAACATTAGTTTGAAAAAATTTCATTTTAGGGGCGGAGACAACTAAACCATTAGTTTTAACAACATCTTTAAAAATCTTTAAATGTTTAAAGTGTTGGTCAATTAAATTAGAGAAGATAAGGATATCATCAATATAGACAATTGAAAATTCTGAAAAAAGGTTAAAAATATCATTCATGATATTTTGGAATTCAGAAGGGGCGTTCTTAAGCCCAAAAGGCAAAACATTCCATTGGTAATGACCAAGTGGAACCACAAAAGCAGTCTTATACCGATCTTGTGGTTCAATTTGGATCTGCCAATAACCAGATTTTAAATCAAATTTTGAGAAAATCTTGGCAGAATGCAACCTATCTAACAAATCCTTTTTGTTAGGTATTGGATATCTTATCCATTGCAAAACATTTTTTAGAGGCTTATAAATAATTACAAGCCTAGGAACACCTCGTTCCTGCTCAGCAGCCTTATTAACATAAAAAGCTGTACAACTCCAAGGAGAATAACTCTTAGTTATAAGCTTTTTATCCAAAAGACTCTGAATCTCATTCTTACAAAGGTCAAGAAACTCAGTCTTCATCTGACTGGGTCTGGCCTTAGTAGGGATGGATTTTTCATGAAAATCATTTTCATAAGGAAGAGTAACAATATGTTTCTTCCTGTCCCAAAAAGCATTAGAGATATCACTGCAAATTTCTGATGTTAATTGATTTTTAACAACCTGAATTTTGCTCATGATATTGGGGGACATTAAACTCTTTTTAATGTTAAGAAAAGAGATTTCATTTTGTAGAAAATTAAGATGGTTCTCTTTGAAAATGTGTTATTTGTCAAAGAGTTAATTTTCTTAATCTCAGGACGAGTGATAAATTCAAAAGCAATTTTTTGGTTTTGAATAGTGGTGTATATACCACTAGAGTCAATTTTATCAATAGGCATAAGCATAGATAAAAAAGGAGTACCTAAAATTATCTGTTGAGATAAATCGCCAATAAGTAAGAAGGTACTGTCTAAACAAATTCCATTGTTACAGATGGCAACATTAGTTAATTTAAACCTGATGCCCATGCCATCACCACTAGCATTAAACAACGATTGAGTAGTCTTCTCAAAATATTCAGTAGGAACAATTCCTTCCTGAATACAATTCATATCAGCCCCGCTATCAACAAGGGCAATGATGTTACAAAGAGAAAATTCTTTGTTAATCACAAGGTTGATAGTAGTGTACCACTTTTGGCTTGGCACACGGCTGATAACACCCAAATAATCCACAGAATCTTCAGTACTGGGAGTAGTATTGGAAGTTTCTGGATTAGAATGTTTCTGAACATTCTTGAGATTATCAATCTCTATCTGCATATTATTATAATGGATTTTAAGTTGTCTTAACTCATTTTTTAAAGTATTAACTTCATGTCTTAGATCATTAAGACTAACAGGCTTGTTAAAATCCCCAGTATTCTCCAGGCGATTGAATACCTCCTTAAGGATGTATTCTTTAGAAGAATCAGGAATAACATTTTCCTGGGCATAACAAGACTTAATCAATTTAAGTTTAATGTAGGGGTCAGTAACCTGATTAATAACATCAATCATATTCTGTTGCTGACTGGTGAGGACATTAAGACTTAATCCATTCAAATGAATTATGGATTGGAGATGATCATATCTCTTGGTTAATTCATTACATTGACAGTCTCCGTTCTTGGAGACATCTGAGTCACTAGAGCTTTGAATATAGAAAATCTCATCATCGCTCTCAGAGGAGGAGTCCTCTTGTTCGTCAGAGGAATTTGAATTCAGCAAAAGTTTGCTTAATTGGGACTTCAGGTGTTCATCAATATGAAGATTGCTAATCTTAGCTTCCATTTTACATTTATTAGCATAATGGCCAAATTTACAACATTTAAAGCATTTAGGGCCAGATTTGTTAGTTTTCTTTTTAACAAATTTCTTTTTATGTTTATATTCTTTTTCTTTAGGAATATAAGCTCTTTTCTTCTTAAGTTTATAGGTGGGTTTTTTAGAGACCTTTTTAGTGCTTTTAGAGACTTTACGAGTGGAGGTCCCCTGAGTGTCGAAAGCAAATTGCTCGCAAAACTCACCTAGCTCTTTCTTTCCTGAAAGATTCTGTTTCTTAAGTTGTCTCTGCAACTTAAGGTCATTACAAAGAGAGAGACCCTCTTGAATGACAACACTTATGAGCTGTCCATAAGTGTAATTCGAGTAAGGGATAGAGATGCCATTGTTGGCTTCTCTTAACTTCTTACGAACTTTCTCAGCGAAGAAAGTAGGAAGGCCATCAATGAATTTGGCTTTCCAGTGCTCAGAGTTGTCGTCGCCTCTCTGAGTAACCCTAGCAAGGAAAACATCCTTGTACCACCTAAACTGACTAAGAGTAGGACACCTAAGGTTTTGTAATAATTCTCTATTACGTTCATTATGGTAATCAGTACTGCCAACAAAGTGATGAACAATGGCGAGCGTAAGGGTATAAACAATATCTGGTACTCCTATGTCTTGCATTTGTTCATTCTTGACAATTTTTACAGCAGTAAGAATTTCATTCCTCTGATGTTCAGTCAGAATATTTCCCCACCATCCTCTGATGGTACGAGTAAAGCCAGCAGTTATCATCTGCGCAATGCTATGATCAGGAGAATCATTATGTTTACATATGGTGGCATACATAGACATTTGATGAATCATTTCATAAATCTGAGATTCAGATTTACCATCCAGAATCCAATCATAGATTGATTTACCGTGAAAAGTATTCTGCATCACGGTGCTCTCTTCGAAGAGCAAATCCTAAGGAGTTGGCCTATGGTAGTAATTTCTAGCCGGGCCAATATTATTACTATAAGTAATTTTATTAACCTCAGGAGGATGGTCAAAAGAAAGTTCAAATCCTTGAACATCTTTTAAAGAGATAACTAAGAGTTATTCTCCTTGGAGTTGTACAACTTTTTAGGTTAATAAGGCTGCTGAGCAGGAACGAGGTGTTCCTAGGCTTGTAATTAATTATAAGCCTCTAAACAATGTTTTGCAATGGATAAGATATCCAATACCTAACAAAAAGGATTTGTTAGATAGGTTGCATTCTGCCAAGATTTTCTCAAAATTTGATTTAAAATCTGGTTATTGGCAGATCTAAATTGCACCACAAGATCGGTATAAGACTGCTTTTGTGGTTCCATTTGGTCATTACCAATGGAATGTTTTGCCTTTTGGGCTTAAGAACGCCCCTTCTGAATTCCAAAATATCATGAATGATATTTTTAACCCTTTTTCAGAATTTTCAATTGTCTATATTGATGATATCCTTATCTTCTCTAATTCAATTGACCAACACTTTAAACATTTAAAGATTTTTAAAGATGTTGTTAAAACTAATGGTTTAGTTATCTCCTCCCCTAAAATGAAAATTTTTCAAACTAATGTTCGATTTTTAGGGCATAACATTGGAGAGGGGAAAATACTCCCCATTGATAGAAGTATTGAGTTTGCTTCCAAATTTCCCTATGAACTTAGGGAGAAAACTCAACTTCAAAGATTTTTGGGTAGTCTCAATTATATTGGTGACTATTACAAAAATCTTGCACAAGATAGTGCTATTCTTTACTCTCGGTTGAAAAAGAACCCTGCTCCTTGGACCGATGAGCACACTAAAGATGTTCAGAAAATTAAACTGAAAGTCAAGCAACTTCCTTATCTAGCTTTAGCAAACCCTTCGTTTTTTAAAATTGTCGAGACAGACGCCTCAGATTTAGGTTTTGGTGGTATTTTAAAACAAATGAATTCTTTAACCAAAAAAGAAGAACTTGTTCGTTTTACTTCAGGATCTTGGAAAGATGCCTCAAAGAATTACTCCACCATTAAGAAAGAAATCTTTTCGGTTGTCAAATGCATTTCAAAATTTCAAGATGGTTTGTTAAATCAGAAATTTTTACTACGAATTGATTGTAGTGCTGTTAAACAGGTTTTGTAAAAAGATGTTGAAAATATTGTTTCAAAACAGATTTTTGCCAGATGGCAAGCAAACTTATCAGCTTTTGATTTTTATATAGAACATATCAAAGGGGAAAATAACTCTCTTCCCGATTTTCTAACTAGATAGTTTTTGCAGGACCGATGAGTGGCCCCTCTCGTGGGCGTGCCAGAGGCCGTGGGTATTCTCACCGGCCTGGAAAAGAAAAAATTGTGATCAATGAAGATCAATATCCTCCGATACAGGATTACATGGAGTTCATTCGCCAGAGTGCGAAGAACAGGGAGAAGAATGCTCCCCCTCTTAACCCTTTCAGCAAAAAGAAAACTGCTAAAGAGGTATTGGAAACAATTAAGTACAATTTCATTCCTAATCAAAGGACATCGGAATTGGTACTGATCCTCAATGATGAGGATGAGAAACAGATGACTTCTCCCTGGGAAATTAAGTCCCAATATCTTGATACTCATAACTATGAGGTGCCAGAAGGCAAATACCGGACGGTATACGAGGCGATTCTCGTGGAAACTGAATCAGTGGTGTTTAATCATACTAATAAACACCAGGGAAATTATCATTCCCCCATTGCTTATAGTAAGGCTGTTCTGAAAAAATTCACATCTCCCCGAGAATGGGGAATCCATCCTTTAAAAGCGCGAAAATTGAGTTCGCATGCTGGTGGATCCTATAATTATTGGGATTATGTCCAGGCTTGGACAAAAGCTTTTTATTATCAAAATGCTGAGCACAAACATACTTGGTTTTTCGTTTTGTGCCCAAACTCTTTGAAAAAATCTTACCCAGGATGGGTTATCAATTGGTGGGACAAATTTGGCCTAGGAATTGATTTTCTCCCTGATGAAATTACCAAGGCTAAACTTTTTCTTCCTTGGACTCAATTTCATCCGCTTTTGCGAGGGAAAAACAAAACTCCGGTAGGATTAAACAACTTCATTTCATTATGTCATGTTTGACTGTGTAAATTGTTTGATTATGAAAATTGGTTCATTGTGAATTAGTGAATTGTAAATGAGTGAATTTTAAATAAATTTAAATTCAATTTTACGTAGTGTTTGGTAATTTGAAATTGACGTTAAGGTTATATGAGAAAACATGATAAAAACAAATTAAGAGAGAGGGGAGGGGAGGGGGAGGGGAGGGAAAGAGAGAGAGGAACATACACTTTCTGTGACTCTATTTTAAATTGATGCATTTCACGCTTTGTGTGAAATGATCTACTTTCAGAGTTTACATGTGAGCTAAAATGGGGTAATTAATGAAACCAAGCACTATTAATAGATCAATTTGTAAATGAGCCAATTTATTAATGAGTTAATTTATAATTTTGGGACAACTAAACGGGACCTTAATAAATTTTATGGTAAAAACTATAGAAAAAAAGTGTGCTCATAACGGTAGACTACTCAAACAAAAATTATGCTCATCAAACTAAATCAACTAAAAAATTCCGCTCATAATAGTAGACTACCAAACTAAGGCTTTTGTCATTATAAAAAGTAAGAAATTGTATTTAGCCATAAACTGTTATTTAGCTACAAATTGTATTCGACTATAAACTATCATTCAACTGCAAATTATATTAAGCTCCAAGAAAACATTTGAACTAAGCCTCATTTATCATTCTCTTAGCTTCATATGGCGTGTATTCAACGGAAGGTGAACGACCACCCATACAAGTAAGCCATGATTTAAAGAACCATGTAAAAGTGTCACTATCTTCACTCGATATCAAGCCACAATCTGTAAGGACATATTTTCATAGGTCCGTTATCAATTTATTATGTCATATACCTCTACACCGTCGAAGAGCATTCAAGAGACATCTACATCAAAGACGGATCCGAATTACTCAAGTTCTTCATCATTCAAGACTCCGCGAAGTCTACTTTGGTAAGGTTATGTTTTTAGTACCTTAACTTTTCACTTAGAGCTTGTGGGATAATTTTACAAAATATTTTCTAAGTGTTGGAGCGGACTTTTTCGTCAAAATTTGAAAATGATTATTTTTTCTATGTGTTGAAGCGGACATTAAAATAATGATTTTTTCGCAACAGTCATGTCGCGCGATCTCGTTCGAACAACAACTGTCCTTCGTTCGAGCGACATGCTGATCTCGTTCGAACGAGCTCTATTTTCGAGGCGACACGTTTTTGTATAAATACTCATTATTTGGTAACGTTTTCATTAAGAAGTCCATACATTTTCCAGAATAGAAACACTGCGAAAGCAGAATTCTTTAGGTTTCTTCCTTTAGGGTTTTAATCGCTTTTTGGTTTTCAATTCACAAACCTCCCATATGCTTTAGTGAATTGTTTTGGTGTTTAAGAACAACTTTGCTTTTGTTCAACCTCTGTGGAGAAGGCATCTCTATCTTTGATCGGTGGATACCGAGCGTAGTCATTCTGCGTATGGACGAGCCGAAGACGACGAACCGACACCTAGAGGGTATTTCGCTGTCTCTCGTATCTTTGAAGGTTTGCTGAAGGCACTGTGCATTACACACTTGTGGGCGATTATCAGGTTGTATGTAATTCAAAAGTCTTGTGAATTCTTCATGCATGGTTTGAATGATTTATCATATTTAGATGCATATTTAGGGGCTGAATTAAGCTTGTTTAAAAATAGACTCTAATTAAATAAGTGTGCCAAATTAAAAATTTGTGAATTTAATCAATTATCACACAGTCACATTTTTTCACAATCTAATAAAATTAATTGTCCATGATTATTGACATCAATAAAAGGGGCAAAAGTCATGTCATACTTATTAGTCAAGTATATCGTGTCAAAGATCATTGTATCTCCAAACTAATCATACACTGCACGACTTCCTGGATCGCCCAAAATAAATTTCTCAGCCTACAATCGTTATCCAAACCTATCACGTAAAACAATTTTGAATTGTGGCTTGTATTGTCACAAAATAGTTCGGGATCGCAATAGCATCCCCATCCCCAAACCTTAGACACCTAACTTTACTAATATAATAGTAATAATCCTTCTCTAAAAATGCGATATTCTCATGTCAGCATGCTTCCACAACAAACGAGTTAAATATTTGTTCATCCATATACCTGCACTATCATTCAACTCAAGCCTCCTTTTGACATATGACCTAATCACCCATTTTTTCTTGTAAATTCGAGATTTTGTTGGACTTAGAATATGATTGTGATCGATGAATACTTTTGATACATGCCACTTTCCTGTTGGGACAAAATGCAACCCTAACCTTAGCCTAACATGCAATTTTGCTAACTTCTAATGCATATCTTGCATTGTTTTCCACCTTACCTGACCTGCAGCATGCAGTCGTAACCCATTTCAAATCACCATCATCATCCATAATTGAAGATCATGTTTTCTTTACCGAAAACATCTTTTCATCACCATACTTTAGGTAATAGAAAAAAAATCATTATATGAATAAAAAACCATGCCGACTTCGGGGTCTTTTGTTTTTTCCTCTCTATTTATATCCACAATTCCATCCTCCAAATCTCCATTCAAATTGAGATCAAGACTTCCACCACCATCTATCCATTGTCAACATTTTCATTACTACTAGAGCTAGTAATTTCACCTTCCATTCCTACATTATAATTTAAAATTAAATTAGAGGACTATGCACTTGTAGTCAAACTGTTGAACATTGTGAATTGTATAAAAACTATAACAAATACTAATTTCATTACCGTAAGAAAATACTAATTTCACCTTTCATTCCAACCATACATTTTGGAAAAAAAAAACACATTTAATGTAGACATTGTGTTAAACATTCCCATTGTAATATAGACTTCTCATACCGTAACACTCTATATTTTAAAAAGAACCATAAAC
>OX422212.1:562111920-562499420 GCA_949130495.1 Sambucus nigra | reverse complement strand
ACTTCAGGGGGATGAATGATCACCTCTAAAAATAATGACATTTATTTATGGTTCATTTTGTCATATTTGACTTAGCCATAATTTATATATATAATTAGACATAATATCAATTTCACGCATACCCCCCCCCCCCCCCCCCCAACACACACATTGATTTACGTAGACAAAATGTCAATTTGCATTAAATATTTGTAGTTTTCAATGAAATATGTGTCTATATGTGAGATTTTGAGGATGTTATAAAATAGAAGATCAATGATTTTGCACAACGGAATCCCTTAAAGAGCATAAAAAGTTTAGCATTATTGATATTAGAAGTATTTAAATTCATGACACGTTGCATAAGTTGAGTTAATTTAATTTAAGTTCAACATTTATACACCTAAGGTTGAAATTGAGTTGTTTTAGAAGTATCTCATGACTTCGTGCACCTATGTTATGAATGTCTATGTTGATTTACCTATGGAAATTATTCACTCAATTACATTTCTCTTTTACAATTCTGATATTTTAGTGTTATTCCATGGTGTTATGTATTTTGTACCTATATGTACCTCGCATACATATATTTTTTTTTATACTTGAAAAATTGAAAATTTTCAAAAATAGTTGGTTTTGTTCTTCGAAATTTCATCGCATGTGATTTATTCCTTATCTTTGTGATGTTATTTATTTTGAATTTATGTGATGCTAACATTTCAGAATTACTTTCTAACCCTTTATCTATTACGAATAAAAAAATGGGAGAGTAAATTGAGGGGGAGTTTTTTCTTATAGCGACTTCTCATCATTTTAATTTTTACATGCAAAATTGCAATTCGAGTTTGGTATGAAATAGTATAATGAATGTAATACACGTTTCATTTATTTTAACTAATCTGTATGCATGTGGTACATATGATTGATAGATACATGTGTAAATTTCAAAATAGTTTATTTTACAACAAGAATTACAAATCCCCCCACATCGCGTGTAGCTAAAATCGTGTCATTACATGTTATTAGCTTTAGAGTTAGGTTGTTTCATTACATTCCACTGTAAGCATATTTAAAGAATTAATCAAATAGCTTATATCATAGTAAACACAATTTTCAAAAAAATAAGTGATCAATGAAAAATTAAATATCTATTAAATAAGTTATCATCGACACGACATATTTGAGATGTGAACTATTAAGAACTAATGGACAAAATACATTGATTATTTGTATTATTGACTATTTTTGGGAAAGATGTGAATGCAACTTAATAAAAATAAAAAATTAATTAAAATATACAAATCATTTTAATGAGCTACAAATTTATGACTTGTATATTGTAATAGGATTAGCGAGGAAGGATGAAAATGGAAGAAAATTAAAGTTTTAAATAATCATACTTCCACTTGACCTCCAAGTTTAAATTAGAAAAAATAACGTCTTGTATATATAGGTTGAGATTAATGGCTCTTAATGATGAAATACATTCCATTACATAGTATGGCCTCTTTTCGTTGCAAATAAAGGCAAAATGTTGCCAATGGGAGAATAAAATGAGAGGAAATGTGCCAAAATGTATAAGAATTGGGAGAAGGAAGTGAAGCATAAAGATTCTCCAAGGAGAGAGAGAAAGAGATAAGAAGTCTCACATCAATTAATATGACACATAACAATAGGTCGAGGAAAAATAAAGCGTCTAATGGGTTGAGTGAGAGATGGATGGTTGAGTTTTGGTATTTAAGTGTAGATACGTGGCATCATCTAAGCTAAAACATCCATTATTAGAGTACATTATCGATATATATGTAATCCACAAGTGTGCGAGAACCAAACATTATAAGTGTAATTTATACATGCAACTTTATTAGCTAGTTAACAAATTTATATGAAATTAAAATAAGAAAATATTCAGAAAAATTATGTTATAATCAATAAATATGGTATATGTGTGTATTTATAGCTATAAAGGCTTTGAACTAACTACAATTATTTTTTTAATTCAACATTAGTTTTAAAATAATATTAATAAAGTGGTTGTGGCATAGAATAGAAAGAAGGTTTTAGGAGATACTGTAACACCTCGCAATTTTAAGTAATTTATTTTAGCGGTTAGATTGCATGTGTAACGTAATTTAATATAAATGGGATATAATTTGAAATTAGTAAATATTAATTTGTAAGAATAAGACTAATATATATGTGGTGAATTTACTAGCGTGTTTAAGTAAATTTAATTAAGTCAATTGTAGTGCGTCGTATGTGAGTAAAAAATGACGGAAATTGACGATATCACAATTAGGGCATTTGTGTGGGCTATTTTTGGGATGAAATAGGACAATTATGTTTTGTGACTCCGATAATAATTTCGAGTGCACGGTTGATCTAGAATATGTCGAAATAGTGAGAATTATATACTCAGGAGTAGTAATTGGGTTCCAGGGCTCTTATTAGACTAGCTCGGGCTCACGTAGGGATATTTGGGTCATTTTAATGTAGGCTAATAATCTAATTTAAGGATTAGTGAATTATAATATAAGGGATAGAGATGTGAGGCCTCCATAACATTCATTTTAAACCCTAAGAGAAAAGGGAGAGAGGAGGAAGAAGAGAAATCAAAGGAGAAAACACGAAGAGGCTAATTTAGGAGGAGATTCAATGATTATAACATCAAATCAACAGACACAAGAGAGAGATCAAACCTTATGAACAATTCAAGGCAAGTAATTAACTTGCTTTAAATCAAATTGAGGTGTATTCATGTTCATATCATGGTAGCTGTAGTACAATTTTTTTTTGGGAAGGGTTATCACATGTAAATGAACTTTTTTTATGGAATTGATATTATGTGTAGTTTAAATGATCAATTGATGAAGTAAAACCATTTATGATTGCTGAAATTAGATTATATTTCAAAATTTGATATTTAAGAAACATAAAAATGGAATCTTATTGGGTTCTTGGTTGAAGAATATGAATTTTGAATAACTTAGGGCTTAATTGTTGAACATAAGATGACAATCTGTCAGAATTTTTTATATTACTTTAAACTTATGCCATTTTAATTGTACTTAGAATTAGATTTCATGCCATAGATGTATGAAAATTTCTAATTTTTAGATTTCCAATGAGCTTGAATGAGGTCATTTGGAGTTCTGTAGAGGGAGAAATCATAATTTTACTATAGAGTGTTTAATGTGTGAGCATATCAATCCACGAGAATTTTTGATGTTATTTAAACCTCTGCCATTTTAATTGTACTTAGAATTATATTGAGTGCCATAGATTTCTGGAAAGGTCTAGTTCTTAGCTTTATAATTAATTTTGAATGAGGCCATTTGAACTTCAGTAGAGGGAGAAATTGTAATTTTACTACAAGGTGTTTAATTTGTCAGAAAATTTACGACACGATTCGGTTGCTTAGAAAATGACAATTTTGTTAGTTTAGGTGTTTAACTTGAAATAAATTATTGTAACCATAACTTGAGTAGTTTGGGATTATTGATTGATCGATGAAAACTATTTTTGGAGAATTTTGAGGTTTTTTTATTGGGTAAATTACGGGGAGTTTCAATTGAAATTTGTAAGGCGTAAAGGTCGGAGAGAGTTTAGTAGGGCGATTTTAAGAGATTAACTGCCTAGGGGTGAGTGGGTAATTAAATTTGAATTAGAAATCATGAGAGAGATAATTGACGATAAAGTTAAATATCGTATCGATAAGTTAAATTCGGGAATAAATGAATGGGCTGGTTGGGTAAGTCCGAGTGTTTGATTTGAGTGGTGTTACTTAATAAATGTGAATGGTTTATACAACGGGCTGTTTGGGGAAGTCCAGTTTTTTAGCAGGGTGAAGCTATTGTATTTAATTAATGGATAAGGGCTTAATTAATTAAGAGTCGTGAGATACCTAGAAATTATTTAATAGAATTTTAATGACTTAATGGAGAAAATGTTTTAGTAAGTATTTATAAAAATAAAGGGGACATATAAAGTTGTTCAAATTATCGTGGTATTAAGTTAATGAGTCATACAATGAAATTTGGTAGAGAGTGATCGAATATAGATTGAGATTGAAGACAACAGTATCTGAGAATAAATTTGGATTTATGCCTGAGAGGTCAACAATGGAAGCAATCTATTTATTTAGGAGATTAATGGAGAGGTATAGGGAGAAAAAGAAGGATCTTTATATGATTTTTATAGATTTGGAGAAGGCGTAAGATAGGATACCAAGAGATATAATATGGTGGGTTCTACATAAAAGAGGAGTGAATCGCAAATATATTGATATGATCAATGATGTGTATGATGGTGCGATGACTACAGTAAGAACATCAATCGAAGAAAGTAATAAATTTTCAATTACGGTAAGTCTACACCAAGGTTCAACATTAAGTCCTTATTTTTTTTCTCTTGTTATAGATGAGTTGGCTGGATAAATACAAGATGAGGTGTCATAGTGTATGCTATTTGCAGATGATATTATTTTAGTGGATGAGACTAAGACAAGAATTAATGCTAGGTTGGAATTGTGGAGAGAAACTTTAGAAACAAGAGGATTTAAAATAATCAGAACTAAAACAATATATGTGGAGTGCAATTTTAGTAGTAATAGGAGGACAAATGGAGATATGGTGAAATTGGAGGGTCAAGAGATACCTAGAAATGATTATTTTCATTATTTAGGATCGATTATCCAAAAAGATGGAGATATTAGTGATGATGTTACTCATAGGATTAGAGGAGGCTGAGTTAAAGTGGAGAAGTGTTACCGGTGTTTTGTGTGATAGACATATACCGTTGAAGTTAAAAAGAAAATTTTATAAGATGGTCATTAGACCCACCATGTTATATGAGACATAATGTTGGGCAATCAAGAAATAAAGTGTGCAGAAAATGAGTTTGACGGAGATGCGAATATTAAGATGGATTTGTGGTAAAAATCGAAAGGATAAAATTAAAAATGAACAAATTCGTGAAACGGTAAAAGTAGCTCCTATAGAATAAATTGAGAAAAAATCGACTTAGATGGTTTGGACACGTCAAGCGTAGACCCATAGATGCTCATGTAAGGAAGAGTGATTTAATTAGTATTTATGATAACACAAGGGTTAGAGGTAGGCCTAAATTGACTTGGTGGGATATTATAAAAAAGGACAAGATGTCATGTGGTTCAACCGAAGATATTGCACTGGACAAAATGTAATGAAAAAATAGGATTTATGTAGCTGACCCCAAATAATTGGGAAAAATCTTTGTTGAGTTGAGCTGAGATAGACTCATGATTTGTAGGCTAGTGCTTTGAGCGTTAGGCACGGGTTAGCCGAATTTTGTGTTTAATTTATATATACGGGTATAGAGACAAAATATGTACGAATGTGAATAATATCCACGTGTATGATATTTATATGAAACATATCTATCCTAGACGTTATGCTATCATGGAGGTTGTGTGCCGTGGGAGGTCACTCTGGTGAATCCCAGCATAGGTAATGCCGTTCCCTGGGGTTATAGGTGCAGTGCATGCCTATGTGATGTAGGGATAGAGTAACATGGAATAACGTGGCATGGTTATGACCATAGACTTAAGGCCATGATTGCCTCCAAAATTCATTTATGATTTTCAGGTGCGGTAGTGAGATTTCGACCTAGTTGCCTAGAATGTGGCGGACATTTCTGGATCATAATAGCATGCCTAGTGAGCTTGCTTTCAGAATGTGGAGGACTTTCAGAAATGTGGTTGTATATATTACGAGTGATATATATGTACACAGTGTCTTGGTGTGACATGTCCTGCAAAGGTATATAGTAGTGAAATCAATTATATACGGGGTTAATACGATAATGATGAAAGTGGTAAAATAACTGGAGTAAAGTTATAAAATTGATTAATGATTTACGAAGCTAATGAGAGACATAGCTAATTAAGAAATATAAGTTAGACAATACTCGTATCAGGGTAGTGTGCTAGTGAGATTTGCAAATAAGACTAGTGAGATGGGGTAAGGTAACTAGATGGGTTAAGATGTAGGTGCTAGGTGTGCATAATAGTTGAGAGGTGAGGGGTAATCTCATGAGAGTGTGCACCAGTTTAAATATGAAAAGTTTAACTGCATATTTATTTACTGCATTTTAATTACTTGCTAAATGTTTTTAAAAGGTTTTGAGCTCTGACTAGTTTCAAATCTATTTTAAAAACTTTTAGGTGTCCATCTACGGGGATGCTAAAGATGATTGTTCTTTCCAACTACACGTAGATGCATCTGATGTGGAAGTTTGCAGGATTCTTGAGTAGCTAATTTCTTTCTTGATATTCTAGATTAGGTTCTTTATTCTAATATTGTTGGAGAGTTTTAGACTTTTTAGTTGGCTGGATTTATTGTATTGGATTCTTACCCGATGGTTCATTCGGGAGCCTTAATTATTTATCTTAGTTTTAGACTTTATCTTGTGTTTCATTTATATTGTCACTGTGTATGGATTTATTGGGTATTGGTTAATCTTGTTATATGTTGATGAAAGATAAAATTTGATACTGCTTGCTAAAGTAATTAGGTGGTTAGTAATTAATTATGATTCGACAGTAATACTAAGAATGAACCATATGAGGCTAACGTTTTATTTTGGTAGAGATCTGACCATCCATTATTTTAGTAGATGGCTGTCACAAGTACATTCTCTATTATGCCTTTCTAATATAAATTTAAAAAATGACATTAGTGCATAATGGGGTGAGATACATACAAAATATGAAAATAAGCAATTGAAAAAACAGTTAAATGGACATGAGTAAGGCTGTAAATCGGGTTGGGTGAGCCGGGCTTGGGGTTGCTCGGGCTTGGAGTTGCTCAGGCTCGGCTCGAAGTCACTTACCCATGCTCAAGCCTGAGCTCGACCCGAATGATTTTTTCCCACCTAGGCCCGAACTCGGCTCATATATATTACGGGCTTCGGGCCTGATTTCGGGCATGCCCGATTTCAATTTTTTTTGTTAAAAAAGTTTAAATTAATTTTTTTTCTTGTATTTCCATCATGGACAAAATTACACATTAAAATCTAATTGATATTTCATGAAATAAAATATATAATTATGAAATGTATTAAATTAAAACAAGGGAAATAAGAGTGAAAACTTATAAATGCCTATTAAATTTCATATATTTAGCAAAATTTGATCACTAAAAACGCCTATTGTGACTTGAACAATTATTAAATCAAATACCCATAATAATAATAACAATAAAATCACAAAATTGAAAATCACATGTAATCTAATGTATTATGACAAATGATTTTTTTTTCTTAAAAAGTAGTAAATGAAATAAAAGAACGAAACCTAATTAAACAATGTTAACATAAATATGTTATATTATATAAATTATTTATTTATTTATAAATATGAAGTTCGGGGGTCGGCGCCAATTCTGGCTTGGCGAGGTTCTGCTCAAACTCGGCCCAAAATTCATTCGGGCTTGAAATTTTGGCTCAGGTTCAGCTCGGCTCAAATTCAAATAAAGTTTGACCCCAAAATAGCTGACCGAACAGACAGACTTCGAGCTTCGGACGCTTAATTTACAAGCCTAGACATGAGAAAAAGTAAGAGAATAAAAATAAGTTGTTAAATGTACTAAAGATGAACAAACTTTGCAAACGGGATTATTAAGTAAAAAATCTTATTTTAAATGCATTAAGGTATAAGATACTTGTCAAAAGATAGTTCTATAATTATTATATATAATATGATATGATATAATATAATATGATATAAATTTTTAAGACGAGAAATTCCTATTGTTTGACTACGGATGGTTTGTCTTGACAAACTCATAATGTTTACAATGAATTGGGATGGACATGCTTGGGTCACAATCCATCCAGTCAAACGGCGTTCTATGACTCAAGACATAATCATTCAAATATCTTCTACATATGATAACTTTCTGAGTGGGTAACCCTCTATTGCTCAAACTTTCAAATATTTATGGAGTGCAATAGATCAGATTTCAAACATGACTAGTATATTACATATCTTCAATTTTATTACGCTTGTAGCAGGCGAGATGTTGTGTGAAAACTTATATATAAGAAAAACTGCTTTAACATAGTTTATTTATCTATTTTGCACATGGGATAGCGTTAGGGTCATACTTGTTGGAAACTGGTTATACCTACAGTCAAACACGTGTATAAATATTATACTTGCGTATCTATAAAGACCGTGGCGTGCCAATGGCACAGTAATAATTTTGTCATCAATCAAATCTCTTAATCCATTCGTATAAGGTCGTCACTGAGATAGTTTTGGAGGTGGATTGAGTTTGCTCCTCCAGTTCGATCTCTGACACTGTCAAAATAATGCTTGGTTAACGAAAGTCACGACGAATTAGTCAAGATATGTATAAGCTGCCCTGAACACCTCATAATATTCTATAAAAAAATAAAAAAATTGTCACCGGTGTTTTAGTATTTGTGGCACGCTATTGCGTACTACCCACACGTGCTGTGCCAAAAGAAAATCATATAATATTTATTATTTGAAACCAATTTTGGTTGCTATTTAAGATGAGGCATGCCTTGAAGGTCTATATTTCGAATGTGATGTGAGTGTCTGCCTTTTGCTTTTGTTTTTAAAAATGTTGATTGTATTACAATTTAAAGAATGTAAATTAAATATTTGACATTATTTAACAATACCACAACACAAGTAATTATAGCCCAATAGCATGAAAATGTTTAACACAAATTTTTCTTCTAACTTGGTGATACTCAAAACTGTATCGGTAAAAGTTTTCTAAACACAATAATTAACTAGGACATGCCATGTTAATAAATGCTGCAATACCATGTTGATAAATGCATATGGTGAGGGCTTTTAGAACATTTGAGTAAAAGTATTGATGTTTCTAAAAAGAATAAATCTACATTGTGAAGCCATTACATAAGAGCGTAGCGAGACATTTAGACATTTGCAGATAGAGTGATGATAGGAAGATCCGGTTGGTGGAGACATTTCGTAGACACACGCATAAGATAAAAATGAGTACAAGTTTTTAATGCATATTTTTATACCCTGACGGAACCCACAACAATAAGATATAAGCTTTTAATGCAGTGTGTCCATAAAATGTGTTCACGAACTAGGTCTCCCTAACATTTTCCTTCGCAGATAATGCTATTGAAAAAATAACATATACATGTATAGGCGCCAATATATAGTCCAAAAGGGTAGCTCCTAAAGAAGTCAATGAGACCTACATTGTAAAACCACATTCAAATCAGGATCGCTTAAGTATGGAAACTTGACTTTTTGGTGAATCTTCATCACTATAAGAGCATCCGTAGTGGTGGAGCAAACGGACACTCAAATCGGTAATTTTACAAACTGAGAGGTCTGCAGTGATATAACAAAACCAACAAATTTTGTAAGAGAAAAGGCAAAGAGTTTGCAAGTTTGCTGAACGCCAACTGAATTTGTAAATTATTCCTACGAACTTCATTTGTTCGTAAGAATTCCTACGAGCTTCTAAAGTTCGCAACAAATATAAACACTAATTTTTATTTTATATTTGTTCGTAACAATTCCTACAAACAAATGTTGTTTGTAGAAAGTGATTGAGTAATTCCAACGAACAATATAAGTTCGTAGGAACCCATTTTAACAATTCTGTAACTTCCCCCATTGTGTAGTGTAGTGTTTGACGAAAGGTATACTGCTTATTGGTTCTCTATATTTGACAATTATTGTGGATGCTCTAACTAGTTTTAGGATTTGACAAAATATGTAAGGTAACATTCGAATGATCGACGATAGAAATATGATAATTAAAACCCTTTTACTAATAAGGAGGAAATGCACGAATTTATAGTTTAAAATTTATTACATAGGTAATATGTGTGAGAGTTGTGTCCCTGTTTTAAATTTTTTCTTTTTTACTACATAGTACACCCTCAAACCTAAATAACAAATGGATATCATATTCAACCCATGGAAATACCTTGAAATATTACCAAGCTTGAAAGACAACTAAAATTACTAATTTTTACCTTAATGTACATACTATAACATAATTTTTACAAAGTCTCGTTTTTTTTTTTTTTTTTAAATTGCGGCTTTGATCGAAATTTTGACAAAAGTATGTTTACCAAGACATTAAAAGTTGTCAACCTACGAAGAGCCGCACTATAATCATTAACTAGGTGTAAACCCGCGCGATGCGCGAATTATGGGAACGTGTATACAAAGTTAAAAATAAAAATTCTCTTGAAAAAGTGTCATCATTATTGAGGCAAGATAGCATACTATTAAATTATAACAATTTTTGCATGCATGTTTAGTTTCAATGTGAGTTTGTTTTTAAAAAATGTTAATGGACTTTTCATCGAATGATCCTGAAACTTATACTCGATAAGTTAAATTAGAAATTTCCCTAATCAAATTTTAAAAAAATAAATCTAAATTAAAGGAAAATAAGCACTGAGAATGGGGGGAGTTAAATATAAAAGCACATAAATAAATAGAAAAATGTTTCCAATTTGTTCATAACATTTACTGAAGTAGAGTGCCTATTAAAAATATGCACCAAAATAATAATAATAAGTATAAAAATTGTTTTACATGTAGTGGAGGGTAAAGTACTCCATCAAACAAAATCAATTATGACCGACAAAATATAATATTTCGGCTTGATAATTGGTCATATAGGGGTTTAATGGATTTAATTTATTTAACATAGTTTTATGTTTGTTAAAAATAAGTGTAAATACCAATAAACCCCCGAGATTATTTTACATTTATAGGTTCTCTCATTTTAAAAACCCGACAACGATCCCCTTGAAATACTGACCCACCACAACTAACACAATACCTTTAAAAATATGATTAAAACATTAACTTACAGAAAAAAAAAGATTAAACTACCCTCAATTCAACATGTTCTTTTTTTTATTATTAAGAAAGCACTTTAGTGCATAATGTGAAAAGGCAGCAAAGAAATTAGAAAAATAATCAAAAGCACCATTTATAAATTGATTATAAATTATATTAAACATATGATATTAGGGTGTTAAGATATTATGGTGAGTGAGAAAAAAATCAATACATTTGAAGCAATAAAAAAAATCATACACAGTGTAAAATAAAAAAAAAAATACCCACTTAATTTTTTTAGTTCTGTATCTTGCTTGGCTGTTTTTTTCTCAAGTGCCCTGGGCTTCTTCACTCGCTACCCAACAAACTCACTGCAAAAGATATAAAGACTCCACCCAAGTCTATACAAAAGCTTTTCACAGCTTTCTCTTCACATACCCAACAATGGGAAGGAGAATAGGAAGATATTCGCAAGAGAGAGAGAGAGAAGAAGCACCATTTTCTCCGGTGAAAATAGAAAATGACTTTCATACCTGTGAAAACAAAAAAGATGGATGTTATTAACAAAAAGATACGTAGTATAAACAAACATGGAAAACAAATCAGGTGAAAACCATTTTCTCCCATTTTCTTTATAACCCACTTTCTCCCATTCCTGTGAAAAACAGAAATATCCATATTATAAACAAACATGGGATTGATGAAATATATGAAAGAAAAAAAATCATGCTTTATTATAATTGAAAATAAAAGGACTCTCTCACGAGAAACCCATTTAATTTTTTTTTCAAGTTTATAAGGCACTGCCAACAAAGATGTGAAATATGTAGAATGAAGAGAGAGAGTGTGTAAAAAAGGATGGTCGTCCATCAATTTATAGGGGAGAGAGTGGGGTGTTGTGATTTTTAATTTAGAAAAAGAAAGGATCTATTGAAGAAAGAGAAAGGGCAGAATTAAAGAATGAGTTGGGTATTTGTTTGGTAATTTGTGTTACCTTTGATATTCCCCAAAAGAAAACTACAATGAAGAGCAAGGTTTGAAGTACGTAGACATGTAAACATTTAGAAAAAGGCTAACTAATATTTAAGTGACTTGGGGCTAAGCATTTAATTTATTACGTTTTTTTGGGGGGATACATTGAACACCCACATCCACGTTTTTTTATGTGGTACATTGAACACCCACATCTATTTTAACTGTCAATCTCCAACGTTTCTTAAGTAGCAATTAAGAGGAAATTGGGTAATATAGATTTGCATTTATGTCAATGCCACGTGTCATCCTCAGAAGATTTATAGTGAAATGATGTGCCACGTGGATAGGCTAATTGCAAAACATAATAAATGCCTTGTTTTGCATTTTATAGTATTAAGAGATATGCACTATACCTATATGGACATACACATTCTCATCTATGGACCAATAAATCACAAATAAGATGACCAATAAATCACAAATAAAGTAACAACAATATAGATTAAAAGCAAAATTAGTCTTAGGTACAAATCAACTTATTGAATGGCATTCAACCCATCATTACGTTCCATTTCAAGTGTCATTGAAGACATTTCTCCCACAATCAAAACAAAGAAACCCAAATTAAATCATTATTCTGCATGATGATAAATGTATTTGAGTCATCGTAGACCATAGCCTCATCATCTAACAGAGATCCAGCTACACATTAATGTCAGTTTTGCTCAAGAAAGTGGTGGATTGAACTTGGGTACTATATGACCAAAAAACACCTTAGGGTACTAATTGACCATTATCACTATCAGACACATAGCTATCAGCTAAATCGCTTAGGATGTGTTTAATTGACATGAAATATTTTTTTTATAGAAAATAATTGTTTTGACTCATGTTGTCTTTGTAATATTTTGATTGTGAATACTTCATGTAAGAACAATAGTCGTCCACATTACAAGTTTCCCATCTCAAACCTCATTTTTAATGGAAAATATTTTTTATCTACTCACCAAAAAATTGATTTTCATGTAAAATAAAAAAAGTAAGGCAAAAAACTCATATGTTTTTCCACTCATTTTCAACTTCTCATTCAAATAAACTAATTTCCTCGCATTTTCAATGTTTGCAATCAAACACACCCTTAAGGTTAGTTTTGCTAAAGAAATTGGTGATTATAGAGAAAAATGTTTGTCTATTGTTAATTGGGTATTAAATGCCATTAAAGTGAATCTTAAACAACAAACGAATTTCTAAGGTGAATTACTTGTTCTCAACCAGATAACACACAGGAAAATTGCAACGTATATAACCACTTTGTGTAGAATTAAATTATCGTAACAATGAGGACACATAATTGACTAAAAAACGGGTGAGAAATATTTGAAGTAAAAAGATTATCCCTTCAATTTACAATAAATCTTTGATAAGCCTAATATTGATGCATAAAAGATATTCCAAATGATGTATTTTCATAGGCCATCATATTATTTTTGCCCATCTATTATAGCAGGTAGTTGAGTGAAAGGCAAAAGAGAAATGTATGCAAAATTTTCAGAAACAGTACACAAAGCAAGAGAAATTCTAAGTGTATCAAATTGAAACCGCATTCAAATCGCATTGCATACCTGACGTGCTGTGATTGGTTAATTTTTTATGAATATGGGTCCGCGCCAACGGCATTAACCAATCATCACTTGCCACGTAGACAATGCGGTTTCAATGCAGTTTGAAATATCGGTACATATAGAATTGCGCCACAAAACATAAATCAAAGAGGGCTCATATGGCGTGTTGCGACACGGGCCCACATTTATAAGCAGACCCAATTTTGAGTCTAAATCATGAGTGAGCCTAGGCTTTCTCTAAATACAAATCTATAAGAATCAGTAGAGATAGTATAGGATGGACTGAACTGAATATGCATATATCTTATAGGGCCGGCCACTCTTACTCACTTTTCAATTAATTTTTATAAGACAATACCTAAATCTTTGGAACTAAAATAAAAGTAAACTCAACTTCCTTGCAAGCAGGGTCAGCCCAAGAGTTTTGGGGGCCTAAGTAGCGCTTAAAAAGTGAGGCCTTCTAAAAATAAAGTTTCTCAAATTTATTAAATTCTTTTTTGTGTGTGTGCTTGTGTTTTAATTATTTACTTTTTCTACAATCAATAATGCAAAATTCAACTTAGTGTGAAATACCATAATATAAGGCCATAAGAAATAGGGGTAGGTGCACTAACTGATTAACATAAAAAATAATGGTAAATACACAAAATTGACTACAAATTCTCGTGAAATGATATAACAATAATTATGATTGGTGAGGTAAATTATGTAACAATATCTAATAATTCAAAATGATTGTCAGGTTATTTTCATTGAATTTTATAAATAACTTTTTTGGCGCTAGAATTGAAGTGTGTGTGTGTCTCTCTCTCTCTCTCTCTCGAGTCTCCAATATATCTCATAATAACGTGCCTAAAAACATACCCATTTTTAAAAATAGCAAAAATAATATATTTTTCAACCAAATTTCGTTTACATGATCTCCATGATGAGAAGATCATTTACAAAAAGAATCATCCAAAAGTACAACTTAAGAGAGGATGAGATGATGATCGTTAAAAATGCATGTATTCATCAAATTTTCAAATCATCCACCTTTAAGTTGTATTTTTGGATGAATTTTTTGTAGATGATCTCATCAATATGTAGATCATGTTTACCAAATTTGGCTGAAAAATAATTTTTTTTTCTAATATTCAGAAAATGGGTATGTTCATAGGTATGTTGGAGATTATATATATATATATATATATATATATGAATCCAAAAGGTAGAGACAAAGAAATTAATATATTCATGTTAATGAACTAAAATTGTAGTGTGTTAAATTAGGGGTGATGATTTGTGACATGCCAAACACCAATTAGATATGTACACGACATGACACAAAATTATTTTTTACCTAATACGAACATGACCCATTTAAAACACGACTAACATCATTAATAATGTATACACCAATTAAACATGATAATCACGAAAACATGGGTAAAAACACGAATGACACGATAACACTAACACACGTTATAATTTTGACATAAACACAACACGACAAAATTTCATGTTTGAAAAATCTGACATGAAAATGACATATTATGTCAATTTATCGGGACATGTCGTGTTATGGAGTCCTGTCTAAAGTTGTCACCCCTAATTAAATTATACACATTATAAATATTGTCTTTTATACTTTTTTATTCCGAGAAAAATAGACATGAAAAACGATTATTTTGTAGGATCACATGCATATATATATGGTAAAATAACTAAAAGCTATGATACCAATTTACGAATGCGCAATAATCTCAGGTGGTTCTAAACAAAAATTGCAACACCAAGTCGTAAATGCGAAAGCCAATTTTAAAACATATCTTATCTTTTTATCCTAAGCATGCATCTATTGGGATAAAATAGATAAATCATTTAAAAATTCAACAAGGCCAAGTTTAAGGAAAAAATTTCGCAAGGCAAAACCTTTTATTTTACTAATAAAATGTAAATAGCAACTTACAAACTTACAAGTGAGATATAACAATGATTCTCGCAAGAACCACAATGACCGCAGTCGACAATAATGATTCTCTCGAGAACCACAAAAGCCTCAGTATTCCTCCTTCAGCCTCAACCTCAGTCTTTAGCAGCAGTGAATCCATGCAGGTATCACAAGTCACCGATGGAGATTCTCTCCACCAAGGTGTATGCAATAGATACAAAAATTTCTAGGGTTTAAACAATTCACAAGAACAATATTCAAGGATGTTTTTTGTGAATTAAACAAGTGTTTTTCAACACAAAACTTAAAGAACTTATGCAAAAGTTTTGTAGAAATGGAGTTGGTAAAAGTCTTAAACGTTCTAAACATGAAACATGTATTTATACAAAAATTAAGGTGCCATGTCGTTTGAACGATATTAACAGGTCGTTCAAACGAGATGGGGATCTTGTTCGACGAGATATTATCTCGCTTATAACGATATAGGTAAAATCAAAACATAATGCTTCGTTTGATGCTCGTTTGAACTCAGGATTCGAAAGACCTTCACATGTCGTTTGAACGACATGGTGATGTCATTTGAACGATCCACAAAAAATTACAATTTTAAAAACTCCGCCTACAGTAAACTCAGAAAATATATTTTTAAAAACAAAAAGTTCCTGTTCGTTTTAAAAAAAAATCCCAAAATATAATTTCGTAAATTAATTCAAACTCTAAATTGTTTTATACCTTATCAGGATGTCGAGAAGTCTTCAAACTTGGAGATGCTTGAGTTTGGTTCGTCTTAACGGTGCGTGACGATTTGTAGCGGGATACGTCAAACAAGCCAAAATCTATGTTATGAATAATGTTGGAAAAATTATTCTTAAAAATCTCTTCCTTTGTCTATTCCGGTAAAAAACAAACAAACATGACTGAACACCAAATTAAAATCAAAATCTCCTATGACAAAAATACTAACACCCTTTCCAACCCTAGAACGTAATGGCATAAGTCTCTTTGTGTTCAAATGTCTTTTTCTTCCCTTTAATTCAATTTATCTTCATTTGTGTGTCTTGAATTTCACTTTAAGTACCTACACACATTAGATAAAAAAATATATACCCCCGTGACGCATGGAGTTTGAATCAAAGTAAAACTTATAAATAAACTCTCCCCCATAAGTCAAACTCATTTTAATTTGCTCTCCCCCTTTGTTTTTATTCGAAATAGACAAAGGAGTAAAAACATAAACATGAAATACGAAGCATCACTTAGATGTTAAGATATCATCACAAAAAGATATAAATCAAGCACATGCAATGACCATCTCAAAGGCAAACAACTAACTAATTTTGAAAATTTTCAATTTTTCTTAAAGAAAAATAAAACATACAAAAATAATATACAATACCATATATAATATATGCAAAATATATCAGAGAAAATTTAGTACACATATATAGGTATAAACGACCATAAAACACGACACAAAACACCTATGTTTTACACACTAGCATAGTATTGATGTGCCCAAACGTGTGTGATGGAATGAATGGGTGTGAACTAGTAACAAATGAATTATAACTCAAACACTCAAACATGTTGAAGTAGTTCCAATTTACCAATTTTTTTTTATCAAACTAAGCTTTAGCCTTAAGTGACAAAAATAGATAAACTTAATGAAGAAAACAAGCACAATGCACACAAGCCTAGAATATTGATGATTCTACAAATCGATAACGCTGTGACAAAATAAGCATAACTAGGTAACATCGTGCAAACCAGCTAATCTTCAACAAAATTCCCTCAAAAGATAAACATAATCATATATTATATTCTTTTATTTTCCTTTAAAGTGATTTCTTTTGAATGATCAATCAAACTAAACTATTTGACCCCTTTTTGGCATATATTCTTTTTATTGCATTAATTTTTTCTTAGCCTTTTTTCAAATAGTGGCTTTCACAATGAGTCACTTGCCTCTCGCAGCCCTTTTTCGTGTACACTCATATTTTTCAATAATAAATAAACTCTCACGGGCAACGGTTCTTACAAGCACAACTCTCCATAGTAAAATAAACATGTAGATGAAAAAATTGATGGGATAACATCTCACCAAGCTCAAATATACATCATGAAGTTAAAATCCAATAAGCTCGTGCATGTGTGTGTGGAGGCATAAACAAAATCTAATTCATAAATCAAATCAAATTCGAAACAACTCCATAAACATGGTTAAGATCAATTTAAGCATCTACAGTCATAACCAAATGTCCTAGATACATGAAAATTGCATAGTGAATTGGATTCAAACACACCAATATGCCATACAATATGTGTAAAACTAAAATACACAAAAAGAAAAATATTTTTGCATTTTTCAAATTTTTTATCAAAATAAAATCTTTTTGTATTTTTCAAAAATATTTGAAACCAAAAATATTTTTGTATTTGTCAAATATGACTCAATAAAAGAAAAATATATATAAAAAAGTTCACATGTCATAACACTAACAAACATATATCATGAAGCACAACTAGACTATGACAAACAAAATCATGCAAGTAATCATCCATAAGATATAGCATGTGAAGCATCATGTGCAAGCATGTGAGAATCAACCAACCTAACATTTAATGTCTCCAAAACGGATTTTTAACCCAAACTGGTGTATACCTAACTCGAGGGGTTATGAAAACCGACAGGACACTATCCTTAAACTCCCTAGGATCTCTTCCAAGATTAAAACAAAAATCCTAAGGTGTCCTTTCCTACCACAATGTCAACATGTATAACGGGAGGTGTGTTACCTATAGGTTGACCTTTTCTAACGTCCTTGGTTTTGGTTGACCCTCTAAAACAAATTATGGTTTTGGATTTAACACTAAGGCATCACCATTAATACTGAAAATACTCGAGTCTTTTAAATCGTCTTTTAACTTCAAAATTTTAAACTCAAACAAAGAATTAGACTCTTCTAATTTTAGGGACTCCTTCTTCATATTTTTAATCATTCCTAGAAGGTTATCTCATGCCCCTTCAATGAAAGCAAACTTATTCCTAAGAGTCTTCTCACGTGAGTTATAATCATTAATCAAATTATTTTTAACCTCATTGGCACAAACACAAACCTTAGAATCTTATAAGTCCTCTAATTCTTTCTCCAAAATAAGGACTCTATTCTAATTCTCTTCCTTGGACAATTTTAAAGATTTAAAGTCATCATAAAAAGCAACAAACTTCTCATGAATGATATCTCTTTGAGTTTAAAACGTTTGTAAATATTCAATCATATTTTTAAAATGAGAATTTTCTTCTTCAAGAATTTCAATTCCTTTAGCAAACTTCAAATTTAAAAGATTTAATTTGTTAAAACTAAAAGAATCGATCGAGAGTAAAATAAAACAAGCCAATAGAGATAAATAAACAAACACCCAAATAATAGATAAACAAGATCAAACACAATAACTTAGTGCGAAAAAAAACTCTTTGCGAAAGACCAAGATCACTTGATAACTTAGAGTAGCCTGCTCTGAAACCAATTTATAAAGGGTAAAATAGCTAAAAGCTATGATACCCATTTGTGAATGTGCAATAATATTAGGTTGTTTTAAACAAAGATTGCAACATCAAGTTGTAAATGCTGAAAGAGTTGGCGCTTGCGTTCAATTAAGAAATAATATAATAAATACCATTTTTAACCCAAATTAACCCTAAGCATGCAACTAGGTGTGATTGAAACAATATGAAATCATGCACGAATTATTCAACACACAAAGTTAAGGAAAAATCCCCCAAAGGGGCAAAACCATTTGTATATTCACTATAATTTGTAAGAGAAGCGGCTTACAATCGGATTACACTGAAATACAAGTTTTTGACTAAGAATTACCCGCAGGCATCGGATTCTGTAGTCGCGGCTGGAATTATCCCTTTCCAGTAGGGTTGCAATGAAGAGGAAGAAACGGTCCACTTCACAAGGGTTGAACAACAACAATGGTGTTCTTGGGTTACCAAACTTGATTCACATAGATATGGAAGATGTGTGAATCTAAAAACCTAGAATCATAGGACTCAATAGGTGAAGACTTTAGGGTTGATATGCTCTGAAAATCGTTGAAAATTCTTAAGAAAACCAACCTCCAAACGTGGTTTAAATAGGAAGCCAAAACCCTAAAAAATTTACAACACGATCTGGTAGAGTTTATCCAGGGCGGACCGGTCCAGGCCTTAGGCGGATCGGTCTGATAGCAGATCGATTCTTTTAATTTGAAGCTGATTCGGTTCGCATTCGGTTCTGGGCTCACTGGCTTCAAAGTTCACGACGGATCGGTCCGGGGCGGTCCGGTCCGGGTCTCAGCGGATCGGTTCTTTTTATATAAAGGCGGACCGGTCCAGGGTAGTCAGAGGCGGATCGGTTCATTTTAATTTCAGGCGGAACGGTCCGGCTGACTGGATTTCTGAATTCTTCCTTTCTTTTGATCTTCGGATTCCGTTGATGATGAATGGACTTTGAATCCTTGCAACGGTGTTACGGCTAATGACATATACAAGTATGTTGGACAAAATTGTCCTTACAAATCTCCCCCTATGTCTATGCCGGAACAAACATAAAAAATACGAATTATCTATAATCACAATGCCTATACAAATCTACCCTTCCATAAACCCAAAAACTGAAAGAGGTACAAATGACTAAGGCTGCATCGTTTGTTCTTCGAATCTTCAGAAATCTCACCGCTTTTCTCATCAGGGTGTGCAACATGGGATTATCAAAAGATGTACCTACACACATGAGACAAAGAAAATACCAAGTGACGTATCGAGTTTGAAATGAGATAAACATAAGCATATATATCAATTTAAGATGATATTCTCAGAATTTCAAAACTCCCCCATAATCAGATAATTCATTCTCCCCCTTTTTATGATGTCCCCAAATAGACAAATGAGAGAAATAAATCAAGCAATCAAGTATCGGGGTGACACAAGGCATAAAATCACACCATGAATGAACATAAAACAACCAAGTCGGTGTTAGCGTAAAAGAATGGGTGTGATCAAAATTCGATAGGAAAATCAAAGCATACAAACATGACATATGTGCACGATGAATATTGGATATTCCTAACGAATGAACTCAAATGCGTCCTTTGGTGTAAAAGATTGGAAATATAAGACATTGACTATATCAAATCTACAAATCAAAGCTCAAAGTGATTTCTACACCAATAACGTCCAAAATGATTTTCATGCTTTTTCAGGACTTTCAAGGAAGTGCAAACCCGTTTTTCAATCTCCAACCAAACTCCCTCAGATTTATATTTTGAATAGAGGAATACTAAATTCTCAAACTTTGGAGAATTGGGTGAAACCTAAATGGCCCATATTTGGCATGAATTGCTTTTTATTGCCTTATCAATTTTTTCGGGCTCTTTTAACCTCTTAGGACCTCGGATATTAAAATTCCTCCATTTTTAGGTCCTTTTTAACGGTGGCTTTTGCGCAAAGGATAAGAATCAACTTTCGCAGCCCCTCCCCGTTATGAAAATATACACACAGTCTCACCAAAACGGTTTTTACATGCAATCAAATCTTGTCAAGTTTTATCGCATATTGTACATTGTATAGACAGAATTGAGATAGAAACACTCAAGCCAATATGTGATAGACAAGTGCAATAGACAAATACAGCCGTGCATGTGTGCAATAAAGGATATAGGAGTCAAACATATAGGAAATATCACTAATTACATCTCAAGGACTCCAATCAATGTTAAGCACATGGATGAAATGATGTAGCCTCTCAAATCTCTATAAAACAGTCACATGGATAAATGGAATGAAGTTGTGACTTGGCTATCTTAAATGCTCATCCATAAAAGGCAAATCTCTTTTTGAATTTTTCAAAAATTTTATCACAATAAAATCTTTTTGTGTTTTTCTAAAAAGAAAATCTTTTTGTATTTTTCAAAGAATAATGAAAAGAAAAAATAAGTAAAACACACTAATAGTACAATCTAGCAATAGGCATCAGAGGATATGAAAATGACAATGCAATCTACGCTAGACATGGACCAACCCCTCAGTCAACTGTGCAAATCCCCAAAGACTTCCTAAGACTCTCAATTCTAAGGGCATCTAAAGGTTTCGTGAAAATATCGGCTAACTGACGGTCGGTGGGAACGAAACTCAGGGATACGACCTTCTCCTCAACTAACTCACGTATGAAGTGCTCGCGTAACCTGATGTGCTCTGATACCAATTTGAAAGAGTTGGCGCTTGCGTTCAATTAAGAAATAATATAATAAATACCATTTTTAACCCAAATTAACCCTAAGCATGCAACTAGGTGTGATTGAAACAATATGAAATCATGCACGAATTATTCAACACACAAAGTTAAGGAAAAATCCCCCAAAGGGGAAAAACCATTTGTATATTCACTATAATTTGTAAGAGAAGCGGCTTACAATCGGATTACACTGAAATACAAGTTTTTGACTAAGAATTACCCGCAGGCATCAGATTCTATAGTCGCGGCTGGAATTATCCCTTTCCAGTAGGGCTGCAATGAAGAGGAAGAAACGGTCCACTTCATAAGGGTTGAACAACAACAATGGTGTTCTTGGGTTACCAAACTTGATTCACATAGATATAGAAGATGTGTGAATCTAAAAACCTAGAATCATAGGACTCAATAGGTGAAGACTTTAGGGTTGATATGCTCTGAAAATCGTTGAAAAGTCTTAAGAAAACCAACCTCCAAACGTGGTTTAATTAGGAAGCCAAAACCCTAAAAAATCTGCAACACGATCTGGCAGAGTTTATCCAGGGCAGACCGGTCCGGGCCTTAGGCGGATCGGTCCGATAGCAGACCGGTTCTTTTAATTTGAAGCTGATTCGGTTCGCATTCGGTTCTGGGCTCACTGGCTTCAAAGTGCACGGCGGATCGGTCCGGGGCGGTCTGGTCCGGTCCGGGTCTCAGCGGATCGTTTCTTTTTATATAAAGGCGGACCGGTCCGGGGTAGTCAGAGGCGGATCGGTTCATTTTAATTTCAGGCGGACCGGTCCGGCTGACTGGATTTCTTAATTCTTCCTTTCTTTTGATCTTCGGATTCCGTTGATGATGAATGGACTTTGAATCTTTGCAACGGTGTTACGGCTAATGACATATACAAGTATGTTGGACAAAAATGTCCTTTCAAATGCGGAAGCTAATTTTAAAACAAATTTTATCTTTTTATCCTAAGCATGATAAAACATATAAATCATTCAAGCACTCAACAAAGGCTAAGTTTAAGGAAAAAATTCCGTAGAGCAAAACTTTTTATTCCACTAATAAACTGTAAATCAAAACTTATAAACTTACAAGTGAAATATAACAATTATTCTCGCAAGAACCACAATGACCGCAGTCAACAACAATGATTACCTTAAGAGCCACAAAGACCTCAGTCTTCCTCCTTCAGTCTCAGCCTCATCCTCATTCTTCAGCAGTAGTGAATTCCCGTAGGTATCAAAAGTCAGGAATGGCGATCCTCTCCACCAAGATGTATAAAATAAATACAAAACCTTCAAGGGTTTAAAAAATTCACAAGAACTAAAAAGTCCCTTTAGTGTGTACTTTAGGTAAAACCAACTTTGTTTCAATTTTTAGTTAAACCCAATTTTAATTTCTTAAACCCTAAACATGCATCTAAGTGATTAAATCCATTTGAAGAATAAAGCATGCGGTAAAAGAAAAAAATTCAGGAAAAATCCTCGAAGGGCAAAACCTTTTTATTTCACTATAATTTGTAAGACACAAATTACACGGATTACAATGAAATAGGGTGACATACGAAATACCCGTAGTTGTCAGTTTTGATGTCGTCGGCTTGAATCTCCCGAAAGAACTCCAGGTGGGCAGGAATGAAGAAGAAGACGACTTCTCCATAAGTTACTTCATAAGGACTCCCTCCACAATAGCACGCACCTCTCCGGTTGTAGAGTTCTCACCACAAAGTGCAAAATGGTGTAGTGAATGAATTGTCTTTTAGTAAACGCGTTCAAGATCACAAACTTTGGAATCGAATAATTTGATCTTGAATAAACACCGAATGATGAAAAACTGTATGGGAATGAGTCTTTCGAAACTGTTCTGCTCCTAAAAACTTTCGCAGATACATTTTTTATATATTTGAGCAACACGGAGTCCAAGAAACTTAAAACACAAAAATCGAGGCGACAAGATCGTTCGAGTGAGATATGGATCTCTTTCTGTGACATAGGGATGTCATTTGAACGACCCACAGTCTCGTTCGAGCGACAGAGTTAAAAAATATATCTTTTAAATGAATCCTCGAATTTTCTTTAAATAATTTGTAACTCAGAAATATTTTTAAAACATAAAAAGATTTAATTTCCAATTATTTAAATCACCTAGCTTTTAATCAACATACAAAATTACTCTAATGCTTATAACTATTCATACGTGAGTGATCTTAAACAAATGCAACACCTCTTGACTTAAAATCTTCTTCAAAGCTTTAAATTGCACATTCTTGGACTTGAACTTTGTCATAGGCTTCAATTAAACTCCATAAAAACTAGCCTAAACTTAAATTATTTTGTTCAAAATTAAGCCAATTGAAAACAAATGGACATGATAAGAATTATGTTCTTACAAATCTCCCCCTTGGCTATTCCGGGACAAAACTAAACATAAATGCTATATGCCATAAACAAATACATGTCCTATCCCAAAACTCAGAAATATAAAAATACAGGACATAGTGAAACTGAATAAACGACAAGCATCTGAATCTGATTCTGTCTCTGAATGACAATGATCTGAATCCGTCTCTCAATGTGATGTATAAATAAATATTTGAATCTATGAAAACAATACCTACACACACGAGACACAATCAAATACCCAAGTGAAGTATGGAGGAATAAAACAAATATAATATCATAATAAATACTCCCCCTACATCACATATCTCTCCCCTTTTTGCTTGGAGTATACAAAAGGTGGGACAGACACACCAAATCTAGCATGAATATATGAGAATGAACATCATGGCTAGATAAACAATATCAGTATGACAATGGATAGCAAAAGATAGCAGTAACTGACACATAATGAGAGAATCACTAAAACTGCAAAGGAAACTATACATCCATGCCATAAATGAAATCAATAGTGATATAATTGCCCAAAAGAATACATCATATCTAAGAATAAATAAATACATCAGGAATCTCAATGTATCAGATATAATAAAAATACATCTAGACATCATTAGGAGTATCATCATCAGCAGCTGCATCATCAGTGTATGTAGATGAAATATGACCTAGTCCAGAGGATCCGATACCTCTCATCTTCTCTCACTGCCGCATCTCATCAAAGAATGCTGTCATCCTAGGTTAGACACGAACACGGGCCTCGGCCTCAGCATCAAGTCTAGAAATAATAGAGTCATACATCCTGGTCTGAGCAGCTACCTGTGCCTGTAAAGTAGTAACCTCCTCCTCAATAGGACGTGTGGGTGTAAGAGTGAAGGGGAATGGATGAGATAACTTAGAGGTGGTCGGGAAAGTGTGATCACCAGGCTGACAGGGATCAACATCGGAGAAGGCTCCCTCAGTGGGTGGAGCACTAGCTCTCGCCGCCTGTGGCAAATGACTCTCTAAACGAGTGAAAGTATTATGATTAATAATAGCAAGAGAAGGGAAACCCTGATCACCCTCTAAAACAGGAACCCCAGTAGCAGTACAAATGATGGAACTAAGAATCTCATAAGGAAGAGCAGGGCAGACTAGAGTGGTACCACTGATGGTAACCGACTATATAACATGAAGCATGATCATCGGTAGATAGATATCCCACCTAGAGACGTGATACATGAAATAGAAAATGTCAGATTTGATCTGAGGATAAATGGATGCTGACACAAACCTATTAAGTACATGGAAGAGAGGAAAAAGTTGGCGATGATACATAGTAGTACCTACCTGGGGAATCTCCCAGAAGCAATGACGCAGAATATCATCATAGGTAGGTCCATCGTCGGTATAACGAGGAAACATAGTGCCAGGGACATGAGGAACGTGTAGAAATGCAACTATGAGATATGCTGTGACGAGAACAGGAACGCCATGTACAGTAGAAAAGATCCCCTCAGCGTGGGGAAGAGCATGAAAGAAGAACTCTCGGACAATGTCCGGATAGACAACCCCAGGAGCCTCAATCATATAATCTTAACCCCTACCAGACAACCAGTGCTGAATGCCTAACCCCTGAAACTCAGAATAACGAAACACCCTCTCTTGAACAACAAACCGAATGTGGAGACCCATAAGCAGTAATGATCATATTCAAGACGGGTGGCCTATCTCACCCCTGGAGTACGGGGGCCTACTGGCCTGAGATCTCGGAGCTCGAGCAGAGGGTGGTGGCGCGTCGATTCAGCCTGAAGGGGCACCACGACGTCTAGGCGGCATGACGAAAGAGTGTAATGTGTGATGTGTGAAAGGGTACAGTCATCGAGGAACACACACACACCTAAGAACCTATCTCCATACAACCATCCAACCGAACCACAATGAACACCAACCACAACAACAGGAAAAATAAAAAACAACAACCAAATTTTCACTCAAACAAATGATTTCTGATAAAAAAATCAAGAGACAATCATGAACAGAATTACCTCGAAATCACCAAAAAATGGGAACTGCTCACCAGAGAACTAAAGCTGGAGGATTGCGTTGAACACGAAATCGCCAGAGAACAACTCTCTGGAAAAGACACACGCCGGAGATTCACACGCCGGAGAACCAAAGGCAGTTTTTTTAAACTATTTCTATCGTCGGAAAACACAAGCACTAATGGGTAGATCTCGAGAGATGACTGAGATGTAGAACACGAAACATGAAACTTCAAAAACTATTAATGGCATTTTTTTGAAGAAACAGTTGTAGTTGCTTTTTGAGCAGAGAAGGGGTTATGAGAGAACAAAAAGAGAGAAGAGAGAACGTCTGATGTTTAATGAAACCCTGATCTCGCTTGAAGTCGCTCGAACAACTTTTTTATGTCGCTTAAACAATTTTGATATGTCACTGGAATGACATGTTCGCGCGACAACTGATTTCGTTCGAACAAGAAAATGAAAATTCCAGAATACCCCAAAAATATTAAGGATTTGCCTAGTGAAAAAATTATCCCAAAACAGTACCTGGAACACAGAAATAAACTTAAAACAGACTCAAAATAGAAAGGAAAATAGAAAACAAAGTAGACAAGACCAATGAGAATTACATGTTAACATAAGACAAATGTGCTCAATCATGAATGTGATTTTTATGGGCGTGAACTACAACAAATTGAAAAAGCATTACTAAGGCCGTTTAATATAAGATTAAACTATTAAAGTAACTCCGAACTGTGTTTTTTAGAAACTCTTTTCTTTAAATCAAATCAGTTTAATCACAAGATGTGTTTAATAAAACATGTACGAGATCTGTTCAAGATTTTGTTAACAAGTTTGGTAAAATAGTTTAAAACAATTAAACTCACCACAACCACAAGAATGAGATGAGGAGATGTGGAAATATTAAGTACAAGATATTTTTAACGTGGTAAAACCTCACCGAACTGAGGAAACATCCACGGTGACTTCTAAGTCACAAACCAAAAATCCACTAAAACAAAATTCTCAAGTTACAAACTATATAACACACATGCACACAAAACAGTCCTATCTAATTTTAGAAATGTACCCACTAGTTGATTCTAACTTCTCTGCAGGTCTGATGTTGATGTGGCTTTCTTAGTTTGCTAACTTCTCCAGTTTTGTTCCATCCTTTACATCGAATCTTTTGATTCAACATCTTATACCCAACACTTCTGTGTTGTAGTGTGATAAGCGTTTGTGAAAGTGATTCTAACACATGCATGCACACACACACACACTTATTTTATACAAATGGTCCTAATGAATTACAAATCAGATCTAATATGAATTATTTTCGATTTCTCTCTTTTTTAGAAACAAAAACTATATTTGACCTTTTAAATAATCCCGGAATCCAAGGTTACCTTGCTCGTAAGACTGCCAAGGTCATATCCAATTTGAGAGGGTTTTGAAAATGATTTTGAAATTGGAAACCACCAATTGCTATTCCAACTAGGTCAACAGTCTTGTTTCGTAAGAACTAGAAACAGAAAGAATATTTGTTGATTATAAGTTTTTAAAAGACATTTATAGAACAGTAATCAACAAAAGTTATTTCTCAAGATGAGAAATTAAACTATGTAGATCTAAGTGTAATATGACATGCAATGGTCGGATCTATAATTTCTATTAAAGAGAAATATAGATCTAGCATGCAAAGTCTAAGTTGGAAACAAGATCTTAAACTCAGAGGATAATACTCTTTAAAACACCCTTCCAACCCCTACCAACAACACTCTCAAACACACAGGTATAGTGTTTGGTAAAACTGTTTATGAGATATGAGTTAGGGTTTGAAATAGGTTAGGGTTTTGAAAATAGGGTATGGACGATTAGGGTTTCACTCTCTCTCTGGCTTTCTCTCTCTTACTTTTTCTCTCTTCTATCTCTTATCTCTCTATTAGGACGAAATGCCAAAAGTCTGTTCAGGCTGAGGGTAAGCCTCCTTTTATTAAGATCAAGTAAGGATCAAGAAGGTTTGTTCAAAATCAAGGGCAAAGATTAAGTCAAGGGAGAAAAACTTTGATCCAACGGTTTAAGAACAACGGTGCATTAAACGGATTCTGATTGGCTTAGCAAATTTCACAGGGATTGTGCTCAAATGTATACAGAGCGTTGATACCAACGATCCAAGGGCTGATAATGGACAATGGTTATGTGTCTTCAAAGAAACACAAATCAGGCCGGTATAGTTGTGACAGGTGTAGGGTTGCGATTAAACCTCACACGCGCGTTTTAAAATAAATACATAAGCACCCTGAGTTCTCAAGCGCTTTCGGATCCTACCCAAACCAACTTTCAGGTATGAAAAGGTAAAACCAGAAATTGCAGAATGACCCCAAAAATTTAATAAACCAAAATTTATTATGGAAAAATCATTTTAAAAAATTCTAAAATTATTAAAAGCCAATTTAAATGGGATTAACCACACACAACTCACACATAATCAATTAAGGCAATATATGAACAATGTATGCAATCCTAGTGTGTGTGGATGTGATTTTATACCTCCAAACGAATCAAGTATGGCTATAAGAGGAAGATTCTGAGGCTCTTTGGTTTTTAAGGAAAGGGACACTAATTTTATCACTATTTCCAAACTAGATGTGCACTTATACAATGAAAACTCAAGTGAGTCAAGAGTATAAGATGCTTCACAAATGAGTTATCATTTCAATACGTCGAATCGATCAAAAAGTTCTAATTGATAGAAAGAAATCATCAATCTTCATCAAAGGCATTTGTGACAAAATAAGTGTGAGTTTAATGAACTAAACTTGATCAACATGTATACAAGTTCAGACTGTTGACGCTTCTACAAACAATATCGTCATGATACGATGTTTCAACATAGAATTCATGGTGCAAACCCGTATAAATTTATTTCCAACCAAAATCCCTCATATATATGAATTTTTCAAGATCTTTAGAACAATCTATCAATCTCAACTTAGAGAAAGTCCTATTGGCCCCAATCATTAGCATATGAAATTTTATTGCCTTAATTCTCTTTTGGGCTCTTTTAAACGGTGGATTTCACGACGAGTCAATTTTATACTCTCGCAGCCCTTTCTCATGAACACTCATCATTTTTTCAATATCAATTCTCACGAAAAACGGTTCTTACAAGCACACCTCCTCCTTAAGTTTACTTACGCATAGATGACAAAATTGACATAAGAATGTCTCACCAAACTCAAATATGCAAGAGAAGTCAAACATTCATATAAACTCGTGCATGTGTGCAAGGATGGCATATAAGCAAAGTCAAATCAAAAAGCATATCAACTTCGAAACATCCCCATAATACAATGGTTAAGATCATTCTAAGCATGAATAACAATGACCAAATGTCCTAGCCAGATGAATAATGAAAGAAGGGGGGGTCAAGCACACTAATATCCCACATCAACCATGTAACCTCACGACTCAAACACCAAAAATCTTTTTGTATTTTCAAAAGTTTTTATAAAAAACAAAATATTTTTGTATTTTTGATAAGACTCAAATACATAACAAAAACTAGAAACATGCCATAACACTAGCAAAATATAACACATGATGTAAATACTAGTGTATGACAAACCAACGAACAACCTCAATCGAAAGATGAAACATGAGGAGAACCACGAGTAATGATGCGAGAATCACCAAGACTAATACCTAACACTTCTAAATATGACTTCTTAACCCAAGTAGGTGTGAACCGACGAGTAGGGGTATTGGGAACCAGAATGGCTTCAAACTTTCTAGGAGCGTTCTTAAGATCGTAGCAAAATCGTCTAAGATGACCTCTCCTACGCAATGAGTGCAAGTGTAGATACGGTGAGGAGCGTATCCTATAGCTGATTATACCTCACGTTCCTAGGTGGCTCTCTCCTAATGTTCCTAGGCGGCTCTCTTGTTTACACGGTTTTGGCTTTGGGAGCAGGTGAGACATGATTATCGAAGCTAATACCACGCCGATTATCTTTGATTTTTACTGTGCCTAAGATTTTGTCTAAATTTTCAGACCTAGCCGCCAAATCAAATTTAACTTTACTCGAATCTCTTAGTTTTTCCTCAATCTCACATATCCTTGACTCAAGTAAACGGGTAGAATTCTCAAACTCCTGAATTTCCTTTTTCATAGTCTCTATCAACCCCTAAAGACTATCTCTCTCACCCTCGACATATTCTAGATTCTCTCGAATTTTCTTTTCACATGCCCTAAGATCCTCAATTAAAGCATTGGAATGATTTATTTCTATGGCACATTCTTTCAACATATCTCCTAATTTCACGTTTGCTTTCTTTGCTTTTAAAGTGTCTTTATACAATTCTTTGAAAGCAGTTTGCAAATCTCTCTCGTCTTTGCTCTCATCCTCACTCACCTCACCCTCACTCTCAGGTGTATCAACTTCTGTGGTTGCGGAAGAATCATGCAAAGGTAAGTCTTTATCACTTACATAACTAGCCACAAAGGTGGGAAGTTCACGCTTACTAGCATAAAAGTTTTCTTCTTCTGGGTCACCATCACTAAGGGTAGAAATACGATTTATCGGTTTATTAAAATTCTCCCCAAGTTTAGTGGGACACTCATCTATCCTGTGACCAAACCCTTAGTAGCAAATATACTTTTCACGATCTCCCTTATTAACCAATTTTTTAAGCGAAGTTTTCATGTGTGATTTCGAATTAGATGATTCAAACAAGCGAATTCTAAAATCATCAAAACCACCGAAAGGCATACCTAAAGACACGGGATCTCAAAAACAACAAGATAGTGTAACAAGCTGTGATACCAATTTGAAAATGCCCTTTAGTGTGTACTTTAGGCAAAATCAACTTTGTTCCAATTTTTAGTTAAACCCCATTTTAACTTCTTAAACCTTAAACATGCATCTAAGTGATTAAATCCATTTGAAGAATAAAGCATGCGGTAAAAGAAACAATTTCAGGAACAATCCTCGAAGGGCAAAACCTTTTTATTTCACTATAATTTGTAAGACACAACTTACACGGATTACAATGTAATAGGCTGACATACATAATACCCGCAGGTGTCGGTTTTGATGTCGTCGGCTGGAATCTCCCGCAAGAACTCCAAGTGGGCAGTAATGAAGAAGAAAACGGCTTCTCCACAAGTTACTTCATAAGGACTCCCTCCACAATAGCATGCAACTCTCCGGTTGTAGAGTTCTCCCCACAAAGTGCAAAATAGTGTAGTGAATGAATTGTCTTCCGGTAAACGCGTTCAAGATCACAAACTTTGGAATCGAATAATTTGATCTTGAATAAACACCGAATGATGAAACACTGTATGGGAATGAGTTTTTCGAAACTGTTCTGCTGCTAAAAACTTTCGCAGATATGTTTTTTTATATATCTGAGCAACACGGAGTCCAACAAACTTAAAACACGAAAATTGAGGCGGCAAGCTCATTCGAGCGAGATGTGGATCTAGTTCACGCGACATAGGGATGTCGTTTGAATGACCCATAGTCTCGTTCGAGCGACAGAGTTAAAAAATTATATATTTTTTCTTTTAAATGAATCCTTGAATTTTCTTTAAACAATTTGTAACTCAGAAATATTTTTAAAACATAAAAAGATTTAATTCACAATTATTTCAATCACCCAGCTTTTAATTAACATACAAAATTACTTAAATGCTTATAAGTATTCATACCTGAGTGATCTTAAATATATGCAACACTTCTTGACTTGAAATCTTCTTAAAAGCTTTAAATGTCACATTCTTGAACTTGAACTTTGTCATAGGCTTTAATTAAACTCCATAAAAACTAGCCTAGACTTAAATTATTTTATCCGGAATTAAGCCAATTAAAAACAAATGGACATAATAAGAATTATGTTCTTACAAGAAAAATATTCAAAGATGTTTTATTGTGAATTAAACAAGTGATTTTCAACATAAAACTTGAAGAACTTACGTAAAATTTATGCAGAAACAGAGTTGACAAAAGTCTTAAATGTTATGAACACGAAACATGTATTTATACAAAACTTAAGGCGGTGCTTCGTTCGAACGATATTAACAGGTCATTCAAATGAGACGGGGATCTCGTTCGAACGAGTTATTATCTTGCTTCTAATGACGTAGGCAAAATCAAATCGAAAGGATTAGTTTGATGCTCATTTGAACTCAAGCTTTGAACGATCTTCATATGTCTTTCGAACGACATGGTGATGTCATTTGAACGATCCAAATGAGAAATTAATGTTTTAAAAACTCAGCCTATAGTAAACTTAGAAAACATATTTTCGAAAACAAAAAGTTCCCGTTTGTTTTTTGAAAAAATAAATATCCCAAAATATAATTTCACAAATCAATTCAAACTGTAAATTGTTTATACTTTATTAGGATGTTGGCAAGTCTTCAAAGTTGGAAATGATTGGGTTTGGTTCATCTTGACAGTGCGTGACGATTTGTAACGGGGTACGTCAAACTACCCTAAGGCTATGCTATGAACTATGTTCAAAAAATTGTTCTTACAATATATATATATATATATATATATATATATATATATATATATATATATATATATATATATATATATATATATATATATGGGACCATTAAGGTCGACATTTCTTGCAAGGTTGATACTAAACTGTAATTTAGCTAAGAAGACCACCACCTATTTCACCTTTGAAATATATATTATATTTAATTTAGCTAAGAAGACCACCACAAATTTCAACCTTAATATATATATATATATATATCAAAGCATTTATACATTTATGAAGAAAAAAAGTACTAAGATGTATCATATATAAACTGTAACAAATTAAATAAAATGGTAAACTCACATAAATAAACATAGCAAACATGCACAAGAGCGGGAACAAAAAAAGCTTGATTTTATTCACTAAAAAATACACAACTGAATATCCCCAAAATATGGAACTTACTCACCATAAAAGAAGGAACGAACTGCAATAAATTCTATGAAGTCTATAAAATTATTGGATGACGGGAATAACCAAATCATATCTCCTAAAGAAATGGTGAAATAGCTTAGAGAATAATTCGATTTGTTGATTATCTTCAAATAGGGTCATGATGATCCTTTAACCCTATTAGCTAATCATGAAATCATCAATACACTTGTGTTTTCAGTCTCAGTTTTTAACCTCTCAACTAAGAGTATAAATTTGTCGATCTTACCAAAATAAGTGTTAGCATGATCCTCCAAGATGATTAGTTAAACATGATGAATCGTTAATGAACCTCTCAATATTAAATGAGTTGGCCATATTTTAACCAATCACATTAGATGATCATGTCAACCATCCTCAAAGAGGGTTATAAAATTTAAACTCCTCAAGAAATTAGGTGAGAAAGTCACCATGGCCCTTGTTTATGGAGGGTCAATAAATGTAAATTCCCTATAAAATAATGGGTTATCTAGTCTTCACTCTCTTACAAAATACATTTAAAATAATAAAATTTAGATAAAGTAAAATCTCTCTCTCTCTCTCTCTCACACACACACACATACACATACATATACAAATTTTCTCTTTTGTAGACTTCCTTCATAAAGGAAAATGTGGTACGAATTTATGCTTTAGGAAGGAATATGAGGGTCGTTAAATGTGTATTTAAAATAATACAAATCTGCCCAACCCATGTATGCATGTTATCCCTAAAATAAAGCGACATGATCATAAAATCTAGCTACAGTTAACAATTGTCTGCCTTAATATTGCATCAAAAATTTTAGATTTTGGCAAAGTCCGTATCTAACTCCTATATGGAAAGATCACACAACAACATTATTATTATTATTATTATTATTATTATTATTATTATTATTATTATTATTATTATTATTATTATTATTATTATTATTATTATTATTATTATTATTATTATTTTTGTGTGTGTGTAAATTAAACCCTTAACAAACAACATGCGCACTATATATTGAAAATATATCACATAACTTTTCTTTATAAAAATACAAACATTTCTACTTATTACAAAAGATCATAATACTATTGGAAATTCCATTATTTGATGAAAACACTAAATGTTCAAATTTATTTAATTAATATAAAACCAATAAAAAAGAAAGCAAAAGGTTGAAACAAAGGATTGAACAATACAAAAAGATATGGAAAATGCAAATTTAATCTCAAGTTTTTCGGTGAATTTGATTTCTACCCCTTACTTCCAAAGTTAAAAACTTAACCCTAACGTAAATTTAGTGATAAAATGTCAACCCTCCATCAGTCTGCCATTTAGAGAACTAACAGAAAGCTAACTAGAGAACTAACATACAGCTAACTAAGCTTATTAAAATGATTGACAAATAGTCACATGCAGTAAAAAAAGATCTGATAATTTGATTTCTCTCTCTCTCTCTCTCTCTCTCTCTCCCCTTATATCCGCAGGCCTTAAAATTCGCCTTGCAAATTCATCTCCCATCTCCCATTTGCAAAAAAATGAAGAAGCATCCTACCATTACCTCTCAACAAACACCAGCCTAACAAATCTCCTGATATCCAATCAAACCTCAAGCTCGTTGTAATACCCAGGGTATTTAAATAAATAAGTAATTTCAAAAATTAAAATGGTAAAATTAAATAATTAATTTAGTTTAACTTTTGAATTAATAAGTCCTTGTTTGTTAAATAGGTTCATAAAATTTATAACTTAATTAACAATTAATTTAGTGTATATATAGTTAAAATGAATTAGTTAATTAATATTGTTGTGCCATTTTATCTTAATTAGACTTATGTTAAGTTCTGTTAGATTTGGATTTAGGGGGGGATCTTGGGAGCCTAGATATGGTTAAAAGTAGTGAGAGAAGGCATTTTTGGGTTGGGTTAACCATTAGGGTGAGTTTAATTAGGTTTATAGTGATTTAGAGGTCTATAAGCCCATGTAATTTTATGGTTTATTAGAATGAAAAAAATTATCTTTTGTTAATCGAAGTGATAACTAACTTAATCCTAATATCATTTCATCGTCTAACCTAAAGATAAACCCTTAAAAGAAAATAGATAATTGAGAGTCAAGCTTGAAAAGAGAAAGATAAATAAGTAAAAATATAAGATGGGGAAGAAGAGATAAGGAAAAAAGTAGAATCCATCATCTTTATACATAAGTTAATTATAATTCTAAGAGACAAAAATTATGTCCTACTCTTCCCATTTGAATATATATTATGAATATATGAGTATGTATAGATAAGATAAAAAAACTAGTTAATCTAATTAGAATATATGATCTATAAAATTTTATCTTAATTGAAAATTTCGTCTTAATTGAATAATTGGTATGAATTGATAATTGTAACTTATATATGTAAATTTTATGATAGCTCTACACTCTTCTTCTTGCTAAAATTTGATTAAGGCTATGTATTATAATTAAAAATTAGATTGTGAAAACTATTATGGATGAAATTAAGGCTCATGTTAGTATATAGTAAATTGGTAAAATTGCACCCCCATATTCAGTTAAGAGAATATTAACATTGATAAAATTGGTAAGTGGAACTTTTTAGAAAGTATATTTCTAAGTTGAATTCATAATTAAATGTCAATTATATTAATTATACGCTAGAATTAATACTTTTCGGAATTGGAGTTCTTATGATGTTAAATTAGTAATTTTATTTTACGAGTTATCACTACAAAAAAGTAGTTTTGGAATGGAATAAATCAATCCTTTAAGATACTAGCCATCCCAAATACTTTTTGGGACAGTATTTGGGATGACAACACTTATTTTATTAGCAATATATTTTAAATAATTATTTAGATGGCAACAATATCCCCAAAAGGGTTGTTTGAGACGAGAACTAAGCGTCATAAATGATCATTATTTATAGGATCCTTTTGAGATGACAAAGAATCCATCATTAATAATTATTTTTGGGACTTCTATGACACCCCGCCTATTTTAACCATGGGTGATCAGCCGTTTATCAAAATAAACAGGAATCTCATTTGGTTCATTCTTAGCATTACTTTTAAAACTTTTTAAATTAGAAACCACATATGTTAAATTAAGACGATGCCAAAATTTATCTTTCATTAACATATAACAACATGCGGAAATAAATAATATCACCCATCCACACAATAGTGGAAGTCTGAAGCATCGCAAGATAAATAGATAAATGATAAATACCGAATAAATCATCGGTTCCAAAACTAATATCCAATCCACAAGTCTACAAAAATGAAACTGAACCAAAATACATAGTCCAATAAATAAAACTGAAAGGATGTATCAACTGAAGGGGGAACATGCCTAAATGGAATATTGAATCATAAATCCTAGTCTAGGAATGAATAATTGAAGCATTTACACAAATCCTGCAAGCTTCCACAAGTGTTGCAGCTATGCATGCCTGGAATGCGTCATCAAGCTTGGCGTCCCTGCGGCTGATCACCTAAAATGTTTTGAAAAATAGATTTGAGATGGGTGAGAGCACAAAACCTTTTGAAAATATTTAGCAAACATTTAAATTGTAGTTAAAAGTAGTTATGATACACTCATTAGTTTCACATGCACTCCCTTGAGTTCCTCACCTTTCAACTATAGTGAACACCTAATATCTTCTATTTTACCCACCTAGTTATGCTACCCATCCTAAACAGACCTAATTATCTAACCAAATCAATGACCATCGGTTCGGAATGTCACCTCGAATGATAAATCAAATAACACACATAATGGAGGCGAACATAGTTCTAAGCCTTTGGGCTACGCACATACCTAACGTACCCAAATGACCTGTCAGCCCCACTTATATACTCACACATAGTGAACCACCCTAAGTTCTATGTTCTAGGGCACACATCCAGACCTCACTAGAATTGACAAGGTGGGATCGCCCTCTGCGCGGAACCTCCCATGATAGCAGACAACATAAGTATGTTCACACATGTAACAAAACACATAATAGACATTCACATAACCTATATATATATATATATATATATATATATATATATATATATATATTCAGTATAAGTATTCATGCAACCCATTATATATCCAGTGTGTAGTATTTATATCTCTAGAATATTCAACGTAATAAATGATTCACACATAGTATTATATTGATATTTTCTTAGCACCACTCACTAATCGAGGGTACCAATTATCCCTTAAGTAATTTAAATACAAAAACATCACTATCCTATGAGTATTGGTCTTAGGTCATAGTTTACACTTCCCTAAACTAAATTTATAAATTCTCGATACGTAACACAATCCGTTAACTCCCGTCGATCTTTGTCCCGATTTTACCGTCATTAAGATAAAACTGGGCATTAACTATATGTCTATCGATCTTCTCTAAGTATTTATATAGTTAATATAACATCATTAAAGCTCCCCATGGTCATCTACAAGGAAAACTATGTAAAAAAACAAAAGGGCCTCATTTTAGCTTTGGTCGATGGATCGATCCATCGACCGATCGATATCCCATGATCAATTGATCGATCCTGGGTTTGACAACTTCATTATTTCATTTTTCTCCATGTTTAACACCTCAAACCTCCATGAAAATTTCCAAAACTCCCATCCAACATACCCAAACCTCAAACATATGTCTTGCGACAATGTCTAACGTATATGATATATCAAATCTATAAGAATTCTACCCAAGAACAAATTAGATACCATAATTCATAAAACCCTAGTTTATGGGGTTCTTCATGCATATTCATTATGATGCCCAAATTTCTTTCAATTTATTAATCATGTAACTTCAAATTTCATATTATCTACATAGAGGAATTAATTCTACATGAATCCTACCCTAATTTATGAATTACAACCAAATAAATCCTAAGAATACACCCAAATCATGTGATTTAAACCCTACACTACATGGGTATTATTACATGCTAAAAATAATTGCAAGATAAACACTTACCTTGTAATTATAGGTCTGATTTTTGTTCTAAGATGATGAGAATGTTCTTCCCTTGCTCCGATCTCAATTATGGCAACGTTGGTGATGCAAAAAGGTGTGGAATAGCCTAGGTTTCTTCTCTCCTTCCTCTTCCGTGGCCTCCTCTTTCCCAAGTATTGTAACCCAATCCTATGACTCAAAGGGGCTGATATAAGACTAAAAAATTTGGAGTTCCTTTTACCTGTGACACCCCGCCTAATAAAATAACGGACGATCACTCCTATATCAAATTAAAACAGGAGTCTCATATGCATCATTGTTAGCATCACTGTTGAAAATCCATTTAATTACTAATAACCTATTAGGCCGGTGTCAAAATTTTACTTAACTACTCTTTTTAAGCGAAGATAATTAAAACATCCACACAGTTTTGCGTAAATGAAACTGCAATAAAATAAAATAATCGAACACTCGGTCACAATTATACAACCATATCGAATGCTGTACTAAACGAATAAATAATTGCAATTGGGCAATTGGCCCGAATGATTATACAGTACCTCCTATATAAATTTCAAGAATGGAAGCGCCTATCGAGAACCTGCACGCATCCACAGCTGCCGCAGCTGACGTCTGACTGGAAAGAAATGTCATCCAGGCGTCCCTATGTCTGGACACCTATATATATATATATATATATATATACAGAAAGGATCTCATGCATACCCAGTTTGCATACCCTCCGTGCGGACCATTTTTTTAAAATAGTAAAAAAAATAATTTCGGGCTGATTTTTTTTTTTATAGTTTCTAAACATTTCAATAGGACCATAAAAAAAAATTCAACTCAAAATGAATTTTTTTGCTATTTTAAAAAAATCGGTCAAACTTTGTCAGTTTTTAAATTGTTAAAAACTGACAAAGTTTGACCGATTTTTTTAAAATAGCAAAAAAATTCATTTTGAGTTGAATTTGTTTTTATGGTCCTATTGAAATGTTTAGAAACTATAAAAAAAAATTACATCAAAAATATTTTTTTTACTATTTTATCAAAATTGGTCCGCGCCAGCGGTATGCAAACAGGGGTATGCATGAGAACCTCTCTCTCTCTCTCTCTCTCTCTCTCTCTCTCTCTCTATATATATATATATATATATATATATATATATATATATATATATATATATATATATATATAATATAACAAGAAAGGAAAAGTAGATAAACGGGTTAGAGCCCGAGTTTGAAAATATTTTGCAAGTCCATAAATGCTTTATTTTTAGAAAAAGGTTTTTATCTCATATTTAAGTTTGGTATCGCACTCCCATGAGATACCCCTCACCTCTCCTCTAACGGTGCACACCTAACGTATCCTAACAAATACCCTAGTCAAGCTATCCCACCTAACTAGTCTGATGTACCCGTGTACTGGAAAACCCATCCATCCCGAGTACTAAGGGCTAAACTTCCCTCCATTCTCAACACTGCACTAAGTTCGTGCGTGGGGTGTCTTGCGAAGCGAAATCCAAACAAGGATCCCCCCCGATACACTACTACTTGACAGGGTTAATGGTAGAGATCCATTAGGCCCGTAGTACAAAACTAATGTATAAATACATTCTTATATATATACATATAACAATAATGTTATATACGTTTTACCATATACATATGGATAATATCTCCCGGACTGAGGTTTACTTTATATACCACTTTATAATACACATCCGGATATATCTCCCGGACTGAGGTGTATTCTATACTCATTTCAAAACTTTCTATTTCCCTTCTTATATCCAGGAAATATATTTAAAAGCCAATTCACTATCATGAATTGCTTTAACACATCATATAACTTTTTAAAAGCCAGTTTTATTATCATAACAATGCCTTTCCGTTTTATAACATCCCATTTCCCTTCTTATATCCACGAAATGTATTCAAATCCATTTTTATTATCATAAAAATTCTTTGATCATATCATATGCTTCCATTTCCCTTCTTCCATCAGGGAAACGTATCCGAAGCCAAATCAATTATCCCATTTCCCTTCTTCCATCCAGGAAATGTATTTAAAGCCATTTGATTATCATAAAATGCTTTAACAAATCTAATACCTCCCCTACGGGTTTCCCCACTGGACGCGCCCCTAAATGGCTATCATCTTCCAGGGCCTATCAAACAAGACAACCTGGGAACCTACTAATGTCGGGAAGCGGCCATATGCCTGCGGGAGAGTCATGACCACACCCAGAATCACCTCACCAGCGAAGTAAAATATTTAATCGCTCATATGGCCTAGGACTTTATCCACCCTGCATTCATTAGCCAGGGGCATCACCATACGCACGCAACTTCCCTTATGATAGCGATTTAGGGAGGTGTGTGACCATAATTTATTAATTATGAAAAATAATTTCTTTTCCATTTTGAAAATATTCATTTTTCCATTTTCAAAATCATTTACATCATACCATACATATATACTTTAATCACATAGTATATACATATACCATATATTCCTCCTCGAATATATATATATATATATATATATATATATATATATATATATATATATATATATATATATATATATATATATATATATATATATGGCCCTAATTGCCAATCTCATCTAGCGATGATCAATAATCCCAAAGATTCTTTCGAAGAATCATAATCATGCTTTCATATACGCATGATACTAAACCCAAAGTATTTCCTTACTTTAATAATCAATATATACCTCAATCCCATCTAAGGGTTCATTGGATATTTCCAATTATACCACTCCATACTAAGTGAATATATTTTTATATTCCCAAATTTCATCCTAATCCTCTCATAGGATTTTCTCAACTATAATCGATGTAGTTATGTTTCCCTATACGCATAACTACATAGGCCTAATTGCCCATTGGACTATCCCTGGGGATTCTCCACCCCCGAACAACTTAAATTTCGTGGGTTATGGATTTCATTTCCATGAACCCAAGGACTACATCTTGTCCATATAATCACCTAGAGGTCCCCACCCTAACTAGGAACCTTAAACCTTCAAATTCTACCATTAATCTATTTTCCTTGAAAATATAACTTAAGGGTTATACATTAAAACCCTCACCCTGCCCTCCTAGATTTCATCAATTGGAGGACTATATACTCCTAAAGGGTCCCTCATATTAACCCATAATTATCCCCTAAGCAATGTGAATTGGAATCTATCCCATCCAGGACACCCTAGAAAAATTGTTAACCTTTCAGCAAGGGTCGATCGATCTACCCATGGCCGTCGATCGATCGATGGCTTCGATCGATTGAGCCCCCATGATCGATTGATCGATCATGACGGGCAGCTTCTTCTCCGAGAAGCTGTTTCGGCCATGAAAGCTTCCCCCAAGCTTTCATATCCTCACCCAACGGCCTACAACTTCAACCAACAGCAAATACACTTATAATAAGGGTTCTACACATCCTAGAACCCGGAATCACCAATTAATTTCGATTAATTTCTAAATTCCTCCAATTATCCAAATTTAGGGGTTTATTCGTTTTAACTCCCGAAAACCCATTTTATCCACAAAAACCCAACCCAAAATCTTTAGGGTTTGATTATACCAAACTACGGTATGAGATATTTATGCAAAAAGGAAATAAAGCAAGTAAACACTTGCCTCGTGGATATAATATGATTATCACGAGTCGAATCCCACGGAGGTTGGCCGAAATCTCCCAGTTTTCCTCTTTTTTCTCCTCCTCTCTCTGTTTTCTTTCTTTTCTTTCTCCTTTTCTCCCTCTCTCCCTCTTTATATAGAGAGAAAAGGGTTTAACCCCTTAAAACCCAAAAACGACTCGTTTACTCAATTACGAGCCTATTTAACTCCAAAATTCCCCGAAACTCATTTTTGACAATCGGACCCTCTTTTCCGACTATCTCGGCCATTCCGAGACTCACGGCGCAGTCGAAATTCCCATTCGAGGTACTTGACCGCAACTCACTATTTCAATCCCACATGACTTAATGGGGGTTTTTTCCAAATTAAATCTCACCTTGTGTCGCTTTACTCAACGGCGACATATAATTAAAATATTCCGATCTATATAATCCCAAAAATAATCACAACATCCATCGAAAGTCATTTAATCCTCAAAAATCCCAAAAATCACTATTTCGGGAAAATCTCCAAATTCCAATTTATACTTCAATTTTGGAATTTAATTGTCTCCAAAAGGACGGGTTGTTACATACTCCCCTCCTTACAACAAAATTTCGTCCTCGAAATTCTGATACAACCTACACCGCCAATCCTAGAATCACTCCAAAACCTAATACCTCAAGGGGAACGATACTAACCCAATGGTTCCTAACCATACATTATGCGGCTACCGCAATCGTAAAGTGACTCTAATAGCGTCACATTGCACCCATAACCTCTAGTGCTTCACGACATAAACTTCAACTTTATATACTACGCCCATTCTATTTCAGAAGGTATATAAACCAACTTACTAAGGTGCCCATACACCTTTTTAACCCGTGCACATATGCACATCCACTTCGAACGTTGGAAACATAACACTCTCTCTAAAGGAGGGTCTCTTTTCCTCGGTGTAATACTTACATATGGGTCCTCCCAACCCATGAAATGAAATTTTCCTATCCTCGGCGCCACTAACACTACTGGACTTACATCCTAATAACGCTATGATCTAAGTGTTACCCTATCTATGTGAAACGATAATCCTAAATATGTCCCTAGTTCCCAAGGCCTCTCTCAACTTCCAACAATTGCTTGGTTTCATGCGTGGGACGTCTCGCAGAGCGAAATGAAAACAAGGAACCCTCCCGTTACACTACTCCCTTTCGTTGTCGGTCATCGAGATATAGCGACCTAAGGCACACCAGCGGGACCTCCTAAATCCTACCACGCTAACCTACGAACGCATTTCTACTATTCTATCCTTCCGCCCATACGTAAGGAAAACTAACTAATCGAAGTGCCCAACTCTCTGAAAGAGCACTACGTACATCGTACCCAAAGTATACTTTCTCAAAAAATTTCCTTTCATTAAGGCCTGGCCATAATCCTTAGATCAATTTTCTCTATGTCCTACTTCACCCACTCCCTTGTGGCGAGAGGACCACTTTAGTGCTTTTCCATAACACAATATTTCCATAAACATACCACCATCCCATGACTCATAGCCTATAGTAGTTCATCCACACTATAAGACTTTTCAACGAAACCAACACCCTTGCATCCTATAACATCTCTCCACTCCCAACGCCATTATGGTTCATGTGTGGAGCATCTCGCAAAGCGAAATCCAAACAAGGAACCCCTCCACACACTACTATTTAACTTCGTCGGTCATGGGGGTCCGTTATTTCGAACATGCAATCGGGAAAATCCTATCCCTTTTCAACAAAAAGTGGTCTGAACTCCTATCTCTAGCTAAGAGTCACCCCACCTAGCGCTCGTACTATTATTCAGTCCTCGCGCAAACCAATGATGAGCTTAATCCTACGGCTCAACCATAATCCTGCGGCCTTAAATCATATCTATAAGGTCGCCATGCACTCAAATCATAATAATGAAACCTCTTCTCATCGAAGTTCCATTTAGCCATATCAATAAAGGCGAACTCAACCTGTATCCAGGTGAGATATCGCTACAACAACCCGTTCCACCCTGGAACTGCGGACACGATAGTCTTTCCATCCTTAGCCTGCTATCGCTCCGAAAATACCATAACATCATATATATTTATATACAAAATATAAACACCCGCCTCAATGACGAGTGAAAGAAAAAAAAAATCCGCTACCGCGAAAAACACATAAGCCTACATTATTATGTCATCGAGACCGCCAAAAACTCAATTTACACACACGAGTCTAGGGCCAACGAGTGCCACAACTTCATTTAGTCACGCCACTTACCAAGATTTCTTAACTCTATGCCCCATCTAGGCACCCTAACCTTGTCCTTTATTCCTACCGGGAAAGGACTAACCGTGTGGCTCCACACTCAACATTACCATTTTCATCACTGGCCTTCCTGACCATGACAAAGTTATCCGCATCATCTGAATCTATATTTTTCTCCTTACAATCACCTTACTAGTCCTCTTAACTTCTTCGTTAAAAGGAAACTCCACTACCAGTTCCAACAATCCTATTTCAACAAATTTCCCGGGTGGATTTCCACCAACGGGGTCCATGAATACACACATTCTTCATAAGTGTTAACAACACTTTTCTAATGAGCCCATCATTCCACTGAAGGACTCTCTCTTCATTGTACCTACCTCACCTAGGCACAGGGTTCGCTTCCCCATATCACTCTTTACCCACTGTCGGCCTCTAGCCGATCCTTATGTAAATAATTCAAAAACTGCATTATCTTCCTACTTCTGCTGAATCATGGGGACTCGCGGTTAAAACTATCGGTAAGATCCCTTTTGAACCCTCAATTTCACAGGGAAATTCAACTTTGAGTACCACTTTTCACCATAGCAGTACTTGGATGCTCATAACTACTATACTTTAGTAGTCGTTGCAACCATCCTTAATAATTGCCATAAGGGGAGTGACCTCTACAGCGGTCCTCATCCCCCAACTTCTATCAGTCGCCCCAGCTAAGCCTCGCCTCCTGCTGCCCTCATCACGGCCCTCATTGGTCGCCCTTCCTCGATCGGCACACGAACCTAGAACGAGCACGCAAAAGATTACTATAATCTTCTAATATGGCAGGAGAACGAAATCTCACAAGAGAAATCAACAATCCTAATCCTGGGGCTCCATATCAAATCGAGAGCAACGCTGAAAGCGTAGTACGTCCGCACAGATTCCTAAGGACACTAGAACCTGATGCTCTGATACCATCTGTGACACCCCGCCTAATAAAATACCGGGCGATCACTCCTATATCAAATTAAAACAGGAGTCTCATATGGATCATTCTTAGCATCACTGTCGAAAATCCATTTAATTACTAATAACCTATTAGGCCGATGTCAAATTTTACTTAGCTAACTCTTTTTAAGCGAAGATAATTAAAACATACACATAGTTTTGCGTAAATGAAACTGAAATAAAATAAAATAACTGAACACTCGGTCAAAATTATACAAGCATATCGAATGCTGTACTAAAAGAATAAATAATTGCAATTGGGAAATTGACCCGAATGTTTATACAGTACCTCCTATCTAGATTTGAAGAATGGAAGCGTCTATCGAGAACCTACACGCATCCACAGCAGCTGCAGCTGACGTCTGACTCGAAAGAAATTTCATCCAGGCGTCCCTGTGTCTGGACACCTATATATGTATAATACAATAAGAAAGAAAAAGTAGATAAACGGGTCAGAGCCCGAGTTTGAAAATGTTTTGCAAGTACATAGAGGCTTTATTTTTAGAAAAAGGTTTTTATCTCATATTTAAGCTTGGTATCGCACTCCCATGAGATACCCCTCACCTCTCCTCTAATGGTGCACACCTAACGTATCCTAACAAATACCCTAGTCAGGCTATCCCGCCTAACTAGTCTGATGTACCCGTCTACTGGAAAACCCATCCATCCCGAGTACTAAGGGCTAAACTTCCCTCCATTCTCAACACTGCACCAAGTTCGTGCGTGGGGTGTATCGCGAAGCGAAATCCAAACAAGGATCCCCCCCGATACACTACTACTTGGCAGGGTTAATGGTAGAGATCCATTAGGCCCGTAGTACAAAACTAATGTATAAATACATTCTTATATATATACATATAACAATCATGTTATATACGTTTTACAATATACATCTGGATAATATCTCCCGGACTGAGGTTTACTTTATATACCACTTTATAATACACATCCGGATCTATCTCCCGGACTGAGGTTTATTCTACACTCATTTCAAAACTTTCTATTTCCCTTCTTATATCCAGGAAATATATTTAAAAGCCAATTAATTATCATGAATTTCTTTAACACATCATATAACTTTTTAAAAGCCAGTTTTATTATCATAACAATGCCTTTCCGTTTTATAACATCCCATTTCCCTTCTTATATCCACGAAATGTATTCAAATCCATTTTTATTATCATAAAAATTCTTTGATCATATCATATGCTTCCATTTCCCTTCTTCCATCCAGGAAACATATCCGAAGCCAAATCAATTATCCCATTTCCCTTCTTCCATCCAGGAAATGTATTTAAAGCCATTTGATTATCATAAAATGCTTTAACAAATCTAATACCGCCCCTCCGAGTTTCCCCACTGGACGCGCCCCTAAATGGATATCATCTTCCAGGGCCTATCAAACAAGACAACCTGGGAACCTACTAATGTCGGGAAGCGGCCATATGCCTGCGGGAGAGTCATGACCACACTCAAAATCACCTCACCAGCGCAGTAAAATATTTAATCGCTCATATGGCCTAGGACTTTATCCACGCTGCATTCATTAGCCAGGGGCATCACCATACGCACGCAACTTCCCTTATGATAGCGATTTAGGGAGGTGTGTGACCATAATTTATTAATTATGAAAAATCATTTCTTTTCCATTTTTGAAAATATTCATTTTTACATTTTCAAAATCATTGACATCATACCATACCTATATACTTTAATCACCTAGTATATACATATACCATATATTCCTCCTCGAATATATATATATGGCCCTAATTAACAATCTCATCTAGCGATGACCAATAATCCCAAAGATTCTTTCGCAGAATCATAATCATGCTTTCATATACGCATGATACTAAACCCAAAGTATTTCCTTACTTTAATAATCAATATATACCTCAATCCCATCTAAGGGTTCATTGGATATTTCCAATTATACCACTCCATACTAAGTGAATATATTTTTATATTCCCAAATTTCATCCTAATCCTCTCATAGGATTTTCTCAACATTGGTGTAATTTTGGTGTTAATCATGTTTGGGTGATTTTAGTTTAATTCAAGTTAAGAAATTTAATTTGAAAATATTCATGCTTTGTTAGTTTGGCATATGTAGAACTTGAATTGAGTTTATTTAATTTTTATTTGAAAGAAAGTTAAATATTTATTTATTTGAGTTTAATGTTAATTTTGTATAAATTAAAACTTGGGAATATTAATTGTTTACTTTGAAGATAATTTCTAGTTTGGTATATTGTGTGAGCCATCTCACATTTAGTTTTTTAAAATTGGGGTATCAAAGCATATACTCTAAGTAATCACACCCTTCAGAACGGGTGATCAAGGGGGCTACCTAAAAAAATTTGTAAAAAAATATACTAGCAGAGATCAACATAACAATAAAAACGAAAACAATAACAACAAAAGGGATAATGATGACGTCCCTTTAATTGACGTCTAATGCATATCCAGAGGCTTTATCGAAGGTGAGCTCTCTGGTAGAGCTAGAAAGTCCGACCTCAGGAGTTTCCAGCACGATAAAGTATAAGTCAACCATTTTTCTCTCCCACATCAATCCTTAAGGGAGGTTCCAATACACAAAAACATACCTAGGGAGGGTACAACAACCTCACGAAGATCCTTTCATGATCACAACAATCATGGGGAATGCCAAAATGAGGAGGATCTTAATACAAGAAGTTATGTAGATATCATGTTCTTAAATGCCATTGAGTTCATAGGCCTTAATGCCAAGAACATGATACCGCACACTATCCTCTCATTGGATTTAGTGGGGAACGGATCTAGTCCTTGGGTTATGTTACTCTCCCCTCACCTTGGTTTTAAGGATTGTTGCACCATCATCTCGAATAATTTGATAGTGGTGGACCTCCACTTAACATACAACATCATCCTGGGCAGACCCTCCCTCAATGAATTGACTATTCTGATCTCAACTCGAAGACTGGTAATGAGTTTCCAATATCCAAGCGAGTGGGAGAGGTCTTTGGAGACTAGAAAATTCTTGTCAGTGCTACATCACTTCAATGAAGGATAAAAAGAAGTTTCTCGGCACACCACAAAGTTTAGCACAGACTCCATCAAAGCTTCAAAAATATTCTGAGATCTCTCCAAAGGTCCTACCTCCCCCATTGCCAATGTTTGAGGTCCCTCCAAAGAGCCCTCGCATAAGAGCCTCAACCCCATGAAATGAGGACAAATTAGGATTAAGCACCAGGGGTTGAAGAGGCCTCATAAGATGTATGAATTCCCATAAGAATAAATATAAATCACGTAATCTATTATTTCAATGAAAGAGGAAACTTTTTGTTATTCCTCATGTATACTTCTAAAGTCTTTAGACCCATATTTTAAGCTGAAAGGATTTATGCCTTCGCTTAAGAATAACAGTTAAAGACCTTAGTACACAAAAAGGACTACAGTCATAAAGATTAAATAACCCAAAAAGCTTAGTCAACGGTCGTAGGACTCGTAAAAGACTAAAACAAGATATCTTAATTTTCATTCATATTTCCAAAAGGCTAAGGTCTAAGGACCCATAAAACAACCCATTTTCTTACATCAAATACTTTTCTTCACCACGAAGATATACTCCCCAGTCTTAATTTTGAAAATAAATTTTCTTAAAATTCCCTGGGGAGCTTAAGCATTCAAAATTTAAAAAATTATCCAAAAATTTTCAGCCTGGAGGTCTCAAACCCTTATGAGAACTTCAAACATTTAAACATTTGCTAAGTTTGGAGGTCCAAGACCCTTATAAAGACCTCAGATTACAAAAAAAACCAGTTAAGAGGTCTCAGACCCTTATAAGGACTTCAAACTTTCAAACATATCTAAGTTCGAAGGTTCCATACATTTAGAAGGAATTCATATTGTAATTTCTTTAGTATAGAGGTCTTAAATTCTTATAAGGACTTTAAACTTTCAAACTTTTTCTAAGTTTTGCGGTCGCAGACACTTGTAAGAACTTCATAGTACAAACATTTTCAGTTCGGAGGTCTCAAACCCTTATAAGGAGTTCATAGTTTAAACGTTTTCTAAATTTAGAGGTCCCAAACCCTTATAAGTATTTCACAATACATAAAATTTCAATCCTAAGGTCTCAAACCCTTATAAAGACTTCAAACTTTCATACGTTTTCTAATTTCGGATGTCCTATACCCTTATAAGGACTCAAATTTTAAAATTACCTAAGTTCAAAGGTCTTTGGACCTTTTATGGGACTTCAATTAAAAAATTTCCAATTTTGTAGGCCTTATGACATATGTAATAACACTAAATTTTCAATTTACTTATGTTTGGAGGTCTTAGGGCCCTTTATGGGACTTTAGGTTAAAAAAATTTAAGTTGGGAGGTCTTATAACCCTTATTAGGACTGAAAATTCAACTTTGCCTAAGTTCAAAGGTCTTGGGATCCTTTGTGGGACTTCGAGTTTCAATCTCGCTTAGTTCGGAGGTCTCAGGACCCATATAAGGACTTTTATATTTGAAATGCTCAAGTTCAAGTTCTAAGATCTAAGGTCTTATGACCCATATGAGTTTTGACCACTGCAAATTAACGCCCAAACATTTTGGGAGGCTAAGTGTTTGAAAAAAACTTATGGGCCTCCAATCTTACAAAAGCACAAGAATCAAAAGGTCTAAGGATTTAAGTCCTTGTGCCCCACTACATAACCACAGTCTTAACTTCAGTAAACTGCACAAATATAAAGTAGAGATCTCATAGCCCTTAGAACTACTTAAAAAAAGTGGATTCCCCCACTATCTTAATTTACTAAGGAATCTTGGTGAAGTAGGGGTATACTACATGAAGGACAAATCTCAGACATATCAAGTAGTGCAGAAAATTCCTTCGGAAAGAAAAAAAGTAATCAAACATGAACTGAAGAGTGACAATTGTACATTTACATTAAAAAAAATACCTATTTATTGAAGGTAAAAAAGGGTGACTACAAAAAAAAAAGCCAATGACCAATTAACAATTTATAAAAAAGAGATTACAAAAAAGTCTTTTAAGGTATAGGAATTTTGGGGTTCACATGGGCTTCACTTAATATAGGCAGATATGTATAGGTCTCCTCTAACGTCTCTCCCTATTGGCACTTGGGTACAACAACATCTTCAGTGTCATCATCACCACTGCCTTTATTATCAGAGTTATTTTCCTTGAATTATGGGTCTTAAGGAAACATACCAGAGATGTCCACATCACTGAATAGAACTTTGCCTTGGCTTTGTAGGCTTCAAATCCATCACTGAAGTTTTGATAGAGGTATCTCTTAAAAACCTCAAACTCTTAATAGGCGTCCAATTATCTTAGAATTAAGATGTGACTTATCCTTGAAGTATTTTGTACTCAACTAGGACCTCAAAATAGTTCCTCTGGAGCTCCTAACCTTGAGAGGTCAGCTTCTGCTTCTTATCATACAAATCTTTTACTGTTTGCCTCAGTGGACCCACCTCATCTCTTAGTCAAAGAAGTCTACATTGAAAGCTTTAGTGTTAAATATTTGGGCCTTGAATGGCCCTTTCCTTTACCATAAGCTCAACTTGATAAAGGGTTTAAAGCTCCTCAACTTTGGCTAAAGACTCTTGGGTAGTGACCAGTAAAGAGGCATTGTCCTGTGGTTCTTTTATTTAGAGAGCTTCTCCTGTTCTAAAAGGGAAGCCTGCATCTTCAAAATGTCCTTATCCCCTTTAAGAGCCTCTATCTGTAACTTCTAACCTTCAACCATTTAGTCCAACTTCTTGCCATCATGTAGGAATTCTTCCATGCTCTATTTCCATCAAGAGCATCAGCTAAAAGAGCTTTCGTCAAGTGTTGAGTCTACAGGAGCAAGATAAATGAGATCAAGGAATAGAGAACAAAAAACAAAGGAGGAGAAGAAAAATATGCAATTAATTTTTCCATCAAGTGGACCAAATCCTCAACATTTGTTGGGGTATCTCTACCCCTCAGAGTGGACACCATATAAGAGCTATTTGTTTGCACCAACACATGAAGGGAAGCCACAATGGAGGTATAGAGATCTATCCCCTCTGATGAAGTGGGCACCTCAGTCACCCCTTGAAGTTCCCCCTCCCCAAAGGGGGCACCACCTTCTCAATAACTTCATTCTTTGAGACGAAGGGCTGCAAGTACCTTGGAATAAAAGAACCTACATGGGTTACCCTAGGAGTCCAGACTACCCCCGATTATTCTTATAGTAGGGGTAGGATTTTTTTTAATCACTGAACCTGATCCTTCAACAGTTCCAGACCCCACCTTGGCCTCCTCCACCAACCTGACCTTTGGAGTTAGAATATCCACCAAAATAAAAAACTTTATCAGTTGGTGGCCTTAGACCTCTTATTCTTATTAATTGTGGCTTCATCAAGGATCATCATCTCCTCCCGTTCACTTGTCAAATCAATAAGAGTTCAAAGTTAACCTCAAGGGAATTAATAAATATGATAAAAAGGAAAGGGCCAAGATACTTACAAGTAGAATAGTCAGAAATAAGAATGGGATCCTCAACTGCAGTAAAAATCCCTATAAAATTTAGAGGATTAGCCTCATCTTTGGCGGGGTCATCCTCACCTTCAGAGGCCTAGGGAAACTCATCCATAACCACAAATACAACCTTTCTCTTTCGAATAATGAAAGAAGAAGGCATGGCCTCTAGCTTAACCCCCATAGAGATATTAGAGGCCTCAAGGATTCCCATGTGTGATAGAGGCTTGGGTTCATGTCCCAATTTGCTGTTATAGAGGCATTTGGCAACAACAAGGACTCTGAAAGGGTCAGAGGCCAATTCCTTAAAATTTCTCAATCTAAGTTTTTAACACAGTTCAATGTATGATTGAGAATTCGAATAAACTCTTTGAAGAAACTTTTATTTGTTGAAATAGGATTTGACACAAGATGTGTTAAATAAGAATTAGTAAAGTAGATTTAATATTTTAGATGCTTGGTAACAAAGTTTAAAAAAAAAAACTAACTAACCTAAGTCAGGTGAAGGTGTTATGCAAGAAGTAACAACATCCGTAGTAAGTTTACACACAAGATTTAACATAGTAAAACCCTAAAGTTTGGGGAAACATCCACATTAACCTTTATTCCATAAAACAAAATCCACTAAAATAGAAATAAGTTTATATATTACACGTATGAAATTAGGATAAAGGAATCCGAATGACATATACCTATACTTAGAGCTCCACCTCCTACGTACTCTTTGTGATCTGGAAGCTTCTGAACCTCCAATCCTTGGTTCTCTTTACATCAACTCAAAAATTAGTCTCTCCAAGAAACAACCACACTTTCTATGTGAAGTGTGTGGCAATGATAGTGGTGTGTATAAATTCTATGAACAGGCAATTACGCACACACACTTATTACAAACTATCCTACAAATTACACAGGTCCTCTAATATGCTCACATCTAAATGAATAATTTCATAATACCTCTAAAAACACTAGATCTAGTGAGATATTTCAAGAAAATAGATCTAAAAGGTATTTACTCTAAAATAGATATCATAGAGTGTGAAATAAAGTTTCCAAAAATAATCCAGATCTAAAGTCAAGGTGTTTTCTGAAATTTAACGTTTTTGATCTTCAGAAACTATGGATCTAAAATATTTTGAAGCATGCAAAGAGATGCACATATAATATCATAAAAAGATTTATACTGATATTTTCAAACAGGTCTAACGAATATGTGTTTGAATGTATCACAAATGTCAAATTTTTTATTTTATGAACAAATATCAAGCCTTTTAACTATGTGAGGGTTTTTTGATGGAGAACCATACTAAAATGGAGTTTAAACGTCTAAACTCAACCTCCAAAACACTCGTTTTGAAAAAACTAACAAGATAATATCTCAGTAAAAGGGTTATACTTGTTTTTCATGAACTTCTCACTATGAAAAATATTTTCCATAGAGATTTTCTTTTCTGATTTCAATAGAAAATCTTTTCCTCTTTTTATCTCTCTAAATTACCCTCTCTCTCTCTCTCTCTCTCTCTCTCTCTCTATCTATCTATCTATCTATCTATCTATCTATCTATCAATCTGGTCAAAATTTCTAAAATGCAAAGATAATGACAGTTTAATTAGAGAGGCTAGAAGGATCTGTAAACCCTCGTTTGAATAAATGGTTAATATTTGATTAACTGGCTAAAATATCTAATGGCTAAAAGTTGTGCACAAATTTTAAGAAAAATAGGTAATAGGCGGGTATAAGATTTCTAACATGATTGGTTAAAACTGGTTGCACATGGATCGTCAAAGAACTAGATAATAGTCTTTAATCATTTTAATCTAACAGTGTGTGTTGTGTGTGAGTTATGTGAGAGGCAAAAAACACAACTCTGGCCAATCGAAATATAATAAGTGTTATACACGTGCTACACATACGTACGATCAAAATCAATTCGGCTAGCAACTTTTAATATTTAAAAATTCTACCCCAAAGGTTTTAAAACCAATTAAAAGATGTTTATTTAAATGTACAAAATTGATATTAAATACCAAAAATTATTTTCAAAATTGTAAAAATTCTAGAAAAATTATTTAAATGTTTAAAATGCATATTGTACAATTTGTGTACTAAAATGCAAATTTTATACCTTTGTAACCGAATTTGGATATGGATGAATTTATTAGGGATGCTAGTTTAAGTAGACAATCATCTTGAAATGCATAATACCAGTGGAGGAGCTCTAGTCTACTAAAATAACATTTTATTATAATATCCAAACTAGATGAAAGACCTATATAGAAGAGACGCCTAAAAACCAAACATATGAGTGTTTTAATCTTCCCCTTTGGATATTCAAGACAAAATCCTTTGAGTACCTCAAGGGTACTCGTAGGTAGAAAAAAATTTCTAACCCTATACAAATTCTAACCATTTAAACTCATCATCAGTCCAGTTAGATATGGGTTTAGGATTTATGATGTTAACAAAGGTGATAGTGGGAGGAGTTCACCCTCTTTCACATATGAACCACACTCTTTCATCGATTGCTTTTAAACAAGGTCTCATGCAGGCTTTCCAATATGAATAATTTGTATCATTAAAGATGGGCATCTGATTACATAAGTTATCCATAAAAAATTGTGATTTTTCAAAATAATTGATATCTCAGAAAATTTTTGGGAAAAAAGGATCTCACGGTAATTTGATGAAATCTGATCTGATACCAATTTGAAAAAGGTAAAAACAGCTAAAACCTCTAATACCAATTTGAGAGTGCGTGATATCTTCTGACGGAGTAAAATTATTTAATATGATGTTAATTTCCAAACAAATTCAAATTTTAATTCAAACCTAAACACGCGTCTAGGTGATTCAAATCAAGCATGTAAAGAAACAAACACTTTCAGAAAAAATCCCCCAAAGGGCAAAGCCTGTTACTTCACTGTTAAATGTAAATCGCAACTTACAAATGCATAGATAAATACATCAATGAATTTCCATAAAACCCAAAAAGAACGCAGCCTTCAATCAATAATGATTCCCTCTAGAATCACAAGAAGCTCAGTCATCCCCCTTCAGCAGTGAATACCCTCGAGTATCACAAGATCATTAGTGAAGAAAGCTTTCCACAAGAATAACTTCGCAAAAGAAGTGTATGGGTTCCAAAGAAGATTCCCCAAAGTATTTGGGATTGTTTGTGTGAAACAAAAATGTGTTTTTCCCTAAAAACGTGAAAATTATTCACAATTGTTCTGCAGTTTGCGTAAATGAAAAGTATTATAGAAAAATCTTCATGAAACAGGTTTTTATAGGCATATAAAATATTTGAGGCGCCGGAATTTCGTTAGAATGATATCTTTAGGTCGTTTGAATGAGATGGTTATCTCGTTAAAAGATACATTCAAATGATTTATTAAACGACCTCTAAAAAATAAAATAGTAAGCTTTGTTTGATCCGTATTCAAAGCAGTCCATCAAAGAAGGTATCTAAACGACCTAGCAATGTCGTTCGAATGACAGTGAGATTTCGTTTGAACGAGCTCAATGAGATTTTTAAACTCCATCTACAATAAAATCTAGAAACATTTTTAAGCTTGAAAAATTCCTCATTTTGATAAAAAAAAATGTTTAGAAAAATATCCAAATACATAGTAAAAAAATCTAAGTAAGACAAAACTAAATCCATACTAAAATAATTTCAGGTTATAGAACTTTATAAAAGATACTTGATATTTGGATTTGGATTTGTCTTCTTAAACGTGTGAACTTTAATGGCCATGATGGATGTAACAGGATACACCATACTTAATGTCGACTAGAAATTATGGACACGTCCTGGAAGCTAGCAGCATGACGAAAAATTTGCCCTTACAGAGATTTTTTAAAATCTTGGTTTGGTGTGTCTGGTAAAGTCACAGAAGAAACAAAGAGAGTTTTTGAAATATTTTGGCCAGCATCTTCTGTTCCTTTAGGTTTTTTGTCAATTCCAAGGTCAGTTTTATCGTCTGGATTTATTTTGGAAGAACTTATCAGTTTATCATATGCTTTCACATTGGTCTCAAAATGAAGACATTTCTTGAAAATATTTGAGTCCTTTTGTTTTTTATTCTTCAAGTTCTACGAATGTAAACTTGTATCTTTGTTCAAAAATACACTTTTTCTCACAAAATTCGTTTATTCTAAAAATGAAGTTTTTAGTCTTAATCTCATGAGCCACATTTGGACTAGTGTAGTCCCCTGCGTTCTGCCAATGGTCTTACATAAGCTCTCTATGCGTTCAGTCAAGTGTTTTACCATTTTCTTAAGTTTAGAACTCATTTTCAAAGTATTATAATATGATTCTTGAATATCAGGTGTAGCATCATCATCGGACTCACTAAGTGAGGTGTTTGAGTTTCTCCCTAACGATTCGATTTTAGGTTTGGGACACACGCACCCGTTCAATTCATCATAATGATTTCCACTTTGACTTACACACACTCTAGACTCATAAGAAGTATTGACAATAACATCATTAGACATATCATATACACAGATAAAATGTATAAAATCAAAAACAACATCAAGAGGTAAGCATGATTTATCATCATAACACACTATTTTAGCATAAAAAGACATGCTTAATTCATGTATTTTGGATTACTCGGACTAATCTTTATTCGAGTCACTAGAATTTTCATGAGTCTTAAACATGTGGGCCTTAGGTGAAATCCTAACTTTACATTTGCATCTATTAGCATAGTGACCCATATTATTACACTTTTGACACTGAATGTTACTCAAATATTTCTTGGGCCTTTGATTATTATTGTTGATCTGTATATATCCATTACAATCATGGGGTTTTGGAACATGAAAGTTTTGATAACCGTCTTTTCCCTATTTAGTTGCCATAGTATTCCTAAACTTTATAATTTTTTTGAAATATTTACTCATGAGAACTATCTAGTTATCAATACTCTCAAGGTCACTGTCCTCTCCTAATTCTAAGTCATAGTTAAGTACATTTTACTTAGCCACAATCATTTGGGAAGAAAAGACTAATTTATCAGTAGAGGTCATATGCTTTTTATACTATAATTCCATCTCTACTGTTCTTAATTTTCTACTTAACAGTTTGGGAGTAAGATTTGGATCATCTATTTCCTCTATAGCATAACATTGTTTTATCAAACTTAGCAAGTAAAGATCTAATTATTCTATGTACAATTTCCCTTCTATTGTATATGACACCATTAGCATGGAATTTAGTGATAATATCAGTGAGCTTAATATAAAAGTCATTAAAGGTCTATGTGTCATCCACCATTAGGGTGTTATACCATTGCATAAAAATTTTGGTTTTCCCAACCTTAACATGTTCGTCACCCTCATGGGCTGTAACGAGGGTATCCCGGGATTCTTTGGATGTTGTGGAAATAAAAATTCTCTTAAACTCGTGTTCATTTACAGACATGAATATACAATTTTTACCCTTGTTATTTCATAGAGACAAGTGTTTCTCATCCTCTACAAACTCACTAAGCATTTTCTTAACCCTTAGTGTTCTACCTTCAGTTAAAGGTTTAGTATGATGTGAACAACCATTTTCTATAGTCTCTTAGACTTCATCACCCAAAGTTCCTTAAGTAAATGCAGTCATCCTTACTTTTCAGTAAAGGACGTTATGTCCATCAAACATAGGGGATCTAGAGAGATTATAAAGTTTCACAAATTACTCATCCATTTTTAAAATACAAAGCAATTTTAGGATCTTCAGGATCAAAAACTTTTAAAAACCGCTCTGATACGACTTGAAATTACTCAATCTAAATTTTTAACATAGTTAAAGGTACGATTGAGAATCGAAACAAATTCTTTAAAGAAACACTTATTTGTTGAAATAGTATTTGACACAATATATGTTAAATCAGGATTAATAAAGTATATTTGATATTTCAAATACATGGTAAGAGAAGTATTTTAAAAAATGAAGCCCTAATTAACCAAATTTAGGTGAAGGTATCACGCAAGAATTAATAACATCCATAGTAATTTTACATAGAAGATTTAACATGGTAAAACCCTAAAGGTTGGTGAAACATCCACGATGACCTCTATGCGACAAAACAAAATGGAAAAAAATAAAAATAAGGGAACAAATTAAACATATGTAATTAGGATAAAAGAATTCAAAAGAAATATACCAATAGTTAGAGCTCCCCCTCCTAGGTACTCTTTGAAATCCAGCAGCTTTTAAACCTCCAATCCTTAGTTCTCTTTATGTCGACTTAAAAATCAAACTCTCCAAGAAACAACCACACTTTCTATGTGAAGTATGTGACAGTGATTATGGTGTATATAAATTCTATTAACATGCAAGTACTCACACACACTTATTACAAACTCTCCCATAAATTAAAATGTCCTCTAATATTCTCAAATTTAAACGAGTAATATCATAATACCACTAAAAACACTAGAACTGGTGAGATCTTTCAAGAAAATTGATCTATTTACTCTAAAACAAATTTCCCAGTTTGAACAAAATCCAGATCTAAAGTCAAAGTGTTTTTTGATATTTAACGTTTTTGATCTTCAAAAAGTATGGATCTAAAATATTTTAAAACATGTAAAGAGGTCCACACAGAATATCAGTTTTGAAGAAAAATGTTTCATGAAATATTTATATTTGATATTTTCAAACAGGTTTAACGAATATGGTGTGAATATATTACAAAAAACAGATTCTTGATTTATCAACAAAAACCTAGCCTCTTAACTATGTGAGGGTTGTTTGATGATGAACCAAACTAAAGAGGAGTTTAAACCTCTAAACTCAAACCCTTAAACACTCATTTTGAAAATCCTAAAAAGATAATCTCTCAGTAAAAGCTTTACACTCATTTTTCAAAACTTCTCAATTTGGAAAATATTTTCCTCACAGATTTTCTTTTCTAATTTCACTCGAAAATATTTTCTTCTCTTTCTCCCTTTAACCTATTCTCTCTATTTTTCTTCTCTCTCTATCTCTCTCTAACTGAGCAAAAGTTTGGAAATATGAAGAAAGTAAGGGTTTAAATAGAGAGGCTAGAAGGATCTAGAAACCTTCATTTGAATCAACGGTTGATACTTGATTGATCGAATAAAATAATATGTGATGGCTGAAATATGTGCTTAGCTTTTATAAAAAAAAATGGGTAATAGTCAGTTATAAGGTTTCAAACATGATTGGTTAAAACTAGTTGCACATCTATTGTCAAAGAAGTAGATAACAACCTTCGATCGTTTTAATCCAATGGTGTGTGTTGTGTGTTGTGTGTTGTGTGTGAGTTATGTGAGAGGCAAAAAACACAACTCTGGCCAATAGGAATACAATAGGTGTTATACACGTATTACACACACATGATCGGAATCAAGTCCATTAGTAACTATCAATATTTAAAAATTATAACCCAAAGGTTTTAAAACCAATTAAAAAAGTGTTTATTTAAATATACAAAATCTATTTTAAATCCAAATTAAACCCAAAAGATTATTTTCAAAATTGTAAAATAACTAGAAAAATTATTTAAGCACTTAACATGAATATTGTGAAATTTGTGTCCTAAATTGTGGATTTTTATACCTTTAGAGGCCAATTTGGATAGGGGTGAATTTGTTGGTGATGCTAGTCGTAGTAGATAATCATCTTGAAAACCAGAATACCAATAGAGGAGCTCTGGTCTACTAAAATAACATTTTGTCTTAATATTCAAACTAGATGAAGGGCCTATATAGTGCAAATTCCTAAGTCAACCGTATATGGTGTTTCATTTTTTTAGCCTCAATAATCCTATTAAACCCTGACATGGTTGGCTCAGGGACCTATACAAAAGGTTAGTAACGAATTCAAATCTCAAAGCTAAGTCCAATTCAATCAATGAGATGAAAATAATACAATCAACTTATATACTCCTGAAGGAGTGCACTAGAAAGTGGGGTAATCGATGGACTCAATAGGATCTGGGGTGGCCCATTATCCCAACAAAGAAGAATTTATCTCTCAATTGTTATAGGAATTGTTCTTACTTTCAAATCCCACCACATTGGCCGTAGGGCATAGATACTTCAGACCACAGTCGTTGGGCTTTCTTTGCTCTTGAACCTTGTACAGTTTGAAAAACTAAGCTAGGGAGACATCAAATCCCCCCCCCCCCCCAGTACTCCCTAAAGGACACAACTCTATCCATCAAGGTCCTCAATGAATTGGCCACCAATAGAGAAGGGGTTATGGAGATAACCTTCAAAACTCTTACCTTTGCTAAAAGAAAGTGGAATCGGGCCCCATATTGAAAGAAACACTTGTGGAAGCACATATGGTTGGTTACCATAGAGCGGGATCTCTCATTGGGATTTGTCACCCTCAGTGTAACATTTTTTAGAAATTTATTAAGTTTTCGAGAGTTTTGCGTGCCAGATCTTGAATAGTGACCCGTGAGATTCATTGGAACCCATCGACAAAGTTATGATTATAAGCCCCCTCATAAGTAATCACTATCGACCTGAGTAAAATTGGTCCACTAAGAAGTCAAGATGGTTGCTCAACTTTTGGTTTTACCAAGGCAGAGGACCCTAGGAACCCACAACAGATAAAATCTTGGGGTCCACGACTTTATAAGAGGAAATTTTCTTAGAAGAAATTATTTTCTTAAGTCTTTCTTGCTTAAGAAAGTGATAAACAGATAAAGAGAAGATGGAAGTTAACAGTTAATCATTCTTCTAAGCCCAAGGGGTTTTATATAACGCCTGGGGCCTAGGGATATGCCCAATACTATCCCCTAAATTCAGATGCCTCAATCACATCAAGATCTTAGTCGCCAAAACCTATCCTTAGTCACGTGTAAGAGCCTTCCCAATACTATATAATAATGGTAGGTTTCTCAGTTGTTAGCTATGATTCTACCCCCAACTTGCACAGAGGATAAGTGTTTCCCGATTCAATCATTATAAGAAGCAAAAAGGGGCTATAAATGATATCCTATTTTGTACTTATTATTTTTGACATCTTCAAAACTCTTTGTTTGATCTGGGATAAGGCAAAGGTCCTAAGGCTATCCACCGACCTCAAACAGACTACTACTTGCTAATAAGACGTATGTTACCCTTAAGGGTGAGTTATGGTACTTTATCTTACCTTAATCATACGTTCTTTCCCTAAAGAAGGTTAGTCATTCCAGTATATTCCTTCTAGAAAGATTTGAGGCGTTGGTATTGAGGTCCCGTTGTAATTTGCAATCTCAACTAACCTTAGATTAGGGGATAATAAACTCTGGCAGTCACTCAGTCCTAGGACTGGGTAAAACGTGGTACTTCAAGATCAATTTCAAGTAACTCCATAATTCCTACAACCCCTGAAGACCTCCGGTAGAGCTCCTGCGAGTTGTCTGATAGAGTGGTTAAAAGATATGGCATAATTCAATCTACCCCCACTACACAGTTCCCTATGTATTGAATTTTCCCATCAAAATTTAAAACTCCCTATAATAAAATTACTCCACCTTCAATTATGTTTACCAACACTCCACCTTCCTCCTGGCATGGTCAAACCTCATAAATGTCAAGGCCATGCCTTGATAGTCCCTTCCCTCTTTCCCTAAGAGTTCTTCAATAAGTAGGATGCCATTGGAAGGTCAAAAAGGGATAAATCTCTATCATTAAAAGATATTATATCATACACACAATTAGACTCATAAGAGTCCTAATATTTCATAAGCATTCTGACCTTGTTTTACACTCGTAACTCACTGTTGTTAGCCTAGTTTTGTATTTGGACTAGTTCTATTGTTTATCCACTTAGTATATCACATAAGAGCCCTAAAGTAGTACCTAGGAAACTTTAGAGAAGTCATTCAGTTACTTCCTAAGATCCTCATACTATTAACAAAGGTTGCAAGGCCAAAGGATCCCTTGAACAAAGCTCAAGGAGTCTGTTAAACTGTAATACTCAACTGCATTATAATAAAAATGCATAATACCTTTGTACAGGGGACATAAGACCATCTCGTGATGTTCGAGCCACTTTAAACCTTTGTCTTACACTTGATACTTCTCTCCTCTTACCCGTCTAAGGTACAGAGGGTTGTATTTGTGGGTCCAAAGTCACTTACGACCTTAACACTCATCATCAACAATATATAAATTAATACACGCTAAATATCTATATCTCAACATCATCGATAACGTCATCAACATCATATATACTATCAAAAGCCTATATAATAAGAATGATAATTCAAATGTGTTTTATATAGAGAGATAACAATTTAAAATATAAATGTATAAATATATAACTGTGACATAAATGAAATATATATCCCAATACAAAACCATGTACACAAAAACTATGACTAATCAGATTGGAAGATATGGATACAATACACATCAAAATACACACACACACACACACACACAGATATATATATATCTTTTGTAAAATAACGTAAATCGAAAAAAATAATATCACCCCCAAATAGGTCAACCGTATCAATATCCTCGATCATCACTTAAGGCTTGAGAAGAACATGCATCTCCTCTATCTGTCATATTGATCCTACAACCAACGTTTGTACTATGTATCCTCATAATATTCTCTAACATGATCCTTATTTAATAATGTTATAATATGGGCCCATAACTGAGCTATCTGCCTGGCTTGCTAAAGAAATGCCTCGGTTATTTCTTGCTGAAAAAGATTTAAATTGAGTTGCGAAGGCTGAATCCTCTTGAGATGGATGAGGTGGAACTAGAGAAAAGGTACTCAGTGCTATAATATGGGAAACTAGAACATGATGAGACTCTTCCCGAAACATGTCATCCTCTTCTGAAGCACTAGGAGGATGAACATGAGCTTACCCATAATCATGTGAAACGAAATTATGAGTAGTGGTCGCATCAATCTAAGAAAAAGAATCAATGGTGTGCTCTTTAAGAATAAAAGTAATGTCCGATGTCATCATAAAGAATAAAATCCCACAGAGTAGGTACACTATCAACCGCGTAGCTCCATTATTCTTTATGGATACCATATACCTCTCGATCACATAAGGGAGATCAATAGTCAGACTTTAACTTATAACATGCATAAACCTAATTTTCTTAAAACTATAGGTACTATTCTTAGATGTGGGGTGAATATTTAAATTGGCTATTTAATTGAAAAGACAATAGTCGGAGTAGATAAGACTACTTAGTGGTAGCTTACGATTAAGGATGACACTATCCTTAAAGTGAACAAAACTATAGACATCATGGTATAGTGTGAGATGGTCAGGGTCATCGAGATACTAGGGTGAAGGGATATTAGGAATATCAAGGAACTAAGAGTTAGTATTGGACAAAAGTATAACATCTACACCTCTAACTCCCCATATTATGAACTCTCGAATTTAATAATGAAAATATAACTCCCTAACCATATTGACTTATGCATATCTACCCATCTGGATTGTGGTCTCCCAACCTATATTGTCAAACCACTTAGGAAATAAAGTGCCATCCAAGTTTGAAATGTACATGTCTCTCTCAACCAACCCTCATCTAGTAGTAACAGTGGATATATACCATTCGTACACCTCACACATATCTCGTCGGAGTGGGTTAAAGAGTGGGTGAGGTTGAGGAGGGGTATACATGTTTTAGAGAGGATTTTACTTCTATATAAATGTTTTTTCATGTCGTTATTATTCTTGTGGAAGAAAACATTATTATTCTTCTAGAAGATGATATGTGTAAAATCATAATCAATCTTTTGCACAAATTCTTAAATCTTGATTTAGCAATAAAGATATTTCTTGTCAAAACAGGCTTCAATTGACACCAAAACCCCTATTTTTCTAATCATTTGGATCCAATTTTTAATGGAGAATCACTAATAATTAAAATTTCAAATGTATTTATGTCTTCTCTTGATGACTGTAAATAGAGGTTGATGGCAAGGCTTATTTTGTCTAAAGGTAAAAGGCCCGTTTCCACAGAATTTCTTCATGACGTGCTTACAAAATTTTTGAAACAAAATAATCCACAGAGGATTATGATAGGGAAAGGGTTTTATATCATGTACTTTGAGTCACTACATGAGATGAATATGGTGTGTATTCATGGGCATGTTACCTTTAATCTCGATTTGTTTAAACCTCTAAAGTGGGTTCCTTATTTCATGTCCAAAATCTATGTTTCTTCTAAGTCTAATGTCGGGTTACGTTTTTGGATTTTTCAAATGAATATTGGCACCTAAGATTGCTTTTAGATTTTGGTTGTGGGGTTATAAATCCAAACGGAATTTATCATACAACCCTATTTAGAAAATATAATTTATTTTCTTATGTTTTCATTGAGATTAATTTTTCTTATGATATGCCTTGATTAGTTAGTGTTGCGAGAAAATATAAAGTGAGATTACAGGTGGAATTTGACATGGAAAACTTCCATCAATTTGTGACAATTATGGTTGTATAGTCCATTATGTTTCAGCATGTAAGAACATCATAACATAAGTCTAATTTTAAACAAGATTTGAAGAGAATCGTACACATAAATAGTTGGAAACAGAATGTTCGAAAATATCAATAACTTAGGAAAAATTTTGTGTACCAAACTAGGAATGTTGCACTTGTCAATGATAGGGTGGAGGATGGGTCGGATAACACGGATATGGAAGACATGCCTCCCTTGGAAGATATTTCGAATGAGGAGTTCAAAATTTGTTCGTTAAATGGACATGGGAATGCTCCTCAAGACTAAAACCAATAGTCCATACTGTTATGAAATATAACATTGTATAATCTAAGATTATCCCAAATCCTAGTTCTATCATGATGAGGAATAATCATGAAGTAAATAAGGGATAGTTTGTTGTATACCAAATGGACTCTAATGCACAAATTGATGTAGATATTAATATAACTAACATGGATAAAAAAAACTTCACATGCAAACAAATCTCCACGTCAGTAAGAGGAGATCATGATGGACGAGGATAGTGATCATTCAACAAAAAAATAAGCTCAACCTATTGTTCGAAAATCCAAAGACCAAATATTCACTCATATGGGTACTAAAGCCCAATGGTCATATGGAAAAAACTGGGTGAAGATGAGGATGATGAACCTCCTCATAACAACACAATCAATAACTTTTTAATCCAATCCACTCAAAATCACCACCAAGACATATATGGTATTAGGTTGGGTGACATTATAGCCTAAATAAATAAAATACACTAGTTTATGGAATGAAATCATTCCATGAATAGTTATTTTAGTTATGAATTTTTTTAGCTCTTAGCAAAGAGGAGAAAATAGTCCTAAAATATAATTTTAGGTTTATGGCCACTAGATGTAGGTCTCACAATTTTTTGTAGTCTCATGTTAGTTTCATTTGATTATGAGCCCCGAGGAAATTTGACTCAACAATTAACTCTCTTTTACTTTTTAAATTTATCTATAGAGCTTGTAAAAGCCTTTTAGGAGATGCCATTTCCCCGAAGTATCAATAAAATCTAGAGGTTCCATTCCATTTCAAAAAAATATAAGTAACTTCATAAATATTTCTTCCAGTGTACAAAGGCCAGTTTTTGGGAGTGAGAGATCATGTCAAATTCAATGCTTTTAATGTAGACTTCAAGTTTATAGTCCCCTTGAAATCTTCCACATCAACACAAGAATTTCATGAGAAATAATGTGGGCCTATTGTTATCAACTAAGATTCGTAGAGATCGAGGCCTTAGAGGTCGTCCTGCTAGTTCCTGGACTGGAAAAACTATTGCTAGTACATGCTGAGGCTGAAGAGTATAATTTAAAGGATTGATCATGTGGGAGTAAGCATCGTCATATACGTAAGATGTGTATATGTCCTTTTTAAGTCATATAAACATTATTTAGTACTAGTGGAGTTGTGGGGGTTTGGGCAATCATGGTTTTTTCCACTAGGGTTTCCATTCTAAAATCCTTATGTGCCGTTGTGCTTGCTTTATTTATTTGCTTTCACTAATAACCACTTGCATGAAAATTTGACCTAATTAATTTTATTGAGTAAAATTAAAAGGGGTTCGCATAAAAAGGATTAAATTTATTTTCATGCTATAATTAATTAATTGAATGTAAACCTTTAGGAACATACATATTTATGAAGATTCCATAAGTCCCAATTCCCATTATCTCCCAATTTTCATCCTATCTAGAATCCATGCATGGGACGTATCAAAATAAAATCCAAATGAAGAACCACCGGATAAACTTATTTTTATCCCAACCATTCATCAGAATCTAAGGAGATAATACCCCCAAACAATTATTTATAACCACAAGCCCACCGTTACTTGTCTTATTATCTTAGAGCATTGACCAAATCATTCACAAACATATTAAAATGTCTAGTGCTTATGTTAACCTTAGCAAACCAATATGTTATCTTATTATAGTATTTCATTTCATTATGATGTTATCCTAAAGAAAAACTTCATGATGATGATGATGATGATGATGATGATAATAATAATAATAATAATAATAATAATAATAATAATAATAATAATAATAATAATAATAATAATAATAATAATAATAATAATAATAATAATAATAATAATAATAATAATATAAAAAAAATTGTGTCAATCCTAGGGCGAATTAATTAGGTTATTATCCCAACGCATGTTTTTTTTGGCAAACTCTAGAGGGAATTTTCCATCTAGAGATATATGTGTAAAGGAAAGAAAATTTGAGGAAATAGCCTCCCCACGGTGGCAAGTACAAATAATCAAAATGAAATAAAAGAATCATATACATCGAGGAAAAAAGGAAAATGTTCATCTAACTCTGTAGTTTGGAAATCCAAGCTTGTCCATTTAAAGAAAACATTCAATTTAGGAGGGATGGTCCACTAATGCCTAATAGGATAATTTGATCTTATATTAGTAAATTTATCAGCTACTTTATTCCCTTCTGTAAATATATGACTAATTTTGAAATTTTTTGATTTGAGTTGCTCATTACAGTTATGCCAAGCTATCATTAACTACCATAAAGGGTGAAAACTAGAAGATAAGAAACTTTGAATGAGGCTAATAGAATCTGACTCTAACTAAAGACTTTTCCAATTATGTTGTATAAAAAAAACAATATCAGTAATGGCTTCTTGAAGCTCGACATAAAAAGCATATTGATGCCCTATATTGCAATAAAATCCTCCCATAAAGGTGCCTTGGTCATCCCTATAATCTCCACCATAAGTAGTTGCACCCCCATTTCCATGTGATATTCCACCTGTGTTAATTTTAATCCATCATTTTATTGGAGGGTTACCCATAAAAATAATAGTAGATGGAGCCTTGCAAAATCTGGGAGGAATTCCCAAATTATTCAGAATGTTCTTCTCATTATCCCTTATGTGGAAGCCATGGCATTTTATACTAGAGGTGATGATGTTAGTCATAATAGAGTTACAAATACTCCATTTATTTCATTTTTATCATCAAATCTGAGGAAATTTCTAGCCTTTCATATTGCCATAAGAACATGAAGAAATCTAAATTTACATAAATGAGAAAGCTGAGAGTTGAAAGACCTTGTGTTGAAAGCATTCCAAAAATCAATTAGCTGACCACTGTGGGGAAAAAATATTTGAAAGATGGAAGCTAGCCACTGCCAGAAGAATTAAAGGAAGGAGTAGTTGAAGAAGAGTTGAATGATATCTTCTTGAATTTAAGGATAACTACGCATAAGACAAGCTAAGACCATAGGTATACCTCTACTCTGAAGAATGTCATATGTAGGGATTTTATTGTGAATGATTCTCCAGGCTAAAAAAGAAGCTTTAGGAGGAATATATGGACACCATAAGATTTTAAATCTGAGATCAGTTGGGATAACGGTTTTAATGTATGAGTATCCCTCTTTTATAGTGTAATCCCCACTAGAATATTTTTCCCAAATTAGTTTATTAGAGGTTGGGGATAAAGGTAGAATTATTTTGTTAATAACCTATGCTAAATCAGGAAAGAAATTAGAGAAGTAAATGGGAATTTTCCATTTACCATCCACAATGAGGTCTGCTACTTTATCTCTAAGATCCATATTATCACTTCTGAAGTTTAATCTATTAATGATTGAGTTTCCCAACAAATTATCATACCAAAAAGAAATTTGAGTATTATCTCCAAAAATCCATTTGGAATGAAAACTAATATTGCAAGAGCTTCCTTCATATCATGTCATATAGATGATGTAATTGTAGAGTTTGTACAACCTCTACCTGTGATTTATATTTATTTTTAAGAAAGCTACAGAATGCATTATGTCCTTTAAGAACATCCCAAGCCAGTTTTTCTACAGATGCTTTGTTTAAGATTGAAAGGATCCTCAAACCAAGACATCCTTTATCTTTGGGTCTACAAACTACCTTCCATGAAACTGCAACTATCTTCTTAACACCAACATCACCCGGCCATAAAACTTTTTTGGCCCATTTAGAAAGATCACGAATAAGAATTTTAGGCCATCTATAAATTCTAAAACAATAGATAAGAACATTTTGGTAAACTGGGTGAATTAATTGATCTCTTCCAGCCATTGAGAGAAGTTTCCCTTTTTATGCTGCGAGTTTAACCTTAGCTTTTTCTGCAATGCATTGCAAATTTATTTTTCTTAGTTAGCCTGTAAAAATAGGAACTCCAAAATATATGAGTGGAGCATATACTTCATTCCTACCAAGATACCCGGAGATGTTAGCAATTCTATGGACTGTATACTTCCCTGGATAAAGTGTGCTTTTGCTTTTATTGACATATTGACTAGAAATAGTGCTATAATTATTAAAAAAATATGCATTAAATTCCAAAGGGATTTTTTATCAGCTCTACAAAGAATAAAAGTGTCATCTTCATAAAGAGAATGAGTGAATACAATTCCTAGGGGAGTAAATTTTCTTTATCTTTCCATTTGAGAAGTGAGTTAAAATATTTCTGATTAAAACTTCCTCAACAAGGCAAAAGATTATGGGGAAAGAGGGTCTCCTTGCCTCACACCTCTGTTGCAACTAAAGAAGCCCTTTAAAGATCCATTAATAATGATAGAAAGTTTGGCAGATTTGAGAAGAATATTTAGCCAATTGATTAAGGTTTGGTTGAAGCCAAATTTATGTAGCACTATAAGAAGAAAGATCTAATTTATTGTGTCAAAACCCTTGGCAATATCCACTTTGATGCTAACATTCACACAAAAAATTCTTTTGTTCAGCAAATTAAAATTCTTAAAAACTGTAGCTATGCAGTCCACAATGCTTCTATTTTTATGAATCAACCTGTTGAGGAGATATCTACTTTCTAACAATATTCCCCAACCTGTCAGCAAGAAATTTTTGGATGATTTGAAGGAGTTTACCATAGCTATACGTCTGAATTGTATCACTTCATTAGCACCAGGGATTTTTGGAATAAGGGTCACAATATTAGAATTCATGTTAGGAAGAATCTAACTATGCTCAAAAAATTACTTGGTACATAAAATAACATCATTTCCAACCACATCCCAACATTGTTGGTAAATGTTTCCTCCAAAACCATCTAGGCTAGGCACTTTGCTGCCATCCATGTTGAAAACAACTTCTCTAATCTCCAAATTAGAAGGGAGAGAGAGCAGTGAGGAAATCATTGTCCTCTTGGTTTAACATGCGAGGGATAGCATCACACATTTGAGAAGTCATATCTTCATTAACCTGAAGGTCTTTCCTGTATAATCTTGTGTAGAAATTGATAATATGGTCTTCAATTTGCTCCTGATCATATATCATAGTTCCATCAATTTTTAGAGAAGTAATATTTTATTTATCATTCTTGCCTTTGGCATAGGTGTGGAAAAAATTAGTACATCTATCACCATCCATGAGCCATTGAATTGTAGACTTGTCTCTCCAATAATCTTCTTGATCCTTCACATCACATTTTAGCAGAATTTTGGCATTTATCTCTCTGTTCTTTATGTTCCCGCTAAAACCATAATATAAAATTTCAATTTGAATATTGGATAAATAATTTATGGCTTTATCCACATTCTCGAAGACATTTCCCACCACATACTTGTTCCAATCTTTAAGATAAATATTCAAGGCTTTTCGCTTAACAACAACTGTGTATATAGGACATCCATACACAATGGTGTTCAACTAGTAGACAACCACCACTTCCTTAAATGTAGGTCGATTAAAAAATAAATATTGAAATTTGAGAGGAAAAACACTTATTCTAAGCATGTTCTCAACAGTGAAAATCATAGGGGAGTGATAAGATCATAGTTTAGGGCATAGCTCACACTTTGTGGCATTCTAATCGTCTAGCCATATTTCATTTCACAAACTTCTATCAAGTCTTTGCTCCATATGACCACCAATATCCCAACCATTAGACCATGGCGGCTGTAGCAACCCGTCCTTTTTGGAGATGATCAAATTCCATAATTGGATATAAATTGGAATTTGGAGGAATTTCTCGGAACAGTTATTTTTTTGGATTTTTGAGGATTTGATGATTTTTTATGGGTGTTGTATTTAGTTTTGGGATTAAGTAAATGAATTGGAGTATTTTAATGATATGTCGTCGTTGCGAAAAGAGACAAAACTTAAGATTTTAATTAAAAAAGCCCGCATTAAGTTATATTGGGTTAAAATAGGGGGTTGCAGTCAAGTACCTCATATGGGAATTTCGACTGCGTTGTGAGTCTCGGAATGGCCGAGATAGTCGAAAAAGAGTGGCCGATTGTTGAAATTGAGTTTCGGGAAATTTTAGAGTTAAAAGGGATCGTAATTGAGTAAACGAGTCATTTTTGGGTTTTAAGGGGTATAAACTCTTTTCTCCTTATATAAGGAGGGAAAGAGGGAAAGAATAGAAAGAAAAGAGAAAGAAAAGAGATAAGATAGAGAGGAAGTAAGAAAGAGGAGAGAAATGGAGATTTCGGGCCAAACTCCGCCGGACTCGACTCGGGACCGTCGGATTATATCCACGAGGCAAGTGTTTACTTGCTTTATTTACTTTTGAGCATAAATCTCATATCGTAGTTTGGTAACAATAAACCCTAAAGATTTTGGGTTGGGTTTTCGTGGATAAAACGGGTTTTCGAGAGTTAAAACAAATAAAACCCAATAATATTTCAATTCGAGGAACTTAAGATTGAATCAAAATTTGTTGTTGGTTTCGGTTTCTAGGATGTTTAGGACCCTTATTATATGTGTAGATGTTGTTGGTTGAGGTTGTAGGATGTTAGAGACGGAGATAAAATCTTGGGGGAGATTTAATTGCCGAAAACAGCTTCTCGGAGAAAAAGTTGTCTGGCGTGATCGATCAATCGACTGGCAGAGGTCGATCGATCGATGACCAAGGGTCGATCGATCGACCCTACAGGAACTTTGACAATTTTTCTTAGGGATAATTGGAGTATATAAATTCCAATTCTAATTGATTCGAGGTTAATTATGGGATAACATAAGTGATCTTTTAGGAGTATATAGTCCTCCAATTGAGGAGATTTAGGAGGGCAAGGTGAGGGTTTTAAATGTATAACCCTTAAACTATATTTTTGAGGAAATTGGAATAATTGTAGAATTTGATGGTTTAGGGTTCCTAAGTTAGGGTGGGGACCTCTAGGTGATTATATGGACGAGATGTAGTCCTTGGGTCCATGGAAATGAAATCCATGACCCACTAAATTTAAGGTTATCGGGAAAGGGAAAATCCCTAGGATATTTCAGTGGGCATTTAGGCCGATATAATTATGCATATAGAAAGCATAATTATACTGATTACTGTTGAGTATATCCTATGAGATAATTAGGATAAATTGGGAATATAGATATATATTCACTTAGTGTGGAGTGTTATAATTGGAGATATCCAACAAATCCTTAGATGGGATTAAGGTATGTATTATTTATCAAACTGAGGAAATACTTTGGGTATAGTATCATGCGTATATGAATGCATGATTATGATTCTTTGAGAGAATCTTTGGGATTATTGGTCATCGCTAGATGTGTTTGGCAGTTATGGCCATTAATATATATTCGAGGAGGAATATATAGTATATATATATACTATGTGTTTAAAGCGTATATATGATATGATGTAAATGACTTTTGAAAATGTAAAAATCAATCTTTTCAAAATGGGAAAAGAAATAATTTTCGTAAATGATAATTTATGGATACACATCTCTCTAAATCGCTATCATAAGGGAAGTTGCGCGCGTGAGGTGAAGCCCCCTGGCTAATGAATGCAGGGTGGATATATCCCTAGGCCATATGAGCGATTATTGTATGTTTTCTGGGATGGTGAGGTAATTCTGGGTGTGGTTATGACTCTCTCGCATGCATATGGCCGCTTCCCGACGTCTTGCGATGTAGGATCCCAGGTTGTCTTGATGTATAGGCCCTGGAAGATGATAGCCATTTAGGGACGCGCACAGTGGGGAAACCCAAACAGGCGGTCTTAGAAACGTTATATGATATGTAATATAACTATTCTCAATAATGTGGGACATTATTGGTGTTAAAGCAATTTATGATAATAAATTGGCTTTAAATACATTTCCTGGATGGAATAAGGGAAATGGGATAAATGATTGGCTTCAAATACATTTCCTGGATATGGAAGAAGGGAAATGGGAGCATATGAGTTGAAAAAGAATTTTTATGATAATAAAATTGGCTTTTAAATACATTTCCTGGATATAAGAAAGGAAATGGAAAGTTTTGAGATAAAAATGAAAATAAAGTAAGCCTCAGTCCGGGAGATATATTCGGATGTGCATTATAATGATGAATATCGAGTAAATGAATTCTCATTTCGGGAGATAGATCCAGATGTATAATGTAATATGAGTATGTATAAATTGAGTACTGAGGGTCTAATGGATCCCGATGATTGACCTTGCCGCGTAGTAGTGTATCGGGGGGGTTCCTTATTTGGATTTCTCTTTGCGAGGCACCCCACGTACGAACATGGCTTAGTGTTGAGACTGGGGAGAAGTTTAACCTTTAGTGCTCTAATATTAGTATTTATTATATAGTGTATATATATATACATTATGCACTGAGGGTCTAATGGATCTCGACGATCGACCTTGCCGCGTAGTAGTGTATAAGGGGTTCCTTGTTTGGATTTCGCTTTGCGAGACACCCCACGCACGAACATGGCATAGTGTTGAGACTGGGGAGAAGTTTATACCTCAGTACTTGGATTATATAGGGTGGTTAGAAGATGGGTGACAGTTTAGTTGGTCGGGGTGGCCTGACTAGGATGTTTAGAGGGATGCACTAGGAGTGCACTGTTAGAAGAGAGGTGAGGGGTATCTCATGGGAGTACGAAACCAAATTTAAATATGAGATAAAACCTGTTTTTGTAAAAATAAGGCATTTATGCACTTGCTAAATATTTTCAAAACTCGGGCTCTGACCTGTTTATCTACTTTTCCTCTCTTGCTATATATATATATATATATATATATATATATATTATATAGGTGTCCAGACACAGGGACGCCTGGATGACACATCTTTCGAGTCAGACGTCTGCTGCAGCAACTATGGATGCGTGCAGGTTCTCGATAGACGCTTCTATTCTTGTACTCTAGATAGGAGGTACTGTATAAACATTCGGGCCAATGGCCCAATTGCATTTATTTATTCTTTTAGTACGGCACTCGATTGGGTTATATCATATTTGAACCGAGTGTTCGGTTATTTTATTTTATTTCAGTTTCATTTGCGCAAACTGTGTGGATGTTTTAAATTGTTGTGGTTTAAAAAGAATAGTAAAGAAAAATTTTGACGCCAGCCTAATAGGTTATTAGTAATTAAATGGATTTTCGACAGTGATGCTAAGAATGATCCATATGAGACTCCTGTTTTAATTTGATATAGGAGTGATCGCCCGATATTTTATTAGGTGGGGTGTCACAGATGGTATCAGAGCATCAGGTTCTAGTGTCCTTAGGAATCTTTGTGGACGCACTACGCTTTCAGCATTGCTCTCGATTTGATATAGAGCCTCAGGATTAGGATTGTTGATTTCTTTTGTGAGATTTCGTTCTCCTACCGTCGTATAAGATTATAGAAATCTTTTGTGCGCTCGTTCGAGATTCGTATTTTGATAGAGGAAGGTGGCAAGAGGTGGGGTTCGAAAGGGATCTTACATATAGTTTTAACAGTGAGTCCCCATTATTTAGTAGGGATGAGAAGAACGCAGTTTCTGAATTATTCACATGAGGATCAGTCAGAGGCCGACAGTGGATAAAGAGTGATATGGAGAAGTGAACCTTGTACCTAAGTGAGTTAGGTGCAATGAATAATGAGTCCTTTCGAGGAACGATAGGCTCACTAGATAAGTGTTGCTAACACTTATGGAGAATGTGTATGTTCGAGGACCCCATTGGTGGGCATCCACCTGGGGAATTTGTTAAAACGAAGTTATTATTATGAGTTTCACCTCAGAAGGAGGAGGTATAATTAGCGTGGCTAGATAAAGTCGCGGTGTTTCGTTAACTCTAGACTCTTGTGTGTAATTTGAGTTTTGTGGCGGTCTCGGTAACATTATATAATGTCGGCATATGTGTTTTCCGCAATAGCAGAGTTTTATTTTCCTTCATTCGCTATAGAGGAGGGTGTTGATATTTTGAATATATAAATCTGGCTTGTGATACTCGTCTTATATGTTTATGCGAGTATAGTAAGATGATGAGTATAATATGTTATGGTATATTCGGAGCGTTAGCAGGCTAATGATGGCAAGACTATCGTGTCCGCAGTTCCAGGGTGTAACGGGTTGTTGTTGCGATATCTCGCCTGGATACAGGTCGAGTTCCCCTTAATTTTGTGCATAGATGGAAATTCGATGAGTAGAGGTTTCATTATCATGATTTGAGTATGTGGCGACCTTATAGATATGATTTGAGGTGTGTCGGGTTAATTGTTGAGCTGTGAGTTTAAGCTCATTATTGATTGCACAGAGACTGAGTGTAGTGCGATGCACTTAGTGGTGTGGCTCCGCGATAGAGTCGGGAGTTCAGACAACATTTTGTTGAGAGAGGGGATAGGGTATCCCGATTGCGTGTCTGAAGTTGACGGACCTCCACGACCGACAAAGTTAAGTAGTAGTGTAATTGGAGGGGTTCCTTATTTGGATTTTGCTTTGCGAGACGCTCCGCTTATGAACCTTAACGACGTCGGGAGTGGAGAGATGTTATAGGATGCGAGGATGTTAGTTTTGTTGATAAGTCGTATAATGTGAATAAAACACTATAGACTATGAGCCATGTGGTGATGGTATGCTTATGGAAATATTGTGCTATGGAAAAGCACTAAAGTGGTCCTCTCACCACAATTGGGTGGGTGAAGTAGGACTTAGAGAAATTGATTTGAGGATTATAGCCAGGCCTTAATGAAGAGGCAAATTTTGAGGAAGTATGTTTTGGGTATGATGATTGTAACGCTTTTATAGATAGTTGGCACTTCGACTAGTTAGATTTCCTTTTCATATAGATGGGAGGATAGAATAGTAGGCATGCGTTCGTAGGTTAGGGAGATAGGATTTAGGACGTCTCGCTGGTGTGCCTTAGTTCGTTATATCTCGATGACCGACAACGCGAGGGAGTAGTGTAACGGGAGGGTTCCTTGTATGGATTACGCTTTTGTGAGATGTCCCATGCATGAAACCAAGCAAATGCCAGAAGTTGAGAGAGGCCTTGGGCACTAGGGATATACTTAGGATTATACTCGTCTCGCATAGGTAGGGTGACGCATAGACCGTAGCATTATTAGGATGTAAGTTCAATAGAGTTAGTGGCGCCGATGTAAAGAGAATTGAATTTCGCATGTTGGGAGGACCCATATGTGAGTATTACACCGAGGAAAGGAGACCCTTATTTAGAGAGAGTGTTATGTGTCGAACGTTCACAATGGATGTGCAGATGCGCACGGGTTAAGAGGTGTATGGGAGCCTTAGTGAGTTGGTTTATATACCGCCTAAAATAGAATGGGCGTAGTATATAAAGTTGAATTTTATGCCGTGAGGAAGTCGTGAAAGGATTTGGAGTGTGTTGGGTGGAATGTCGTGAGAGGTACGCGGTATTTCAATTGTATATGGGGCAATAAAAGGTAACTTTCCCAAGATAACCGATGAGATTATTGGAAGTAGTCAAGTCTTAGTAGAGTTTCCTTTTTAAAGGAAATCAGTTGTCCTGCTATGGGTGAGAGAACACTTGTTAGCGAGAGTATCAGCTTTGAGAGATGTAGAGCGGTAGTTATAGACTCGTTTATCTTTTTGGCGGCAAGAGAAGCCGTCAGAGTAACGCATCATTGTTGTGCATTATGGGTAGAAATTTAGATGATCTTGTGGTGAAGTTAGCACTTTTAAGTACACCTTGAGGTAGGGGGAATGTGGTAAAGGACTATCGTGTTAGCACCTTTTGATTTGGGGGGTACTAAGACGTAGTGGAGTTTGTGATCATAGGTTGGTGGTGTAGGTTATATATGAATTTCGAGGATGAAATTTTGTTGTAAGGGGGGGAGTGTGTAACAACCCATCCTTTTTGGAGATGATCAAATTCCAAAATTGGATATAAATTGGAATTTGGAGGAATTTCTCGAAATAGTAATTTTTGGGATTTTCGAGGATTTGATGATTTTAGATGGGTGTTGTATTTACTTTTGGGATTAAGTAAATGAATTGGAGTATTTTAATGATATGTCGTCGTTGGGAAAAGCGATAAAACTTAAGATTTTAATTAGAAAACCCGCATTAAGTTATATTGGGTTTAAATAGGGATTTGCGATCAAGTACCTCGAATGGGAATTTTGACTTCGCCGTGAGTCTTGAAATGGCCGAGATAGTCGAAAAAGAGTGTCCGATTGTCGAAATTGAGTTTCAGGAAATTTTAGAGTTAAAAGGGCTCGTAATTGAGTAAACGAGTCGTTTTGGGGTTTTAAGGGGTATAAACCCTTTTTTCCTTATATAAGGAGGGAGAGAGGGAAAGAATAGAAAGAAAAGAGAAAGAAAAGAGAGAAGAGAGAGAGGAAGGAAGAAAGAGGAGAGAAATGGAGATTTCGGGCCAAACTCCACCGGACTCGACTCGGGATCGTCGGATTGTATCCACGAGGCAAGTGTTTACTTGCTTTATTTACTTTTGAGCATAAATCTCATATCGTAGTTTGGTAACGATAAACCCTAAAGATTTTGGGTTGGGTTTTCGTGGATAAAACGGGTTTTCGAGAGTTAAAACAAATAAAACTCAATAATATTTCAATTCGAGGAACTTAAGATTTAATCAAAATTTGTTGTTGATTTCGGTTTCTAGGATGTTTAGAACCCTTATTATATGTGTAGATGTTGTTGGTTGAGATTGTATGACGTTAGAGACGTAGATAAAAGCTTAGGGGAGATTTAATTGCCGAAAATAGCTTCTCGGAGAAAAAGTTGTCCGGCGTGATCGATCAATCGACTGGCAGAGGTCGATCGATCGAAGCCTCGATCAATCGATGACCAAGGGTCGATCGATCGACCCTACAGGAACTTTGACAATTTTTCTTAGGGATAAATGGAGTATATAAATTCCAATTCTAATTGATTCGAGGTTAATTATGGGATAACATAAGTGATATTTTAGGAGTATATAGTCCTCCAATTGAGGAGATTTAGGAGGGCAAGGTGAGGGTTTTAAATGTATAACCCTTAAACTATATTTTCGAGGAAAATGGAATAATTGTAGAATTTGATGGTTTAGGGTTCCTAAGTTAGGGTGGGGACCTCTAGGTGATTATATGGAGGAGATGTAGTCCTTGGGTTCATGGAAATGAAATCCATGACCCACTAAATTTAAGGTTATCGGGAAAGGGAAAATGACTATGTGTTTAAAGCGTATATATGATATGATGTAAATGACTTTTGAAAATGTAAAAATCAATCTTTTCAAAATGGGAAAAGAAATAATTTTCGTAAATGATAATTTATGGATACACACCTCTCTAAATCGCTATCATAAGGGAAGTTGCGCGCGTGAGGTGAAGCCCCCTGGCTGATGAATGCAGGGTGGATATATCCCTAGGCCATATGAGCGATTATTGTATGTTTTCTGGGATGGTGAGGTAATTCTGGGTGTGGTTATGACTCTCCCGCATGCATATGGCCGCTTCACGACATCTTACGATGTAGGATCCCAGGTTGTCTTGATGTATAGGCCCTGGAAGATGATAGCCATTTAGGGGCGCGCAGAGTTGGGAAACCCGGACAAGCGGTCTTAGAAACGTTATATGATATGTAATATAACTATTCTCAATAATGTGGGACATTATTGGGGTTAAAGCAATTTATGATAATAAATTGGCTTTAAATACATTTCCTGGATGGAAGAATGGAAATGGGATAAACGATTGGCTTCAAATATATTTCATGGTTGGAAGAAGGGAAATGGGATCATATGAGATGAAAAAGCATTTTTATGATAATAAAATTGGCTTTTTAATACATTTCCTGGATATAAGAAAGGAAATGGAAAGTTTTGAGATAAAAATAAAAATAAAGTAAGCCTCAGTCCGGGAGATATATCCGGTAGTCTATTATAATGATGAATATCGAGTAAATGAATTCTTATTTCGGGAGATAGATTCGGATGTATAATGTAATATGAGTATGTATAAATTGAGTACTGAGGGTCTAATGGATCACGACGATCGACCTTGCCGCGTAGTAGTGTATCGGGGGGGTTCCTTATTTGGATTTCTCTTTGCGAGGCATCCCACGAATGAACATGGCTTAGTGTTGAGACTGGGGAGAAGTTTAACCTTTAGTGCTCTAATATTAGTATTTATTATATTGTGTATATATTTATACGTCATGTACTGAGGGTCTAATGGATCTCGATGATCGACCTTGCCACGTAGTAGTGTATCGGGGGGTTCCTTGTTTGGATTTCGCTTTGCGAGACACCCCACGCACGAACATGTCATAGTGTTGAGACTGGGGAGAAGTTTATCCCTCAGTATTTGGATTATCTAGGGTGGTTAGAAGATGGGTGACGGTTTAGTTGGTCGGGGTGGTCTGACTAGGATGTTTAGAGGGATGCGTTAGGAGTGCACTGTTAGAAGAGAGGTGAGGGGTATCTCATGGGAGTGCGATACCAAATTTAAATATGAGATAAAACCTATTTTTTTTAAAATAAGTGATTCAGGCACTTGCTAAATATTTTCAAAACTCGGGCTCGGGCCCGTTTATCTACTTTTCCTCTCTTGCTATATATATATATATATATATATATATATATATATATATATATATATATATATATATATATATATATATATATATATCTTTCGAGTCAGACGTCTGCTGCAGCAGCTGTGGATGCGTGTAGGTTCTCGATAGATGCTTCTATTCTTGTACTCTAGATAGGAGGTACTGTATAAACAATCAGGCCAATGGCCCAATTGCATTTATTTATTCTTTTAGTACGAAATTCGATTGGGTTGTATCATATTTGAAACGAGTGTTCGGTTATTTTATTTTATTTCAGTTTCATTTACGCAAACTGTGTGGATGTTTTAAATTGTAATGGTTTAAAAAGAGTAGTAAAGAAAAATTTTGATGCCAGCCTAATAGGTTATTAGTAATTAAATGGATTTTCGACAGTTATGCTAAGAATGATTCATATGAGACTCCTATTTTAATTTGATATAGGAGTGATCGCCCGGTATTTTATTAGGCGGGGTGTCACAGTGGCCTTCCTCCTTGTCTCTCTTGAGCACCCAAAATTTCATCAAAATCACCAATAATTACACTACTTATATTATTGTTACCTCTTGACTGGTATTTGAAATGACATTTGGAGTAGCTATATTATCATCACATAAAAACCAAGGATTTGGTTCATGATTATCTCTAATATTGAGCGATGAAATCATAAGATTTAAAGAATTCCAAAAATAAAATGGGATATCAGTAAAGCAAACCATATGCTTAGCTATAGAAATCAGCACAGGTATATGACTTTCAAAGATTAGATAATTCCCTTATAGTCATAGCATTTCCAACCCCCCTGGAATTCTAAAAAGTTATCTTCATAACTCAATGTTTAAACAACGGTTTCATGTGGGATATAGTTCATATCTTGCTTGTTTGGCCATTTAATTTCTCAAATTCCTATTCTAAGATATGGTAAGTGGTATAATGAAATGGACACTAAAAGACTTCTCCACTTATTCTGTAGAATTAACAATCATAACTTTCCCTTTTAGATAATAAATAGTGATTTCAGAGTTGCCATTCAACATAGAGTCATGTATCAGGTTGACTTCCTTCAAGAGTGTAGCATTAACTTCATTTAGATTCTCTTCCTAATTAAAAATATCTTTCTATGATTTGGAACTAACTTTAACTTCACTATTATCCTGCAAAACTTTTGATTGTGTTTTTGAAGTGGAAACACAATTATTTAAATCTTCTAAAGCTTGAAAAGAATTTTTAATTTTTCCCTAATGGGATATTTCATTTTCAATAGAACATGATGTTATTTCTTTATTATTGATCCCTTGTACATTATTCTCCACTATAGAATCCTCAATGACAATATTCTTCTCCATATTATGGGATGTAGAAGTCTATAACCAATTTGTTTTTAAAACTGGCCTGCTATTGACTTGTTTATCTTTGCGATGTAGTTCCCATCTCCCCACCTTGTTCCCCACATTAATTGTCCTCTCTTCTTTCATCCCCATTATACATTGCGACATAGAATGGCACATAATAGAACATATAGTACACCATGTTGGGGCTCTTTTATACTCAATATCCACTAGAAAAGAAAATTCATCTTTCTCAATTAGAAGATTATATAGCCTCTACGCTGATAAGCCTAAATCCACCAATACTCTAGCATAGAACCATGTGATATATCCAAAGTTTGTTTATCAATTAAAATTGGAATACCAATCCCTCGAGAAATTTCAAATAGTGCTTGTGGTTCCTAATATTCTTGAGTTAATTATTTAATTCTGATCCATACATGAGCGTTGGTTTGCTTTTGCTTAAATATGTCAAAATCAGGTGTCTATGAAGAGATCCTCAAAAACCCTGGGTTTAAAGACTAAGATCCAGTTGCCCAAATTTTGTCTCGATCAACTTGTGAATCAAATATGAGTATATAGAAACTTCTTTCAATTGGTGTTATCCTAAAACCCCCAACTGGTTGCCATATCTGACTAAGTTGTTCTTCTAAACCCCCCAATTTCCACATCTCTTGATTTTTGGGAAATATGATCTTCCCAATTGGGTTATTCTTTCAATTCTCAATCCCTTTCTCATAAATAGCTTTACTAATTTTTATAGAGACATACTCACCCTTACGTCCTGGAAATGGAACCGATTCAGTTAACATGTTGTTGATGATTGACTGTTGTTCTTTCAGTAGATTGGCAAAGAATTTTCTTCCTTCATCTTTATAATTGTTAACAAGATTAACATTTTTCTCAGGTCTGATGATGCGTTTATCACTCCTTATGATTGAATCAAGATTTGGATTAGGTCTTGCAAATTTATTGATAAAAAGAGTGGGAGAGTTTGTTTAGTTTCTCTCTTTATAGACATTTTGCTCAAGTATCATGTCCTATCCCAACACATGTTATTATATTGCCATTAACATATATTTTTTATTATAACTAATCAGGTAAAGAATAGAGTTCACTGGAAATTGTCATTATTACATAAACACTAAAGTTCTACCATGATATCACAAGTTTCCATTATCTCCTAACTCCTAAATGAACTAGACTCCATGCTTGGGATGTATCAAAATGAAAACCAAATAAATAACCCCTCGATGAATTTCTATTTAGTCGAGTAATTTTTCAGGATCCGATGACATGAGATCCTCCCAAAGCACTATTTGTAACAAGAACATAACCAAAATTTTCAAACTTACAAGATTCCATAAGTACCAAATCCCACTATCTCCTAATTCTCAGTTGAACTAGAATTTATGTGTGGGATGCCTTAAAATGAAATACAAATAAGTAACCCTCTCAATACACTTATATTTATCCTAGTCATTCGTAGGAATCAAACTGTGTGAGACATGCTAAGAAACTATTCATAACTAGAAGCCCATCTTTAATTATCATATTATCGTGGAGCTGTAACTTAATAATTCACTAACATATTACAATATATAGTACTTACATTAACCTTAAAAAACCATTATGATATCTCATTATATTATTCAGTTTTATTATGATGTTACCCTAAAGATATAGTGAAAACTATGGATATCCTAATCCTATAACTTCTCCAAGTATATAAACCACATAATATACCAAATTATAACATGGGCACTCTCGACTCACCAGAAAAATCATAGGACATCTTCACAGCCCTATATGAAATGTCTTGTGAAGAAATACCCCTAGGATTCTATGGATTTCTTGTGCCTTTACTAGCTAATACTAGTAGAAGGTCCCACACTTAAAATCTCTATCACATCGAAATCATTAATCCATGACACCAATCATGTAACCACATGCCAATATCTACATGGAAGGATCAGACACCATTGTCCCAACTCAGGAGATGATGACATAAACACATATGATCAGGATCACGGACCTATATCCAATCACTGTCAACTGCATGGGAGAATAAATGTAGTCCCATATGCATCCCAACTAATCCCCACTAGTGGATTTGCCACGATCCTACCCACTAACAAATGGTGTGTTCACGTATATAGGGTAATCAAATAAAGTACATATAACTAAGTGCACAAAGTATACACACAACAGTTACCACATAGATAATTTATCATACGTGAAAACTATAAAGCGTATAATGATTCCTAATTATTTAATGTAAACCCAAGTATACTTTACCCCCTCCCAATTATTCCCACGTATAGTGTAATAAAAAAAATCTACCTATTAGTCCAAATGTATTTCCAGGATTTTTCTCATGTGCATTATGTTCCATACATTATTAACACCATTAAGGTATACCCTCGAATACCCATTAATTTAATTATCTTAATAATTTTGGTCATGAACCAATTAGAACCCTTAATTTCAACTGACTGGATTATAATTCAATTAACTATGTACAGAAGACTCGAATCAACACAAAAGTAACCAACTAAAAATCAAACCATCACATTAACTCACAAAGTACTAACCTAGTACACAAACCAACCCTTACATTAACCCACTGAATATGTAAAATTGATGCATCTCCTATATAAAAATAAAGGCTTAATAACATATTTGTCCCGTAAAGTTTGGGGGTATTCTTACTTAGATCCAAGATGTTCCATTTTTTTCAATGAAACCCTCAAAGAATCTACAGTAGGGGCTAATAGATAAACCCTTTACTTAGAGATAAGCCTCTTCATTAATAAACTAGATAAGAAACTAGAGAATGATTCATCAAAGATTAGTGACACCACAAAGGAGTGTGAAGAGTCAACCAAGCTAATGCAGATCAAGATAGAACAGAGTTTAATCAAATATTGAGTAAGACTTCCATAGGAATCTAGTTGAAGGACCATGTGTTTATGTTTACTTTTATATGTAAATATGAGTGATGTTGTAATTTTGGTGAGGTTACTCGGTACCCACGAGGGACCAGGTCTGGAAGAACCTGGGAGAGATTTTATGCTCCATTGAGAAACCTCACTTGGGAGGATTGAGGAGTAAGGCAAGGTAATGGCATGTCTTAGCAATTTTATATACATTAGGTAAAACATCTAGCTTTACCCGAGAGAGCACATTCAAGCAAACTTGAGCTACTAATATTTAGCTTACTCTACAATAAAGTTTTGGTGCCAAAACTAGATATCTTTCCCTTAAAGATATGAATTACATCATTCCATACCTAATACATGTGAAATCAGACTTGGCTCAATTAGTACTCCTTAGTGTGAAATCGGTTAGTTCGGCGCTAACACACTGTGGTGCCGTTGACATAGTGGTTGGTCACTCAAGATTTCACTAAGAATTTAATGCATTTGACATGATGGGTATGGTGGGTTGACATGACATTTAAGGCACTTGAGGTCCCTTGGTTATATTGTGAACCTATATATACCCTTTTTTCCATTTTGAGAAATAACATAATCTTTGAGCCAAAAGACAACTTTGAGAGAGTCATTACAAACCAGCGCACTTATTCCCTCTCCATTAATGCTTTATCCCAGTCTTCACCAAGAACCTAAACATTCATTGAGCTTTGAACATTATCCTTTTATACCTTGGTGTTTAGCTTCCTACCTGAGGTGCATCTATAACGCTTATTTTTCTCTCCTTCTATTTAATTTTTTTGGGTTCATTTATTACTAAACATGTTTATTGATTATTTGTTATTGAGGGTAAGAATGTGAGTTTATTCTTCGCCATTTAGGAGTGCATTAATTGATTTGTATTAATTTCCATTAATATGGGATATGCCTCCATTTATCTTTAAACACCCTAGCTTGAGGGAACAACTCTCTTATATTTGGCGACTCCACTGGCGAAGCATTCTCTTTACAATGGCTAATGAGAATTTTAAACTATCTTGCCACTAAGAAATTAAGTGCTTTATATAATTAGAAAATAATTTTTTGAAATGAAAATTAATTTTTAAAAATGGTCTTTCATTACCCAAAATTTCTTTCACATCCATAATTAGATATTATGGAGGAATCTATTAGGGTATTTCCCATACTCTCAACTTTTATAGTAGGAACATAACCTTCTTTCTTCTCCTTTGGTTCCTCTAGTTGAGGTTCCTCCATTATATACTATCATAGGAATTGTCCCAGCTAGATAAGCTTCCACCAGTTCAGCGGTGGGACCTACCTAGATGACCCACATCATGTCCAAATTTATGGAATTTTTACAAACACAGTTTGGAATGACCATGTTTAGGTCTATTGTGGATCCAAGATCCTTCTCCATACCAGTGCAACCACTTGTTGTTCCTTTGACTGGAGTACCCATTTTACCTACAAGGCCTGTTGATCCCTCTAAGACCAACTTTGCTATAGTAGAAACACCTACCGTCAAAACACCTGTACCTGACAGTGTCAACATTTCACCTATGGTAACTTTACCAATAACCATGGTACTAAATCCAATTGCCTCACATTCTCTGGCTATTGAGGAAGTTAAGAAGGATATGTTAAAAATGTTGGAATCATCCTCACAAACTTTTGGTGAGATTTTATCCATTTATGATGATTTTCAAACTCCTTACCTAAAGGAGTACAACAACGAAACTTACCCAGAGAAGTATATTCCCCCAATATTTGAGAAGTTCAATGGAAAGGGAGCAACTCGAAAGAGAACATAAATATATTTGTCAAGAATCTCATCCCCAATTAAAACAATAATAATTTACGTCTAAGGGAATTTTTAAAATCCCTCACTGAGAAAATGTACACCTAATACTCCCATCTAGACCCAAGGATTGTGGCAACGTGGGAGGATATACACGTCCAGTTTTTCTAGAAATATTTTATAAAAGAGAACGAATTTACACTAACCCTGCTTGCTCAAGAGAGGTAAAAATAGGAGGAAGAGGTGATGGGATAAATCAAGAAATTTAAGGAAAGTTCTCTTGATGTAAGGGAAGATGACATGGAGGTAAAACTACTACAAATATTTATGCTGGGGTTGTTGATAGAATATATTTGTCACTTGATCAATAACACTCGTGAAAGTACATTCAAATCCTTCAATAAAGCTGCAAGAAACATATCCCTGGATGTTCATCCCTACCCTATTAAGACAAATATTGTGTTTAAGCAATTGGTGAATCAAGATGGAAGAGGAGGTTATAATCTATTGGTAAACTACATAGAAGGAGGTGAAGCAACTCAAGGTGGTGAGGAGGCAAGGAAAAACAAACTGAAGTTTGATCAGGACAATCCACCTTCTTTGCCTTGAATAGTTGAAGATATAATTAGTTGTTACAATACAATAGTGGTAGGTGGATTGGTCTATCCTCCTAATAATTCATCACCATATGCTTCTGGTGCACATATTCAGGCTGACCTATAATATTTCCAAATTCATTAGAGATTTTTCATCTATCAGCATCCTACTTCACCTTATAAAAAATCATCAACAAAGACATGTTTGGTACTTTTTAGATTCAAGTCAATGTCAACACTAACCCTTTTTCCAGTATATGGGGCATGTATGGTGGTTGGGTTTTATATTGAGGCTGAAGCTGAAACAAAAAAATATAATGAGGAGTTTTAAGAGTTGGATGAAAGTTGATTGTTAGGAATGGCCAACATGGCCATTCCTTAGATGAACTAAGATTCAGTGATAGTGAGAAATTTCATCAAATATATGATTTTATGGTGGATCTAATCTTGAAGTATCAAGTTATTTTGATGTTTTTGTGGTTCTTCGAACAGGTTGGGATTTCATAAGAAATTAGGGTGGAGATAACACAATTCATATTGGACGTAGAGAGAAAAAATGATGTTCCTTTGCTGAGGTGGAAAAGGGCTAAGCCCAGTTGGTGAAAAAATTTATGTCTGAGATATCTTTCTGGGATAGATCGGTAGGTTCCCACACAACAGAACCTTGTACGTGACACCAACCATTAACAGCACAAGTTTTCACAGATAATTAATGGATTGAGGTGAATCGGTAAACATTATGCATATTAACTCTATCTACACAACTAATATTTTGGATACTAGGATGATATTGATGCTACTATCCATCTTGGGATATGATAATCAAACGTCCCAATCCATTGGTTATACGAACATTGGAATAACAATGGGAAATATCACTTCACACATCAAGTTCCACATGATTGAGTCTACCACTTCTTAGCGTCTTTTGATAGGATGAGTATGGATGTATAACCACGGGTTGGTTCTTTTAACATATCATCAATGTACTAAGTCTAACATAAAAGGGACTTATATTGTCATTCGATAAACCAAGAAGCCATTTGCCAAAGAGTAATCTCTCATGGTAGATGTTTCTTTCTACGCAAATCTTCATGAGGATACACACATTCTAACAGGCACATTAAAGGAGTGAGGGTTCCCACGATCAAGGAGAGACTAGGACACGTGGTCATTCGAGATGAGGAAATGGAGGAAGCTATACAAGTGGTTAAGGTTGATAACAAGGTTGATCCCAAAGCCCAAATTATCTCTAAATAACTAAGAGATATAATGTGGCCGAGGATCGACCCGATGTAGAATGAGGCCAGGAACTAGAGTGTGTGAGTAGGTTCTCTAGACCTATATTGGAGGAAGCAGCAATACAAAAAAGAAGAAGGCACCAACATCACCAGAATGATGGTGTGAGAAATTATTTATCAATTATGGAAGGATGGTGTATCTCTTTTGAAGGTGTGAGCGGGCAATCGATGAAGTTAAGGAAGCTAACCCAAAATATAAATTTTTTCTGGTGGATAACCAAACACAATGCCTTATCATTGATAATTCCACACTCAATAATTTTTTGGGGAAACTGAAGATGAACCTGAGTCCATGCAGGATCACCTAAATCTCCAAGTAAAATATTTAGAGTAGATCAATTTGGATGAGGGTGATGAGGAACCAAGGCTAATATTTATATCGAAAGACATAGAGGCTACGAAGAAATTAGAGATTATAAATCTCATTCAAGAATATAAAGATGTCTTCGCATAAAGTATACTACGATGCCTGGGTTAAATCAAGACGTGAGATGTCATAAGCTAAATGTTATGCCTTCAGCTATTCTAGTCAAGTAGGCCACCATAACGTACAAACCTGGTCTAGATCTCATAATAATGGCTAGGTGGAATGGTTACTAGTAGATGGATTTATCAAAATAATTCAACATCTAATTTGGCTTTCCACCATTGTTACAGTGGAGAAGGATAGAACACAAATTTTCAATTTTGTTGATTTTAAAGATATTAAGAGAGATTACCCCAAGGATGAATTACCTCTACCTTCAATTGACAACCTAATCGATTTAACAGATGGTTATGACATGTACAACTTTATGGATGGGTATGTGGGCTATAACCAAATAAATATGGATCCAACGAACACAGGGAAAAAAACTTTTAGAACTCCTTTAGGAAATTTTATGTACAAAGTTCCGCCTTTTGGTTTGAAAAATGTGGGGGAAACTAATCAAAGAACTATAATATCCATTTTTATGGCCTATTTCATGATATTTTGGAGATTTATTCGGATGATCTAGTTATTAAGTCGAAGAAATATGATTCACACTTAACTGATTTGAGAACATTTTTAATGGGTTTAGGAAGTATAAGATAAGGTTGAACCCACTCAAAAGTGCTTTTGGTGTAATGAGAGGGAAATTCTTAGGGATTGTGGTGGATCAACAAGGGGTTCGGATGGACCAAGATAAGCAAAAACCCATCATTGACATGCCTTATCCAAAGATACAAAGGGAGCTAAAGAGTTTCCTTGAAAATATTTCCTACTTAAAAACATTTTTCCTTAGTCTATCTGAGGTCACTCACCCTCTAATGGAGCTCCTTCGAAAGACCACGAAGTGAAAATAGGAGGACCCACACCAAGAAGCTTTTGACAAGCTTAAGAGGTTGCTAACTTGTCCCTAAACGACGATTCCACCTAGATCAGGAGTACCTATACTGCTCTATCTTACCTCCACTATGAGGTCCATCGATACACTGTTGGCATAAGAAGTTGATGGATAAGAGAGGCTGGTCTTCTATCTAAGTAAAATTATCCATGATCTTGAGATAAGATATACCGGCATATAGAAGCATTATTTATCTTTGGTCTTTATTTCTCAAAAACTTAGACATTATATGCTATCTTTCATTATTCACATAGTGACAAGATGTGATACGATTAAGCTTTTACTAACACAAACAATTTTGATTGGGATAGAAGCAAGGTTATTCCTCAAAGTATTTGTGTATGATTTGAAGTGCATGCTCCTTCATGAGATTAAGAGCCGAGCTTATGCGAATATATTGACCATTTTCCCCTAGGTTTATTCGAGCGACCTCACGAAGATAATCGAGGTGATGATTTATAAGCCAGTCTTTATGAGGTAGACATAGAAGAATGGTCCATGGAGTTTGATAATTCATCTTCTTAGGGCAAGAGAAGATCAATATTTACTTTGTCCTAAGGAAAGGAAGAGGTTAATTTGTCTTTTAAATTGGATTTTCATTTTTTAAATAATGAGGCAGAGTACAAAGCATTAACCTTGGGTTTCTCAAACTGCTGCGAAGAGGTATCTATTCACTATGCATCAAAAGGGATTCCAACTTGGTAGTTAAGCAAGTGAATAGGAAACACGTGTTGAATCATTTCTATCTAGCACTTTATAGAATGATCATTCAAAGCTTATTTGACCAATTTATGAATTTAAGGTGGAAATTCACCCAAGAACGATGAATCTCCATGCTCTTGTCGATGCCATAACAACACAAACGGTGATTATAAGTGGTGAATCTACAACTATCGTGATTCATCAAAGAACAACTTCATTATTTGTTCTCTAACTTTTTCTTGGTGCTGATGATTCAAATTGAATAAGTAGATAGTTGGAGAATACAAAGGGCACAATGAAGCTTACCCAGTTAGCATAATTCTTTCTTCTTCAAAGAAGTTTATACTATAAAAATTCTATGGGATTTTTATCTAGATACAAGGGCCCAAATAAAGCTTAACAATACTGAAGAAAATTTATGCATAATATTATGAGTCCTTTAAGATTCCTCTAAATACAAGAATTCAATAAGAGGGGGATTTTGGCCTACAATGAAGCAGGACACAACAGCAATACAAATAGAATGTGCTAACTGTCGATCCATCTTTCAATCATCTATGTGTAACATCTTAGAATTGGAAATGGAATGGTGTCATCCTTACATATATTTTATCGAGCATGGAGTTATTCCAAGAGAGAAAGTTGAAGCCATACTAATAAAAAGAAGTGATCCAAGGTTATACTTATTGGAAGAGAAACTGCATTGAAGATGGTATTTCAATAGGCCATTGCAATGCATCACGATAAAGGAAATATAGAAAATCCTCAAGCAAGCTCACGATTCATCTCACATTGGAGGAGCTAAGTTGTATGATTAACTAATGATGCCTAGATATTATTTGCCAATGACGGAAAAAAATTTAGTTGAGTTTGTTTGGAAGTGTAGGTCTTGCCAACTTTATGGTAACCTCATTCATGATCCATCGGTGGAACTTCACTCCTTGTCAACTCCCTATCCTTTCCACACTTGGGCATTTGACCCTGTATGTACTGTAAAACAATCTGCTAGAGGCAATATTGTAGGAACCCAGCAATGCGCGAAAGACTTTTTATGCGGAAGTAAACTTATTGTTGAGTAAACACCTTAAACCTACGAGTTTATATGAATGATGAAAAGGGGACCAAATTAAACTTTTACTTAATTTGTTAACTTTATGAAAATTAATTTGATTTTCAAAGTTAATTAACAGTCCAAATTATTATCTTGTTAAATCAAGGTGATTTACAGAAATAATACCCAATTCAATTTTTAGGCGATTTTCTATTTAGTTAACCCTACTTTTTCTTGTGAGGTGATATACAAAAATTATACACCACACTGTGTTTATTTTACGTCGCAAAAACCCTTCCCCAGGAAAAACGACGAACTCCTCTAGGAGTTACCTAATTTACTTCCACTAAAATAATAAATCAATAGGGACGATTTACAAACAACAAACTCGACAAATAAAGAAGAAAGATATAGCGATTACCCCACTCGACCAAGACTCCTGCATGGTTGCTTATTCCGATCTCTCTTTACGTCTGTCCTCGCTTGTTATTGCGTTCTACACTTCTCAGCTTCTCCCTTTTGCTCTTCTAGCTCAAGATTAGCTTAGTGCCTATTATTTTATATTCTAGTGAAGTGATAGTGTGTGGTGTACTATCCTATATGACACACACCCACACTTAATGAATGCACACCGAATGTAATGCAACAGATTATATCTCCTATATATCTTTGCAAGTCTTATGTCACTCAAATCAAGTCTTCTTGACTTTGAATACAATTTTGAAAAACTTTCTTTTCTTTCTTTCAAATCTTGAACACTAGACTTGTTCAAATATTTACACAATAAATGTGTCTACGTGATTATAACGTGAGTAGGTGTAATGATATGAAAACAGATCCTGAAAATCACTTACACAATCAAGTAATCATGTTCACAGAATATGACTGAAAATATATTCAATATAAACAGACAGTCAAATATTCACAATCTTATTTTTCAGAAAACAAATATTAGATTAAATCAGATTTTAATCTAAAATCTCATCAAGACTATTCTCACAAATATTTCAAATTAAATCAAAACAGTCTTAAGCACACAATAAAATAATATTCAGTCCAGATTTTAAATCTTCACAAATCAGATTTCAAAAATCTTAGGTTTAACTTTCTAAACCACCAAAAATATAAATCTGAATATTACCAAATATTTTCTGAAAAATCTGTTTTAAAACAAATTGTTTTAAAAACATTCAAGATCTCACAAACAAATCACAAACAGAATATTCACACAAAATTAATTTCGTGAATAATGTGTGTTGTGTATAAATATTATATCTAAAGACTTATCTAAAAATACACAGAAAGATGAGAGAACTCACTTACAAAAATAATGTGCTCTTGAAAAAAATAGTAAGTGCAGATTTAGAATGAGAGAAGTCCAATCTTCATTTTCGTTGACAGAAATCAATACTTGAAGATGACACAACAATATTTCTGGTTTAAACTCTCTCTCTCTCTCTAAAAATTTTGACAGAGTTTAACTACAAAAATTAATTCTCATCTTTGCAAAAATGATACACAAAGGGTTCTATTTATAGAGTGCACAAGTGTGTGCAAATTGGTGTAAAATAGGGTCACATGGATCACCAAAGAAATACACACAACCATAGATTAAATGTAATCTGAAGGCACTATAAAAGCCAGCTGTAAGCACCACACAGCGTACCACGCAATAGAAATATTATCGTTATAACAAGAGTGGTACTGCATCATTTTGGTAACAATAAAAACCATTTTTGGTTTTAAGAGAAACCGTGGGTTGAAAAACTTTCGACGTCGTCGTTTTAGTAAAAACGAAAATCAATTTTGATTTAAAAAATAAGCGCGACGTCATTTTTGGAAAAACAGTTTCGGGTGTAAGAAAAATTGGGAGCTATTTTTGAGATATCAGGGCGGTCAAATCAGTAACAGTCTGATAAGGAAACAAGCCAATAGCTATAAGGAACAGTTATAACCCAACAGTAAAAGGGGGTCAAGTCACAATAGTACCAAAAAGGCCAACAGCTTTAAAGAAGCAAGGGCCAACTGTTATGGCATGGGATAAAGAAGTGGTCAAATCGTGTACTTATAAGTGTCCAACAGATAACATATAGCCTAAGGCTATGACCTTATATGGTCAAATCGGATAGCCTTTCCAAAAGCTTTAAAAGCTAGACCATAGGGGTATGGTGAGGTAGACGCCAGCAGGTAATGCGCATGCAACCATATAAACATACGAATATATATATAGATATCATATAAAGACATATATACATATTACCATATAATATATTACATGCAGGCATACATATAAAAGCATATAAATATAAACTACAGGCCACGCATGCAATATAACATAAACAATAACACGCGCATGCATATTCTATATATAAATCATACACAAAAAAATGAATACACGCATATGAAACCATTAAAAATAATTCTGAAATTTTTATTTAAAAAATATTTAGTGACAACTTTATTTTCAAGAAATATTTTTCTTATAAAAATTTCAAATAAAATTTTTGAACTCAAAAGAATTTTATTATGACATAACCCAACACTATCATGAGATATGATAAACAAAATGCAACGTGGTGTCGTGTCCTATGTGACAAAAATTCCTATGAGCCATAGAAACTGAAAATTACCTTTTCCTGAGAGGGTGGACTGAATCGAGTGCTCATTTGATTTAGATGAACAAGGAGAGCTTGGCATCGATAGGGGTGACACTCAATCCTAATTTACAAAAATATTTTTTCAAAATTCACGTCCAACTAGATGAAGTCCTATATAGCTAAAGCACGAAAAGAAAATCCTAGGAGTGCTCTATATAGGGACCTTAAAATATATGGATCCTCATGGAAACTGAGTGCTTTACAAAGTGGAAGAGGTAGGTACTTTGAAAATGAAAATAATATTTATGGTGGCATAGTTCATCAAAGAATACATCATTTATTGATTTGGCATTCTCAAGGTTATTTTGTCTCATAATGGAACTCCAATTATCACAAAGAGGTAATAATGTTAATACACAAGTATTCAATTATTCACCACACCTAAACGGTAGCTTACCCTAAAGGAAATGGCTAAGCCTAGGTCACAAACAAGAACTTGGCTAATATTTTAGTAAAAAAGATGGAAGATTTTCCTGGAGCTTGGTATAAAAAGATATGGTTCTTTGGGCATATCGAACTACAAAAAGGAAACCAATAGGTTATACACCTCTTCCATGATTTATGGAGCTAAAACAATTCTACCAGTGGAGGTAGAAGTACCATTTTCCAGATATGCCTTGCGAAGGAACATGCTTTTACAGAGTAGACACGTTCAACTAGAAGTAATAGATGACCATAAAGATAACATAATAAGGCACTTCTAAATCTACACGAAAAAACTCTCGAGAGCGTAGGAGAATTTAGTGAAACCGAGGAAATTTATGGAGGGTGAATTAATGTTAAAAGCTCTTGTAAACGTTGTTAGAGGAATAATTTTTGCCATAGTTTGAAACAAATTGAGAGGGACCATATATTGTTAAGGGGGCATATGATTCTGGTTACTATTTGATTTCAAAGATTAAAGACGGTAGACCTTTAAAAGTTAACAACAAATGGTTGAAGATTTATCATATTTAGAGAACACTTGTAAAATTTTCCATGTTCCTAATCTTTTTATACATAAAGGTAGCTAGCAAACACATGTAAAGTTGGATAACAATTTGTTATATAAAAACAAGTGTTGAAGCACACAAATGAGTAGAGTACATACATAGTTCAGGGACAAATGTTCTTTTGTATTTAACTTGTATAATTGATTTACATTACAAAATTGGGACTATCGTCCAAAACTACAAGAAAGAGAAAATATATCCTAAAACGAACCACATATTTTTAGAAGTGAAGAAACCCTCCCCAGTTGAAGAAGCAACATCCGAGGGAACTTCCCGTTGGTACTCATACATACCAGAGATATTCGACTAAGCTTTTTCCTTCAATTTAAGTCTGATATCACATTTTATTTGGGCATTAGATAAGGCTTCCTCGACTGCTGCCACATCTTTGTCAAATTCTTCAATTAGGGGGGGGGGGGGGGACTTCTATCAATTTTTCTAGTGCAACTTTTATATCTTCCATGTTTTTGAGATAATATGAATGATAAGTTTACATTTATTGGTCCTTGAGATATCCCAACTTATTGATGAGACAAGAGAAGTCAATCCATCCTTACACATATTTTTGAGGTTGCTCAAAAGATCTACCTCATCAATAATTAGAATGATGTCTGAGGGTAGGGGACTACTTTTTTTCATGTAAAGGGTTCAATCGAGGGAGCATCCTCAATAGCCAAGAAATGCGCTGCCCGAGGAAGCAAAATCTTTAAAGTGGAATGAGAAACGGTAGATGCATTCAGTTCAACCTTAGGTGGAGGAGTTGTTTTCTCTACCCCATATTTTTGGCAATTTGAGACACCATAAATAGAGTAAGCTTATAATAAGTTCACAAAAGATAGAGTAAAATAAAAATTTGAGAATTATTTTTGTAACACACATAACTCTTCGATAGTTGGATAAACCAGGGAACATACATCCATCAGAGATAGCACAAATGGCGGTATACTCAATGGAAGGTCCACGACGACCCTTGGACTTACAAGGTCGAAAGGAAGGACTTTCTCATTTATTAAACTCAAAAGGGCCATCACTTCCATAGCAGGACCAAATTATGGATAATTTTTCGCCACCTATAATTATAACAGTCATCTAAGTCTTAACAATAATTATGATTGAGAAAAGTAATACGAGATCAATGCAAAGGAAAAACTACCTCAGTAGAATTAACTAGAGAAACCATAACCTGTGGAAACTTAGTTGGAACTGGGGGAGTATTTGGACTTGGAGTTTCAAAAAGCCCACTGGAGTCATCAATTTTTTCTTTGTGCATGGGAAACTATCATTCCACCTCAGAAGCACGGCTAGATGATTCACTCTTAAAGGAAGCATGGCTCGTCGCTACTAGTCCAATTGCTAAAGAAGGAGGAGTTATAATATCATCTTTAATAATTAAACTTAAAGATCCTTTTGTGGAAGGACTGTCATTAGGAATAGACAAAACTTCTACTCAAGGAGGAGGGGAATTCTACTAAAAGGAACAAAAGTATTATAAATATTCTCTGTCTAATAAGACACGACTCAACACTTAGAGAAAAATTGAAAGGAAAAGTTAGTTACATGTTTAGACTCACGAGTAGGCATAAGTTTATGTAAGGACATAAATTTCCAATTGAGTCCCAGTATTGTTTTGACTTAATTCCATGAAGAAAACTGTGTTTGTAATATGTCATAGGGAGAATTTTATTTTGTCACGATCCCACTTGGTCTATGACGTATTGAAGAAATTGAAGATGTTGCGACAAATCTTCAAAGAAATAATCATGCCGATGTTTATTTGGTGCAAGTTTACTCATCTTCAAAGTTAATTTCATTCCGAGATCACTCAGGTATGAATGCGTATAATTAATGGTGCTCAAATTTTTTTTATAAAAGATAAGGATTTAATTTTTATATAGAAAAATGGTTTTCAATGTTTTAAAAGTGTTTTAATGGTTTAAACTTCATTTTATGATGATAAGCTCGAAATAGAGTTTAACTAATTTGAATCTCTTTGTTAAGAGACGTTTTTATCCAAAAGTCAAAGAAAGTCAAACTTTCGCGAGGTCGCTCGAACGACATTGGATCTCGTTCGAACGAGATACAATGTCGCGCGAACGACATGCTTAAGTCGTTCGAACGACACGTTTTTTGAGGCGGCATTAAAATCCTATTTAAACAGTGTTTGCATCACAATTTCGTAAGTGTGCTTTCTGGAAAAAAGTTTTAGGAACCAGAACCTTGTTTGCACATGTTTTCTAAGGTTTAAAAGTCTTAAACACACATATCGGGCACTCTTCAAATTGGTATCAGAGCTAGAAAACATATTTTATTTGTTCTGTGATCCCGTGTGTTTGTTAATCTCTCATGTGTTTGTTTTCTCTCGACGGATTCTCTAAGCTTTAATGATTCACATCATTTGAATTTAAAATTTGCAAAACGTATTGAAGTTTTGGAAAAGGAAAATTTCGATTTTAAAAATAAGATTGAATAATTGCAAACATTTCAAATTCAAAGAGATATTTGTAGTGATCATTTTAGTTCCTTGTTTAAAGATTTTAATATGTTAAAATTGGGCAAAAAGGAGAGTGATGATAGAGTCCTCATTTTAGAAAAAAGTTAGAGGATTTAAAAAATTCTAAAGTTTGTGCCGTTGAGGAAAATATTTCGATTAATGATTTTGTGGCACGAGAAAAGGATCTTAGGGATAAGTTTGCTCACATTGAGGGGGAGCGAGATAACCTTCTATGGGTAACTGATAATTTAAAGAAGGAGTCCCGAAAGTTTGAGAGTCTAATTTTTTGCTTGAGTCGAAAGTTTTGAAGTTAAAAAATGATTTAAATGACTCTAGTTGTGATGGTAGCAGCTTATCTTATTCTAGTGGTTCGAATGTAAAGGCCAAAACCATTGTTTGTTTTAGAGCGTCAACCACATCCTAGGGTATTAGAAAAGGTCAACCTAAAGGTCCCGTTCCTCGTCGTGTTTTCACATATTCGCATTGTGGTAGGAAATGTCACCTTAGGAGTTTTTGTTTTAATCTTAAAAAAGACCCTAGGAAGATTAAACGTAGTGTCCGATTGGTTCTCAAAATCCATTTTGTTAGGTATACACCTGTTTGGGTTAGGAAATCCGTTTTGGAGATGCTAAATGCTTCGTTTTTTTATTCTCACATGCATGCACATGATTCATCTCTTGCTATTTCTTATGGATAGTAGCTTGCATGTTTTGTCATACGCTCCCTTACATCATGATCTATTATTTGCTAGTGTTATGACATGTTTATCTCTTTGTATTTTATTTTTCACTTGTTTGAGTCTTATTGAAAAATACAAAAATATTTTGTTTTTGAAGAAAACTTTTGAAAAATCGAAAATAGTTTGGTTTGTTTTTATTTTTTGAGTTTACATGTTTGATGTGGCATATTGGTGTGCTTGGAGCCCCCCCATCGTTTCATTATCCATGTGGCTAGGACATTTGGTCATTATTATCGATGATTATAATGATCTTAACCATTGTTTATATGGGATTTTTTCAAAGTTGATATGCATCTTGATTCGACTTTGTATATATGCCAATATCGCACATATGCGTCAGTTTATATGAATGTTTGACTTCTCTTGCATATTTGAATTTGGTGAGGAGTTCTTATCTCAATCTTGTCATCTATGCGTAAGTAAACTTAAGGAGAAGTGTGCATGTAATAACCGTTTACCGTGAGGATTTATAATTTAAAAAATGATGAGTGATTCACGGGAAAGGGCTGTAAGAGTTCAAAATTAACTCGTCGTGAAAGCCACCATTTAAAAAGAGCCCAAAAAGAAAATGCAAAATGCTTAGAAAAGGGCCAATAATATTTTCTCTAAGTTGAGAATGTTAGAAACCTCAAAAGAACTTGAAAAAGTATGTTTATATGAGGGTGTTTTGTTGGAGAAAATTTAAACGGGTTTGCACAACTATTCCTAATGTTGAAACATTGCAATTTGACGCTATTGTTTGTAGAATCGTCGAAATTCTGGATCTGTGTGCATGTAGTATGTTTAGTTCATTAAGCTCACACTTTAATTGTCATTTGGCTATGATAAAGTTTGATGATTTATCGCTATCAATTAGATCTTCTTGATCGTTTCGATGTGTTGGAATTGTGACTCATTTGTTGAGGTTTCACGCCCATTCATTCCATGTCCATGTTTGAGCACATCGGTACTATGTTTGTATGTAACTCGCATTTTTAGTTTTTATAAGTTTTTGAGTTTTGTGCGAAAAGCTTACTGTTTTAGCACTGTTTTGGTTCTATCAGCCCCTTCCTGGAATTTTTTTGTGGAAATTTTTTCACTGGGCAATACTTTGTAATATTTCTGGGAAACTGGGAAATTTTGACAGGTCGCGTGAAGTCATTCTAACGACATCTCATCTCGCGCGAACGACTTATGTACTTCGTTCGAGCTACTTCCTCATCTCATTTGAGCGAAGTCCCTGGCTCGTTCGAACGACAGGGTGAAAAATGGCTTCTGATTGGTTTGCATTCCTCTGGCTTAATTTGATATATTTTTGACACTGCAGGTAGCATTTTTTATTGGTTTATATGCAGGTTCTTTTATGTTCCAAATTGGTATTTTGCAAATATATCTGTTTATCACACTTGATTTGACTGGTATACTCTTTGTGTGATTCATTGGTTTACTAGCTACTATTTTGGCATTACATGATCTTGTTTAGCTGGTTTTCTCATGTTTATCTAGTGGTTTTTCAAAATTGGTATCAACTTGATTCTATTTGGTATCATATTCTCAAATTAGATATTTCATATTGGTTTATCTTTTCACCGGATTGTCTATTCGAGACAAAAAGGGGGAGAGATGTATGTGATGTAGGGGGAGATTTATTGAGCACTACTTTATGTTTCAAATTGGTAACAAATTGGTATCAATTAATTGCTCACATATTTTCAAATGATATGCTCTTATTGAATATATAAATTGGTTTCATGTGTTCCTCCATACTTCACTTGGTATTTGTTTGTCTGTTTCTTGTGTGTAGGAATGCTTCAGCGATTTGAGATTTCAAGTCTACATCACATTCAGACAGTTCATGCTTGCCGGTGCTACATATATTAGTCCGTATCCTGTATTTTTGATTTTAGGTTTATAGGATGGGATTTAGGTGTCATACGGCTTGACGGCCCGGTTAGGCATTTCACTAGTTTAGTTTTTTCCCGGAATAGTCAAAGGGGGAGATTTGTAAGGACATAAATTTCGAGTCCCTGTATTGTTTTGACTTAATTTCGTGAACAAAACTTTGTTTGTAATATGTCATAGGGAGAATTTTATTTTGTCACGATCCCACTTGGTCTATGACGTATTGAAGAAATTGAAGACGTTGCGGCAAAGCTTCAAAGAAATAATCATGACGATGTTTATTTGGTGCAAGTTTACTCGTCTTCAAAGTTAATTTCATTCTGAGATCACTCAGGTATGAATGCGTATAATTAATGGTGCTCGGAATTATTTTATAAAAGATAAGGATGTAATTTTTATATAGAAAAATGATTTTAAATGTTTTAAAAGTGTTTTAATGGTTTAAACTTCGTTTTATGATGATAAGCTCGAAATAGAGTTTGACTAATTTGAATCTCTTTGTTAAGAGACGTTTTTATCCGAAAGTCAAAGAAAGTAAAACTTTCGCGAGGTTGCTCGAATGACATTGGATCTCATTTGAACGAGATACAATGTCACGCGAACGACATGCTTAAGTCATTCGAATGACACATTTTTTGAGGTGGCGTTTAAATCCTATTTAAACAGTGTTTGCATCACAATTTCGTAAGTGTGCTTTCTGGAAAAAAGTTTTACGAACCAGAACCTTGTTTGCACATGTTTTCTAAGGTTTAAAAGTCTTAAACACACATATCGGGCACTCTTCAGTTTATCAACCTCAGTGGAACAATCCACCACATTTTTAATGGGTAGGTAATCCAAAGTTTCATTAGACAAAGTTGAGGGTGTGGGAGTTGTTGGTGGAGTGATCACACGTGCCCCACTTTATTCCTTTTCCAAAGTTTTCTTATGTGTAGAAGGAGTACTAAAGGAAGAAACCTTTTGGCATGAGACTTGAGAAATAACAAAATTATGAGACGTAGGTTCCCTAGCCATACCAACTAGAGCATCATTTGCACTAATGGGAATGGGGTTCATGCAATATATTACCTATCATAGACTTCACTTTATCCAAGAGATCTAGTCTAATTTGAGGAATGGACTTATAAGCAATAGAACTAAGGCTAGAGGAACCTTTCGTGGCCTTGGACTTTTTGAAATAATATAGGGAAGTATTCCCCTTAGATGAATCTACTATGAAGCAACCTTCCTTTTCATTTCATCTGTGGATGTGGAACCTTTCTTTTTTGCCTTTAAAGCTACGACACAAACCTCTGTAGTTGTATCTGGAGAAGGAATATCTTTTGGATATGGTATATTAGTAATGCTAAGTGGAAATTCCACGTCCTTAGTGGAAATATTTTTTAGCACAAGATCATTGGAACCAAACCTATCGATGGAAAGGTAATATGGCTCCCTCTTCACAAAAATATCAAAAGCTTCAAAATGAGTCAGCCAATGATGGTAGTACTAGGACAGAGAATCTTATCCCATGTTATACTCCTCAGGAAGGAAAATATTTCAATGTGAAGCACATAGAGAAACCACGCTCCTTATAAAATCAAGGTTGGCAGCCTAGATGGAATGAGCTATTCTAGATAATTCAGAAATAAGGTTGGTTATACTGTTCTCATAACCAAACTGACAAGTACACTTATTAGGGTTATAGACTTCACTTTCAATATTCCACTCAGTGTGAGAGGGGTAATGGCTGGGAGAAATTAGAAGAACTGCAGTAAAAAAATATCATTTTCTCACCCTCCAGAAGAAGCTTAACCTTGGAAGCTTCTGGTTTGAAAAAAAACTAAGTTTTAGCATTGGCGTCTTCAGCATAAGGACAAAACTCAAATAAACTAATATCTTCAATCAAAGGAAAGCGTGGATTTTTTCTTTGTTTTTTATTCCATTGCGTTATGAACAGACTCCTTAGAGTTATCATAGTAATAGGTTATTGTTTAGGAGCAATATGATTGAACCTTAAGTGTAGAAACCCCATGAACATAATGGTGTTTTAAAAGTTAGAAACATCAAAATGGCATACTGAACGTACCTTATAATGATAACACCTATCCAACCAGGTGTATAGAGATCCAAGCGTAATATATTCAAGGGGAGTATTAACCCCATGAGATAATCTAATAAAAATAGCCACTAATTCTATGCGTGGCTAATTGTTGGGCTTTCTAGGGATGAATAATCATGATATCAGTCAGAGAATGTACGCACCTAGTTCAAACCTACTGCCATTACCTTCACCAAATTCCACTTATGGTTCAACATCTTTGTCCTCCTGATCTTGAGTGAGATTGATATATGGCTTATAGAAGTATTAATATACTGGACAAAAGTGGCATTAGTGGGATCACCAACACAAACATGATCAAACTGATCAAGCATAATGCGTTCCACCTCCTCTATTGCATCAAGTGGCATGGTCTAAAAACGAATATTTCCACATGGCTCTAAGGCATACCATACACACATATCCCCAAGAGTGACAGTGAATTCTCCCCAAGCTTCCATGAAATTTTTTGAGGTAAAAATGCATCGAGAGGCCAAGAGGTACAGAGCAGAGTTATTCTTCGACAGCATAAAATATCCAAAGAATCTCTCTGCACGTTCAAGGTCTACTTTTTTTAGAACCTTTTTATGCTTGGTATAAATATAACTTGGCCTGGCTGAAAAAGCATCAAGGGAGACACTAGGTGCTTTGAAGGCTATATGAGAAGATAGGAAATCCCCTCGATCAAGACTAAACCTTAGAATAGAAAAAGACGTGACAAAGGGACCCTTCAGTATGATCCTTGGGTTCTTCTGCCACAAAGACAAACTTATCAACTCTGAATGGATTCTTTGAATTATTTTTACTGCTTGGCAAATTGATCGCCTTTCCCAAAATATGGAGCATGGCGATAGGGGTCATGTAAAGCCTTGCATTCAACCAGATCACGTGCGGTTTCCTAGCAAGAAACTTGGTCGAAATCTGTACAAGGCTTACTATATGAAGTTACTGAATGATTTGAGAGAATTTTGATGGATGAAAATGGCATAGGAGTGTAGGCGATTGAAAATGACTGGTGAAAGTGAGTTTAAAAAAGATTTTTTTGCGAGTTTCTGGCAACAACAAGAACTTTCTCACTATAGATCTTTTTAAAAGCTCTAAATTTAATGGCGAAATGAGTTCAGAAGTGGAAGACAAAGACGAGAAAGGGTTTTAAATGGTTTGGGAAAGTAACCATTTAGGTTGATTGCAGTTCGCTATTCCCTTGGGTAGTTTTTAAAATTAGGGGAAAATGATGATCGAGTGAAAGAGGAAGTGCATAACTAACTTAGTGTAGCCACGTGTCAAAAGACAATAGAAATGTCAGATGACCATTAAATGCTAAAGATACGGAAGGATTTGGTTGATACGCTATCACACCCTGATTTCTCGGGGGCGAATGTTATTTAAAAATAATACTAAATCATAATTGAGCCATGCATACTAAGCAAACTAAGAATTTATAAAATATAGACTATTTTACACTGTAGTTCAAAAGCTTATTCCCTTATGATTTCTCTGTATATCTGAAACTGTTGCACTATAATTCTTGGAGTTTTCATCATTTGCCTATTGGTACCCGTACAAAATAACTGGAAGAAAATGAATTGGCAGAGTTGTTGAATAGGCTTTTCCAGTTCTATAAGAATTCTAAATATAAAGAGAGTTTGGAATATATATGAAATTCAGTGTTTATCAAATAAAGCGAAAATAAATATTTTTCATAATAACTGTTGATACCAAAATTAATGTGCTGATGTGGACGAATAAGATGAAGACACGTGTCAATCTACATGGCACAATAGCAACGAGGAAGATCATCTCCCGACCAACCGTGCTTCTTTCCGAACAACGAGAATACACCGAGAAACTCTATCACACCGAGGAACTCTATCACACCGATGAATTCTATCATTCCGAGGAACTCTATCATCCCGAGATACACTAAGTATTCCGAGGAACTCTTGATCAACAAGCAACTAAGGCGGTCCGAACTGCATCTCGGCCGTATCATTAATTACCAGACGGACAACTGTTCAACTATTCATTATATTCTTGACGCACACGCTGCATTAAATGTATTACCCTTTCATATGTATATCATTTAATGTATTGGACCTTTCATGTACAGCCTAAAGGCTATAAATACCTTGTATCATCCTCAATTCAAGGGGACCGGAATTTCTTGAGAGAACTTGTAATCAAGAATTCCACAAACACTCAGCAATAACATAACAGTGGACGTAGGCTTTATTCCTAGCCGAACCACTTTAAAAATCTTTGTCTTATTTATTTATCTGTGATTGAATAATTAGAGCAATCTAGTTTTTTACATCAACAGATTGGCGCCGTCTGTGGGAAACGACTGTTATTATCGTTTTTCATAAAAATCATTTGTCACCAATGGCAGATAATCCAGAATCCAGTAATCGAAATGTTGGAAATACTGGAAATCATCCAACTCCATCTGCATCCCCAGATCTGGCTGGAATTATGACGAATCTGGCTCAAGGACAAACCGCCATGCAAGAATCTATGAGGCAACTCATTCAAACTCTTCAGGGCGGTGCACCTACCTATTCAGGGCAAAGGAGTGATCATAGGCAATCGCAATCTAGACGTACTGGGTCATATCGCAATGAAGAGTCTAATGATTTTTCTTATCAACCTGGGCGAACTTCATCGATACGGGCTTCGGATACAGATCAACGTATCACTCTCTCTCCGGAGAGAACTAGCGCTTTGGAAAGATTAAGCAGGGTGTCTCCTTTCAGTCGGTTAGGACCAAGGAGGAACATGAGTCCACCGAGGGCTCCATCAAGAAGTTTTCGACCACCACCAGGTTTGAGAGAAGGATCTGCGCAATCGCGACCAACCACTCGTCGAGATAAATCTCAGGAAGCTACGTCAGAGCAATCAGTTGCTCGGACTAAGCGGCCCGAGGAAGGGAATGAAGCATGGAAAGGTTCCATTCAACGGTTGGAGGATAGACTGGGAGAAATGGCTAAGGCGAGAAACCCCTTACAGAGAACTTTTGTTCAAGGAACACCTTTTGTGCAAGCCATTGTGGATTTCCCTACACCGTCGAAATTCAAAGCACCCGTAGTGACTCCCAAGTACGATAGAAAGACATATCCCGTACTTCATATAGAACAGTACCAAGCTGCTGCAGATATCTACGCTGTCCCCGACGAGATGAGGTGTAGAGCATTCTCGGGAACTCTTACCGGATCTGCACAGATATGGTACAATAATCTTCCTCGGGGTAAGATCTCAACTTTTGTTCAGTTAGCCGAGCTGTTTATTGGCAATTTTTGTTTTGGAGCAAAGCCGGTAAAGCGAGTAGCACACTTGCTAAGTGTTAGACAAAAATCAGGTGAAAGTACTAGAGATTACATAACTCGTTTCAATAACGAAAAGTTGGAAGTCATAGATTATGAAGAAAAGACAGCAATCACTGCTCTGATGAGTGGTTTGCTGCCTAACAAGATGTATTACACTTTGGCCAAAGATCCACCTAAAAATATGTCGGAGTTGATGGCAAAGGCGGCCAAAATCATGAATGCCGAGGAGGCTATGGCTGCGAAGAAGAATATAGATAAAGAAGTTAAAGTGGAGGTCGACAATTCTAAGAAGAAAGATCAGAAAAGTAATGGTGGTGACAAATATTCCAAGAATAACAGGATGAAGTTGGAAGCCCTAAAGAAGTATGATAATTATACTCCATTGAAAGTGGGTATTAATCATGTTTTGGAAGAAATCAGGAATAACGAGGAAATCAAATGGCTAGAGAAACTGAAGACAGATCCCGACCTGAGGAATAAGACCAAATATTGCGAGTTTCACAAAGATCATGGCCATATGACCAAAAATTGTATAGCCCTTCAGAACGAGATTGAAACACTCATCCGAAGAGGAAAATTATCAAAGTACGTAGATCGCAGGAGTGAGAGGAAGAATGATGATAGAACTAGAGAGAGATCTAGCTCTCCTCGTCGTGCAGAGGAGAAAAAGAGGAGGGACCATGAAGAGGATCCAGATGATGACCCCGATCTTCCCAAAAAGCCAAGGAAACCCGAACGAGAGGTATTTTCCATACGTTTTGGGTCATTTGATTGTAATGTTATTACAGGAGGAGATGCAGGAGGAGGAGACCTTACTGCAGAAAGAAAAGCTTATCTCGGAGAGGCTCAAGCTTGTTCATACATTCAGCGAATAAACCTGGCCAAGGATGATCGTCCGAGGAAGGTAAACAAAGAGAAGCTAGTGATTGGTTTTTCAAAAAACGACCTGGCAGGTGTTCTCTACCCTCATGATGATCCTCTGGTGATCAAAATGAGGATGAAGGATGTGGTCATTTCAAGGGTGTTAGTAGACAATGGTAGTTCGGCAGACATCATGTATTATTCATGCTTTGATAGCTTGAATTTAAAATTATCTCAATTAGAACCTTATCACAGACCCCTTCTGGGTTTTGCTGGCGAGAAAGTTTTTCCACTTGGGACGATCAAGTTGGATATACTCATTGGAACTTGGCCTGCTTGTCGAATAGAAAGAATACGCTTTTTTGTAATGGATAAGAATGTGCAGTCCGCCTACAACATCATCATGGGAAGAGTTGGATTGAAGAAGTTCGAAGCAGTTCCATCTACAGTTCATCAGTGTTTGAAATTCCCAACGAATTTTGGAGTAGGAATTATGAAAGGTGATCAAAAAGTAGCTCGGGAATGCTATTATTCGTCTGCCGAGCAAGAGGAACTTGAAGAATCACAGAAAAAGACTACTACTTACCAAGTGGAGGAAGGCACAGAAATTGAAACTCTTGACCTTAGGGATGAATCTCAACTCGTAAAAGGACAGGTTGTGGAATCTACAGAAATTGTTATCCTGGACGACGAGCATCCTGAACGAATAACTCAGATAGGGTCGTCGTTGGATTTTTCAATAAAACAGGAGTTGATAACTTTCTTGAGAAACAGGAAGAATACTTTTGCTTGGAGTCATGAAGACATGCCAGGAATAGATCCAAACTTCTTATGTCATGAACTCAATGTGAATAAGGAGATCAAGCCTGTGAAGCAAAGAAGAAGAGTGTTTAGTCCCGAGAAGAACCAGGCCATACAAGAGGAGGTCGAGAAACTCCAGAAAGCCCAATTCATTGAAGACGTGAAATATCCAGATTGGTTGGCGAATGTGGTGATGGTAAAGAAGAAGAACAACAAATGGAGAATGTGTGTTGATTTTACTGATCTCAACAAGGCATGTCCAAAAGATCATTTTCCATTGCCCAGAATTGATCAACTAGTGGATGCTACTTCGGGACACGAGCTACTCAGCTTCATGGATGCTTATTCTGGCTACAACCAAATCAAAATGAAACCTGAAGACAGGGAAAGTACTTCTTTTATTACCCCAAGGGGAACTTATTGTTATAATGTTATGCCTTTTGGTTTAAAAAATGCAGGTGAAACATATCAGCGGTTGATGAACAAGGTTTTCACCGAACAAATCAGCCGTAATATGGAGGTCTATGTCGACGACATGCTCACCAAAAGCAAAAGAGCTGCAGATCATTTGGTTGACTTGAGTCAAACTTTTGATCAACTGGATAAATACCAGATGAAGCTTAACCCGATGAAATGTACCTTTGGAGTACGAGAAGGAATGTTCCTCGGATACATCGTCAACCAACGAGGTATTGAGGCAAATCCAGAAAAGATCAAGGCTCTTTTAGGGCTACGATCCCCGACGACGAAGAAAGAAGTGCAAAGTCTTACCGGACGAGTTGCAGCACTCAACAGATTTGTATCCCGAGCAACTGATAAATGCCTCCCATTCTTCAAAACACTACGAAAAAGTTTTGAGTGGACTGATGAATGTGAGAAAGCCTTTCAAGATTTGAAGAAGTATTTGGGAGCCCCACCATTGTTATCTAGGCCAATAACGGGAGAGAAGCTGTACTTGTATTTGGCAGTATCAGAAAATGCAGTTAGCTCAGCGTTGATCAGATTGGAGAATGGAGTTCAGAAGCCAATTTATTACACAAGCAAGGCCTTCCGAGGTGCGGAAATCAGATACCCAAAGCTGGAAAAATTGGCGCTGGCATTAATTGAAGCAAGTAGAAGAATGAGACCATACTTCCAGGCCCATACCATCATTGTGTATACCGACATGCCGTTAAGACAAGCCCTTCACAAGCCAGAAAAATCAGGAAGATTGATGTACTGGGCAATAGAGCTCGGTGAATATGATATTGTGTATGAACCCAGATCATCGTTGAAAGGGCAAGCCGTGGCAGATTTTATAGCAGAGTTCACATACCCTGATACCCCCGAGGAGCAAAAGATGCTTGCTGACCTACCTGTGAACGATACAGGATCGACAGACACAGATCCAAACCAACCAAGGTTGGTAAAAGGACTTGTGGATGTAGAAAAATCATCATATTTAAACCCCGACCAACTCCGGTTGGTAGAGGGGCGCGAACAAATGACCGACGAGGAACGAAGGATACCCGGGGATGATGAAAGAAAACAGATGATATTTCACCGAGGAACTCTAACAGATAAGAAATTTGAAAACGAGTTACATACATGGAGATTATATGTAGATGGATCATCTTGCACGGCTGGTTGTGGAGCAGGGATTGTTTTAAATTCTCCAGATGATATTGACATGGAGTACGCCTTGAGATTCCAATTCAAAGCTTCCAATAATGAGGCTGAATATGAGGCTATGATAGCAGGTTTTCATTTGGCAAAAGTTATGGAGGCACGTCAAGTAATTATTTTCAGTGATTCTCAGTTAATTGTGAATCAAATGATGGGAATATATGCAGTGAAGGGAGAGTTAATGGTGAAGTACCATGCAAAAGTGATGGAATTATTGAAAGAATTTGATGCTATTCAATTGGTGAGGATACCGAGAATGGAGAATGCTAGAGCAGACGCATTGGCCCGACTAGCGTCAGCTACGCGCACCGAGCTGCGAAGAACAATACCAATTGAAGTACTAGAAAGTCGGAGCATAGAAGAAGATCTGACGGTGAAGATTATTACCCTTGATTTAGGACCATCTTGGATGGATCCTATCAGAGCATACATTGAAGAAGGAGTACTACCGGAGGACAAACTAGCTGCCAAGAAATTGAAGTATAAAGTCGCTCGGTATGTGTTAACTAATGGTGTTTTGTATAGACGAGGAATTATGGCAGGTTTGCAGAGATGTGTGCATCCATCAGAAGTCAAAGAATTGATTGAAGAAATCCATGAAGGATCTTGTGGAGCTCATGTAGCAGGTCGGACTCTACTGCAAAGGGTGATGACACAGGGATACTACTGGCCGACGATGAGAGCTGATTGTATAGCCTATGCTAAGAAGTGTGACAAGTGCCAACGTTTTTCTTCCATCCGAAGAACTCCATAGGCATTGTTGACACCCATAACATCACCTTGGCCATTTGCCATGTGGGGGATTGATCTGGTTGGACCACTGCCGACGACCCGAGGAAGGTTCAAGTATCTCGTCGTGGCAGTAGACTATTTTACTAAGTGGGTGGAAGCTGAACCACTAATTGATATGACGTACGAGAAAGTGTATCAGTTCATATGGAAGAATATCATTTGTCGGTATGGTCTCCCCCACGCTTTCATCACAGACCATGGAACGCAATTTGATAATGAAGAATTTGCTGCCTATTGTCATCAGTCAAACGTCTTGAAGTTTCATTCAGCACCAGGCCATCCCCAAAGCAATGGGCAGACTGAAGTGACGAACAGAACATTACTAAATGGGTTGAAGAAGAGGTTAAGTGAGGCTAAAGCAAATTGGATTAATGAGCTACAGTCAGTTTTGTGGGCTTACCGAACAACTCCCCGAGCAGCAACAGGAGAATCACCATATATGCTAGCATTTGGAAGTGAGGCTGTGATACCTGCCGAGTTGGGCCTACCAACACATAGGGTGTTAAATTTCAATTCTCCGATCAGTGATCTGATGAGAAGGATGGATTTGGATATGCTCGAGGAAGTCAGAGAAGAGGCAGCCATTAGGAATGCTGCTTATCAACAACGAACAGCTCTGTTTTACAACAAAAGGGTAAAGAAATGTGATTTAAAAGAAGGGGATTATGTGCTAAAGAAGGTCATTCAGAAGCAGAATAAACTGGAAGCAAACTGGCATGGACCTTACCGAGTTACAGAAGTTGTTCGACCAGGAACTTACAGAATAGCAACTCTAGGAGGAGAGGAATTTAAAAATGCATGGAATGCTGAACACCTGCGCAAGTATTATCAATGATGTCAAATGTAAAGCATCTCTTTCATTATGAATAAAACGAAGATGTTTCACCATTTTTCTTTCTGGATGAAAGTTTTTTGGGGAATACTAGTGTAATACACTACACAACAAAAGTGCTCTAAGGAGCCAACCTCCTTGTTAGGAGGACAGCTCTACGGAGCAAAAGTGCTATAAGTAGCCAACCTCCTTTGGTTAGGAGGACATGCTCTAAGGAGCCAAAAAATGCAGCTCTACGGAGCAAAAGTGCTCTAAGGAGCCAACCTCCTTTGGTTAGGAGGACAGCTCTATGGAGCAAAAAGTGCTATAAGTAGCCAACCTCCTTTGGTTAGGAGGACATGCTCTACGGAGCCATAAAATGCTCTAAGGAGCCAAAAAGCTTTAAGGAGCCAGAAAGTGTACACCAGCAGGATCAACCACGGTTGGTAAGATAAAAATATACTCTCATATTACAACTTATGTTGGTCGGGAGGTAATATTATTACAATGAGTTTTTTGAAAAACAAAATGTTCAAAAAATACACCAAGTATAGTTGGTCGGGGCAAAAAACCCAATAACTGTAGTTGGTCGGCGAGGACAACTTATTGATCTTAGTTGGTCGGACGCAATTTTATAATCAAACCAAGTATAGTTCGTCGGAGCTGTAATTAGTCGACAAACATTATTCACCCACCTTGGTTGGTTGGAAACAGTTTGAACATTTTTACTCATTACTTTATTATTAAGTGATCGAGAAACATTACTAATACTTGTAACTTTTTATTAAGTTTCTTATTGAACAATAATATTGTTATCTTTTTAACAGATACATAGATACATATGTACAAATATAAATGTGCTTGATAAACACAAGATTAACAAAATTGGCAAACAGAAAATGAAAATCTTTTCATTAATCTAGAATAGATTACAAATTACAAGAAGGTACTAAATTGTTACATGGATATTACTATTCTATTGGTTTTTTTCCCTGTGCTTTAGAAACAGGTTCCTCGCCGGCAGGAGGGTCTTCTAGGCAAAGGGGAGAATTGATGAAATTAACATCTCTGAGCATTCTGACGTTCATAACAGAAGGTGTATCCAAAAGATGCTCAGGACGAGATAATTCAGCTTGGGAGTGAAGGCTATAATCACCAAGATATTTTGAAATTAGACTGCGAGGAATGGAACGAGCTGGAATCCATGCCATATCCAATTTGAAAGGTGGTACAGGCAGGTCTAATAATGATGGAGCATGATAGTCCCATAAAAAATGCCCTTGCTCCAACTTTAATACACCCAATGCATTTAACCATCCTTGCTTGTAACCTTCATTATTAGCATGTTCAATGCGAGCATCCAGATGAACGAGAGCTTCATTGTATCCTGCCATCCAGAATTCTCTTGGCTGTTTATGGAATTGGAAGGTTAATCTATCCAATTGTTCATGAAGGCTTTTGGCAAAGAGATCTTTGTTATGCAAGGCAGATTTCGTTGATGCCAGCTGATCTTCCAGAGACAGATTTTTATTGGACATTTCAGTCAGAGCACGGTCTTTTACTTTCAACTGGAATGCTTGAGTTTCCAGAGTAGACTGAGTGCGAGCCTCTTCAACATTTTGGCTGACTCTTCCTCGCCCCCGAGAACCTCTTCCTCGTCCCCGAGCAGTTCCAGAAATGGCAGATCTTCTTAAGTCCTCCAGCTCTTGCCTCAGTTTGGCATTTTCGACCTCTAAGAACGAGAAGCCTTCATTAGTAACTGGTATTAATGCAGTAGAGGATGAAGCAGCAGATTCATATTGAGTTAATTTCTTCTGCAAATTATTATTTTCTTGCTCCAGGATCTCGGCGATTTGTCTACAGGCTTCAATTTCACCTTTTAGGGTCCTCTCCCTGACGTCATACCCAGCAATGATCTTCTTGTGGCCTGTTTCTGAAGAGAGCTGCTGGTATCTATTTTCATAATCTTTATGTAACAAAGCCATTGATTCGTTGTGTTGATTTTGAAGATCCTCTAAGGAACCATGAAGCTCTTCAATCAACTCATAGTAAGCGACATTGTTGGCCACTGCTCGGTCGAGTAAAGCTTTCAAGTACTGATAAGCTTCAATAGTCTGCTCTGAAGCACCGTGACCAAGGATATCAGCAATTTCCGATGTACTAAGATCTGTATGACCAGCCTTATAGTATTGATGACATTGCTGCATCAGCTCGGTATCATGAGAAGAGATCAATTCCATTCTAGCAACAAACTAATGACAAGAAAAAGACAACAGAGATAAGCAAAGATATATTTTATTATATCATCAAAAAGTTACATCGTTCGATTACAAGGAAATACAGAAATGCTACCGAACAACTTCACACCTTTTCCTTGTCTCCCAAGACTTTCTCGGGAGGCTGGGACGAGGAGCTCGGTTGCTCGGTGGTAACTACAGCTTGATCGGTAGGAATCTTCTCGGGAGGAGGAGGCATGGAGGAAACGTCCTCGGTGGCAGAGGGTTGAGAGGCAGAAACTTGATCACCCATAGCCATGGAAGACTCATCTGAAGCAGGTTCATCTTCTTCTTCTTCCACAATTGGTGGAGGAGGACTAGGGAGATGCCGTTGGAATAGCTCAGAATCGTCTTGGACTTTTAGCTCTTGCAGAGAAGCTACCCAACCATCATAGAAGTATTTCAACTCCCCATATTGGACTTGGGACGTCATTGCAGCTATCCCTCTCTCCCATCCTTTCTCCCAACCAACGCTGAAATGTTTCTTGATTGCAACTTTTCTCCTCGACTTCTCCGAGGAGAGCTTCACCTCCAGTTCCTCTTTCTTAACCTTAATATCTCGCAGAGTAGATAATTCTTCTTCTGCCTTCTTCAATTTATCATCAGATTCCTGATGTTTAACCTCCAAATCTTTAATTTTCTCCTCCAAATTCTTGGAGGTTTCAGCCATCTTCATCTTATCAGCCTCAGCCACAGCCAATTTTTTCTCCCAAACAGTTTTCTCCTCGATGTACTGTTGGCGAGATTCCTTCACAGATTGGGTTAAACCCAACAAAGCATCGTCAACATCGGACGAGGAAGTAGAAGCTTTAATAACTTGATCTTTCTTCACGATGGTATTGAAGCAGTTCACCAGCTGAAAGATAAGAAAAACAATAGAGTCAACACAAATACAAGAATTGAAGAAAAAGAAAGAAAGACCAAAGGTATGAGAAATTTACTGAAGAAAGATGGCGAGCAGCTAGGGATGTCAGTGTATCCCTAGGAATTTTTTCATCAACCCCGAGAACCTCGGGTATAACTGAGCTAGTTGAAGAACTCGGAAGAATGATTTTTGAGACACTACTACCACCAGCGGGTAGAGAAGATGTAGTTCCAGCAAGATTAACTGAGGATGATTTCCTAAATCTTTTCAAAGGACGGTCAGCAGCATCAACCAAGGAAGAAGTCTTGGTCGGAGAGATGGCAATTACATCAGCAGAAGCATTTTTCTTGCTCGGGGCCACTGGGGGCTTCTCGGCAACTTTGGAGGAACCAGCATCTACTTTTTTAGTCCCCTCTGGGACATCAATTTTGCCTTTCTGGGCTCCAACAGCAGAAGAAGTGTCACCAAATAGAGCAGGAGGAGCTCTTTTCTTGCCCATTCTCTGAGATAGGGGGATATGAGAATCTGAAGATGAACTTTCTGGTGTTGAAGCTGGTTCAACAGGGCGAGCAGTATAAGAGGTTGTGTAACTCTTATACTGTAGTAAATATGAAGCAGATCTAATATGCTCGTCAGCAATGGTCTTATGCAAATTCCAGATAAGTTTCAAATGCCTGATATTCACTTCTGACTCTTTTGGAGTTTTTCTTTTGCTATCAACTGCAAATAAATACATAATGGAATATCAGTCATACATTTTGTCAAACATGATGAAAGCATAATTTCATAAGTAAAATAAAATGAAAAATAAACCTATCCCATTGCCGTATGGGGGGCATCTGGGACCGTTGTATACTTCCTTCCCAGATAATGGCGCATGTTGCCAATTTTTTATGACTAACCCATGCTCAAAATAATCCCTATTTGAGTCAGGGAGATTAACCACAAGAGCCCTATTCAAATACCTAGTTTTTAAATAATAAATATTATCTAGAACAGCCCATTTATAACAAAACATAATTTCAGGGATCCCAATACGAGTCCCATGAGTTAGATTTAACTTGTGCACCCCGTTAATTATTCTCCATGAATTGGGGGCTATTTTTGCAGGAACAAGATCAAAATATTGACAAAACTCAAGACATAATGGGTTTGGTGGAAAAGAAAAACCGCATTCAGCAACAAAAAGACTGGGGAACCAATGTCCCTCAGCCAATCGAAAGTAATCTAAAGGCTCAGAAAGAACCTCTAGAGTTACCCACGAAGGAATGGAAAAATCATAACGGAATTTCTCAACAGACTCCACAATATAAACCATATTGAATAAAAGAGATACAGAAGAAAGAAAGAAGATCTTACAGAAAGAAAGAAGATGTGTTGACAACGAACGGAAACAAGGATGAACGCACAAGAGAAGAAGAGAAGAGAAAGCTTGAATGCAGAGAATGAGAATACACCGAGAAACTCTATCACACCGAGGAACTCTATCACATCGAGGAATTCTATCATTCCGAGGAACTCTATCATCCCGAGATACACTAAGTATTCCGAGGAACTCTTGATCAACAAGCAACTAAGGCGGTCCGAACTGCATCTCGGCCGTATCATTAATTACCAGACGGACAACTGTTCAACTATTCATTATATTCTTGACGCACACGCTGCATTAAATGTATTACCCTTTCATATGTATATCATTTAATGTATTGGACCTTTAATGTACAGCCTAAAGGCTATAAATACCTTGTATCATCCTCAATTCAAGGGGACCGGAATTTCTTGAGAGAACTTGTAATCAAGAATTCCACAAACACTCAGCAATAACATAACAGTGGACGTAGGCTTTATTCCTAGCCGAACCACTTTAAAAATCTTTGTCTTATTTATTTATCTGTGATTGAATAATTAGAGCAATCTAGTTTTTTACATCAACAATAACATTAAAAAAAATCAAGGAATCTGAAAATCCCATACTTACCATCTCATTAATGGGTATAGAAATAAGTAAGCCATCAGTATAACCAAATAAAATCAATCCAAAACCTTTGAAAAAAAGTAACCGGCTAGGCAAACAATTAAAGTGGCACTCATATATATGTAACAATAATCCAGTCTCTCAAACATTTGAGACCATAGGCCAAGCAGAAAAGTTTCGTGGGATAACATGGTAGTATACTCCCTAGTTAATACCGATGTTTGTAATATAATAATTTGAATACAAATGCAGGGGTGAAATGATTCGATACGGAACATGACATCATTTATTAGGTGAGTAGGGTTAAATCGAACCATATGATTCAAAGTCAAATACCAATGATATTCAATAAAATTTGTAGTATGACAGTATTATAACATGCACATACTAAGAGTAAATAGGGGCTATCACATGGTGATATCAACGGTAGTATGTTGAATACGTTGAATGTAATAGTGAAAAGGTATAAAAATCTACATTTGCATTTCGTAGAGATGGATTATTTTGATTGATTCGTTATTGCTTTGTTATATTTGACTGTAAATTTTAGTACAAGAATTATTACGAATAATTTAAAATAAATAATTCACTCTACACATCTTTTTGTAACTATACTATCGTGAGTATTCAGGTAGCGAACTCGTATTTATAAATAACTCATATACGGTTCAAGTAAAAATCTCTGCCTAATAATTATAACATGTTCGGACAATTCTCTTAGGAAAAATATCCTAAAATAATATTTTAACGATAATTTTGGTCTTTTAATTGACACAACGACCAAAATATGACATTGTAAAAAATCGTGCCGAATTAAAAATATTTTTATATAAAAAATTCTATTCGACAACAAGATTCCAACGGTACCTTCCGTGTATTTTTCTAACCAACGGTTTAAAAGATATGAATTTTCAAATTTTAAAAGGTGGCATGTCAATGTGTCGACTTATAGTCACCGTTTGATTTAAAAGAACACTAGTTTTATTTTTTTGACAACATATATGTATAACTAGTGTTGTTTTGATAAATAATACGTTATTTGGTCTCGGTTTATTTTATTTCATCGTGACACTCTTATGTATACCCATATAAATATATCTTATATGTGTGTGTAACTACATCCTTATTTAAATATACATAACACACACATAGATACATACTTTTTTCTCTTATATGACAACACATGTCCGTAAACATACCTATATATATATATACACATACTCACAACACACACTGTCATACACACATACTATCTAAACACACACACATGAGCACAGTTTAAACACACACACGAAATAATATATATATATGTGTGTGTGTGTGTGTGTGTGTGTGTGTGTGTGTGTGTGTGCCATTAGAAGAAAGAAGGAAAAAATGAAAAAAAAAATAGTTACAATACATGTTGGTTTAGGAAAGTTAGAATGGATTACAAGTTTTTAGTCTTACTTTTTTAAATATACGTGTGTTTAATCTCATGTCATTATTTTTTTTTGTTGGTCCTACATTTTACATTTTTCATTCTCTACAAAAAGAGACATGAGTAGTTATTAGAGGTTACTTGGAAGTTGAGGCAAGTTGAGGGCGGTTATGGAACTTAATACAACTTAAAAAACATAGGATGAGAGACGAACAAAACTTTAAAACTGAGACTAAAATCAAAAAAACTAATTATAAGGATTGCAAGTGTTTAGCCCTACTTTTTTTGAATATATGTGCGTTTAATACCATGTTATTATTTTTTTATTGTTGGTCTTATATTTTTACGCTTGTCATTCTCTACAAAAAGAGACATGAGCGGTTAGGAGAGGTTACATGGAAGTTGAGGGAAGTTTTTTACAGTTATGGGATTTAAAACAATTTAAAAAACACATGGGATGGGAGACTAAAAAAACATTAGAAATAGGACAAAAACCCAAAAAACTAAGGGATTACAAGTTTTTAGTCTTACTTAAAATATATGTGTGTTTAATCCCATGTCATTATTTTTTGTTGATGGTCCTTTATTTTTACACTTGTCATTCTCTACAAAAAGAGACATGAGCTGTTGGGAGAGGTTACATTGAAGTTGAGGGAAGTTTTAGACGGTTATATGACTTACAAAATTTTTAAAATACACTAGATGAGAGACCAACAAAACTTTAGAAATGGGACTAAAATAAAAAAAACTAAATTTAGAAAAGAGGATAGAAAAAGGAAATGGGAATTTGGTTTCTCCTTTTATACATAAAGGGGGGGGGGGGGCGGGGGGGGGGGGGGGGGGGTTAAGTTGACAACTTTTGTTGTTTTGTGTTTTTTATTTTTATTTTTTCCCCTCTTTTAAGGGTAGACAGCTAAAGCCCTTTTTTTTCTTTTTCAATATTTTTTTCTTTACAATCATATAAGACAAAAAAGAACCTAAGATATTTTGGATATATTTTTCTAACTACTTATTTTTAGAATTTTCTACTTTATACCCTATAAATTTTATAATTTAAATAACAAAGCTAAATTTGGATCTTGGCAAAAATATAAATTTAACACAACATTTACTTTAAATATACATGTATAGAAAAAATATATACTTGGTATTATTTTATGTGTCGATTAAAAATAAAAAATGTCATTTTGACGCATAAGTAATAAAAATAAAACTGGAGTTGTTACAATCTACCCACCTTAAAAAAATCGTCCTCGAAATTTCCTGCACTCTTAGAGTTTCAAATACTCGTGGTACTCACATCGTCTAGTATATCGTAAAAATGATATCTTATTTGTTTGAGTTTGTAAATTTATATAATTTTGACGATTTTTCTCACGTCATTCTTTCGTGATTTGCAGGTTATACAACATTACCCTATGAAAAATACTTAACATAGACAAAATTAGAAACAACTAGGGTTTGATCTAATTAATCCACAATTTTATAAGTTTTGCATGTGTCGTCTATTGTTGTAGAGGTTTACGTAATGACGTTTTATGTATCGCCTGGTTATATGAAGTTCGGTCACATATCAATAATTTCATACTATCAAGATAATAGTACTGGTAAAAGTGTGACGCCCGGCTTAAAATAATAACGGGTGGCCTGCCCCATACTACATTAAATAAGGAATCTCAGATGGCTCATTCTCAGCATCAACAGACTATACTAAAACATATAAGGCTAACTACCCGAAACTATAAAAGCGGATGCCAAAAAAAATTTAATAAAACATACAATGGAAATCAAACCAACAATATACAACTACTAACAAAGGTAAAACGTATACAAGCACCATGATAAAAGAAGTGCTAAACACAATAATAACATGAATACATACAAGGAAATATATCGGAATAAGCTATCGGGTCACAGACAGTACAATAACCATAAAGAAGAAATATAAATAACTACAAATAACCCTTGGGTGTAAACCCGATGTACAAAATGAATCCTATCTAAATTTACACAAGAATAGGAAGTAACTATAATCTAAATCTCGCAACAGCCCGCATCTACTACGGCTCCCAAGACTCTGGATAGAAAAGCATCTGGTATCCATGCGGTAGGACACCTGTAGTACAATATATATATATAGCAAAAGAGAAATATAAACGGGTCAGAGCCCGAGGTGTAAAAATGTTTAGCAAGTGTGTTAACCGTGCATAATAAATATAAATGAACTATTTCATAATTAACGTGGAGTCGCACTCTCGTGAAACCCCGAAACTCACCTCTCATCTACAGCGCGCACCTAATCATGTCCTGGAACCTTAATTAAGTTACCCCACTCATATAAGGATAACCTACCTTAACATACGCACGGCCTATTCCCGCATGACCTGCCATCCTAATATAACCCAAGAATCCTTTCCTTTCTAACCCTACATAAATATATATAGCTTACCAGGTTTTATTGTCTCTAGTTATATACTTAAACAGATTATTAGTCTTAGCACGACACACGTTAACATTAGGCTTCAATATAAAAGTTTATTTTCTAAACAACATACATTCTAGTACTAAAGGCATAACTTCTCACCACTCCCAACATTGCACTACGTTTCGTGCGTGGGGCGTCTCGCAAAGAGAAATCCAAATAAGGAAACCCCTCGATACACTACTACTTGACAATGTTGATCGTAGGGATCCATTATGACCTCACAAATCCTACTACTACAACTACCTAATTATAGAATACCATCTCTAAATACACAATTAAATATCTATTGAAATCCTTGGGTCGATATACCGCAATTGTCTTTAAGTACGATCCTTCGACCCCATTGAACTAGTACACCCAAAATCACTCAAGATGTACATCATAGAAACTTCATATCCTCTTCACCTATAGGATATATATATATATATATATATATATATATATATATATATATATATATATATATATATATGCAACCATTCATTACTTTAACCACGTATACATAACACACATAATGTACACTCTGCAATACACATAACATAAACAGTTATAGCATACCAAAATACTGCACCATCCTATCATCTTCCAGGAATTACTCACTTTCTCCAGGGGTCACCACCTATCGGACTATTATCACACCGCCATGGCGATAAAATCAATCCTAACGTATGGGAAGAGGTCATAGTTCCTAACTGGCAAGTGAGAAAGAATCATACCCAAGACTTCTTTGTAACAACCCGTCCTTTTTGGAGATGATTAAATTCCATAATTGGGTGCAAATTGGCAATTTGGAGAATTTCTCGAAATAGTGATTTTTGGGATTCTCGAGGATTTAATGATTTTCGATGGGCGTTGTAATTACTTTTGGGATTAAATAGGTCGAAGTATGTTAATTATACGTCACCGTTGAGTAAAGCGACAAAAGGTCAGATTTTTAATTACAAAACCCGCATTAAGTTATATGGGTTAGAATAGTGATTTGCGGGAAAGTCCTCGGATGGGAATTTCGACTGCTCCGTGAGTCTCGGAATGGCCGAGATAGTTGAAAAAGAGTGTCCAATTGTCGAAATTGAGTTTCAGGGAATCTTGGAGTTAAACGGGCTCGTAATTGAGTAAACGAGTCATTTTTGGGTTTGAAGGGTTAAAACCCTTTTTCTTTCTATATAAAGAGGGAGAGAGGGAGAAAAGAGAAGGAAAAGAGAGAAGAGATAGAGGAGGAGAGGAAAAGAGGAGAAAATGGAGATTTCGGGCCAAACTCCGCCGGATTCGACTCGAGATCGTCGGATTATATCCACGAGGCAAGTGTTTACTTGATTTATTTATTTTGAGCATAAATCTCATATCGTAGTTTGGTATAAATAAACCCTAAAGATTTTGGGTTGGGTTTTCGTGGATAAAACGGGTTTTTGGGAGTTAAAACATATAAACCCCAATAATATTTCAATTCGAGGAAATTAGAAATTAATCAAAATTAATTGGTGATTTCAGGTTCTAGGACGTTTAGAACCCGTATTATATGTGTAGTTGTTGTTGGTTGAAGTTGTAGGACGTTGGATGAGGAGACAAAAGCTTGGGAGAAGCATTAATGGCCGAAACAGCTTCTTGGAGAAGAAGCTGTCTGACATGATCGATCGATCGATCGATCGATCATGGGGGATCGATCGATCGACCCCTGCTGAAAGATTGGCAATTTTTCTAGGGTGACTTGGATGGGATAGATTCCAATTCACATTGCTTTGAGGCTAATTATGGGTTGATATGAGAGACCTTTTAGGACTATTTGGTCCTCTAATTATGGAGATCTAGGAGGGTTGAGTAAGGGTTTTAAATGTATAACCCTTAAACTATATTTTCGAGGAAAATAGAATAATTGTAGAATTCGAAGGTTTAGGGTTCCTAACTTAGGGTGGGGACCTTTAAGTGATTATATGGACAATATGTAGTCCTTGGGTTCATGGAAATGAAATCCATATCCCAATAAATTTAAGGTTGTTCGGGAAAGATAAATCCCTAGGATATTTTAGTGGGCACTTAGGCCTACATAATTATGCGTATAGGACGCATAATTATAATCGATGGTGGATTGAGTATATCCTACGAGATAGTTAGGATAAATTGGGAATATAGATATATATATTCATTTAGTGTGGAGTGTTATAATTGGAGATATACAATAAATCCGTAGATGGGATTAAGGTATGTATTGATTATTAAAGTAAGGATATACTTTGGGTTTAGTATCATGCGTATATGAATGCATGATTACGATTCTCTGAGAGAATCTTCGGGATTATTAGTCATCGCTAGATGTGATTGGATAATATGGCCATTTATATATATTACTAGGAATATGTAGTGTATATAAATACTATGTGATTAAAGTATATATATGATATGATATGATATAAATGACTTTTGAAAATGTAAAAATGAATATTTTCAAAATGGAAAAAGAAATGATTTTCATAAATGATAATTTATGGATATACACCTCTCTAAATCGCTATCATAAGGGAAGTTGCGTGCGTATGGTGAAGCCCCCTGGCTAATGAATGCAGGGTGGATATATTCCTATAGGCCATATGAGCGATTATTATATGTTTTCTGCGCTGGTGAGGTAATTTTGGGTGTGGTTATGACTCTCCCGCAGGCCTATGTCCGCTTCCCGACGTCTTGCGTTGTAGGATCCCATGTTTTCTTGATGATAGGCCCTGGAAGATGATAGACATTTAGGGGCACGCACAGTGGGAAAACCCGGACGGGCTGTCTTAGAACGCGTTATATGATATGTTAAAAAAAATTATGATAATAAATTGGCCTTAAATACATTTCCTGGATGGAAGAAGCGAAATGGGATAAATGGTTTGGCTTCGGAAACACTTTCCGGATGGAAGAAGGGAAATGGAAGCATATGATATGAAAAGCACTTTTATGATAATAAAACTTGCTTTAAATATATTTCATGGATATAAGAAAGGAAATGGAAAGTTTTGAGAAAATGAAAATAAAGTAAATCTCATTCCGACAGATATACCCGGAAGTGTAACATGATAAGTATATAAAAGATGATTATGTATAAATTGGGTACTGAGGGTCTAATGGATCTCGACGATCGACCTTGCCGCATAGTAGTGTATCGGGGGGGTTACTTGTTTGGAGTTCGCTTTGCGAGACACCCCACGCATGAACATGGCATTGTGTTGAGACTGGGGAGAAGTTTAATCCTTAGTGCTCGAATATTAGTATTTCTTATATGGTATATGTATATGTATATACGTTACGTACTGAGGGTCTGATGGATCTCGACGATCGACCTTGCCGAGTAGTAGTGTATCGGGGGGGTTCCTTGTTTGGATTTCTCTTTGCGAGACACCCCACGCACGAACATGGTATAGTGTCGAGACTGGGGAGAAGTTTAGCCCTTAGTACTTGGACTATCTAGGGTTGATAGTAGTTGGGTGATAGACTAGTTTAGCAGGGTAGCTTGACTAGAATGTATAGAGGGATGCGCTAGGAGTGCACTGTTAGAAGAGAGGTGAGGGGTATCTCATGGGAGTGCGATACCAAATTTAAATATGAGATAAAACCTTTTTCTTAAAAATAAGGCATTTATGCACTCGCAAAATATTTTCAAACTCGGGCTCTGACCCGTTTATCTACTTTTCCCTCTCTTGCTATATATATATTATATAGGTGTCCAGACACAGGGGCGCTTGGATGGCACTTCTTTCGAGTCAGACGTCAGCTGCATCAGCTGTGGATGGATGCAGGTTATCGATAGATGCTTCTATCATTGTACTCTAGATAGGAGGTACTGTATACACATTCGGGTTAATAACCCAATTGTATTTATTTATTCTTTTAGTACGGCATTCGATATGGTTGTATATTTTAATCGAGTGTTCGGTTATTTTATTTTCTTTCAGTTTTATTTACGCAAACTGTTTGGATGTTTTAATTTTGTAGTTGTTAAAAAGAGTAGTTAAGAAAAATTTTGATGTCGGCCTAATAGGTTATTAGTAATTAAATGGATTTTCGACAGTGATGCTAAGAATGATCCATATGAGACTCCTGTTTTAATTTGATATAGGAGTGACCGCCTGGTATTTTATTAGGCGGGTTGTCACAGATGGTATCAGAGCATCAGGTTCTAGTGTCCTTAGAAATCTGTGCGGACGTACTATGCTTTCAGCGTTACTCTCGATTTGTTATAGAGCCTTATGATTAGGATTGTTGAATTCCTGTGGTGAGATTTCGTTCTCCTGCCATATTATGAGATTATAGTAATCTTTTGCGCGCTCGTTCGAGATTCGTGTGCTGATCAAGGAAGGCGGCACGAGGTGGGGATCGAAAGGGATCTTATGGATAGTTTTAACCGTAAGTCCCCATGATTTAGTAGGATAGAAAAGAATGTTGTTTTGGGATTATTCACATAAGGATCGGCCAGAGGCCGACAATGAATAAAGAGTATTATGGAGGAGAGAACCTTGTACCGAGGTGAGGTAGTTACAATGAATGATGAGTCCTTTCGAGGAACGATAGGGTCACTAGAGAAGTGTTGCTAACACTTATGGAGAGTGTGTATGTTCGAGGACCCCATTAGTGGACATCCACCCGGGGAATTTGTTAAAATGAAGTTGCTATTATGAGTTTCACCTCTGAAGGAGAGGTATATTTGGTGTAACTAGATAAAGTCGCGGTATTTCGTTAGCCCTAGACTCGTGTGTGTAATTTGAGTTTTATGGCGGTCCCGATAACCTTATGTAATGTATGTCTGTGTGTTTTCCGCAGTAGCGGAGTTTTATTTTCCTTTATTCGCCATAAAGGTGGGTGTTTATATTTTGTATATATATCTGGTTTATGATACTCGTTTTATATGTTTATACGAGTATGGTAATATGGTGAGCATAAGATATTGTGGTATTATCGGAGCGATAGCAGGCTAATGATGGCAAGACTACCGTGTCCGCGATTCCATGGTGGAACGGGTTGTTGTTGCGATATCTCACCTGGATACAGGTTGAGTTTGCATTTATTGTGTGCATAGATGGAAATTCGATGAGCAGAGGTTTCATTATCATGATGTGAGAGTGTGGCGACCTTATAGATGTGATTTGAGGTGTGTCGGATTAATTGTTGAGCTGTGAGTTTAAGCTCATTATTAATTGCGCAGAGACTGAGTGTAGTATGATGCGCTTAGTGGTGTGGCTCCTAGATAGAGTCGGGAGTTCAGACCACATTTGGTTTAAAAAGGGGATAGGGTATCCCGATTGCTTATTTTAAATTGATGGACCGCCACGACCAACAAAGTTAAGTAGTAATGTAATTGGAGGGGTTCCTTGTTTGGATTTCACTTTTGCGAGACCCTCCGCGCATGAACCTTAATGACATCGAGAGTGGAGAGATATTATAAGATGCGAAGAGGTTGGTTTTGTTGAAAAGTCGTATAGTGTGAATGAAACACTATAGACTATGAGCCTTGTGATGATGGTATGTTTATGAAAATATTGTGCTATGGAAAAACACTAAAGTGGTCCTCTCACCACAAGTGAGTGGGTGAAGTAGGACTTAGAGAAATTGATTTGAGGTTTATGGCTAGGCCTTAATGAAAAGGAAAATTTTGATAAAATATGTGTTGGGTATGATGTACGTAATGCTTTTACAGAGAGTTGGCACTTCGATTCATTAGATTTCCTTTTCGTATAGGTGGGAAGTAAGAATAGTAGGAACGCGTTCGTAGGTTAGAGTGGTAGGATTTAGGATGTCCCGCTGGTGTGCCTCAGGTCACTATATCTCGATGATCGACAACGCGAGGGAGTAGTATAATAGGAGGGTTCCTTGTTTGGATTTTGCTTTTGCAAGATGTCCCACGCATGAAACCAAGCAAATGTCAGAAGTTAAGAAAGGCCTTGGGCACGTATGAAACCATGCAAATGTAGGATTATACTCGTTTTGCGTAGGTAAGGTAACACTTAGACCGTAGCATTATTAGGATATAAGTTTGATAGAGTTAATGGCGCCGATGTAAGGAGAATTGAATTTCGCGGGTTGGGAGGACCCATGTGTGAGTATTACACCGAGGAAAGGAGACCCTTATTTGGAGAGAGTGTTACGTGTCAGACGTTCACAATGGATGTGCAGATGTGCACGGGCTAGAAAGGTTTATGGGCACCTTAGTGAGTTGGTTTATATACCGCCTGAAATAGAAGGGGCATAGTATATAAAGTTGAAGCTTTGCGAGATGTAGAGCGGTAGTTATAGACTCGTTTCTCTTATTGGCAGCAAGAGAAGCCATAGGAGTAACGCGTAGATGTTGTGTGTTAGTAGGTGGAATTTAGATGAGCTTGTAGTGAATATAGTACTTTGGAGTACACATTGAGGTAGGTGGAATATGGTAAGGGACCATCGTTTTAGCAACTTTGACTTTGGGGGTACTAAGACGTAGTGGGATTTATGATCTTAGTTTGGTGATGTAGGTTATATCTGAATTTCGAGGATGAAATTCCGTTGGGAGGGGGGAGTATGTAACAACCCATCCTTTTTGGAGATGATTAAATTCCATAATTGGGTGCAAATTGGCAATTTGGAGAATTTCTCGAAATAGTGATTTTTGGGATTTTTGAGGATGTAATGAGTTTTTATGGGTGTTGTAATTATTTTTGGGATTAAATAGGTCGAAGTATTTTAATTATACGTTGTCGTCGAGTAAAGCGACAAAAGGTCAGATTTTTAATTAGAAAACCCGCATTAAGTTATATGGGTTAGAATAGTGATTTGCGGGAAAGTACCTCGAATGGGAATTTTGACTGCTCCGTGAGTCTCGAAATGGCCGAGATAGTCGGAAAAGAGTGTTCGATTGTCGAAATTGAGTTTCGGGGAATTTTGGAGTTAAACGGGCTCGTAAACGAGTCGTTTTGGGGTTTTAAGGGTTAAAACCCTTTTTCTTTCTATATAAAGAGGGATAGAGGGAGAAAAGATAAGGAAAAGAGAGAAGAGAGAGAGGAGGAGAGGAAAAGAGGGGAAAATGGAGATTTCGGGCCAAACTCCGCCGAACTCGACTCGGGATCGTTGGATTATATCCACGAGGCAAGTGTTTAGTTGCTTTATTTATCTTGAGCATAAATCTCATATACTAGTTTGGTATAAATAAACCTTAAAGATTTTGGGTTGGGTTTTTGTGGATAAAACGGGTTTTTGGGAGTTAAAACAAATAAACCCCAATAATATTTTAATTTGAGGAACATAGAAATTAATCAAAATTAATTGGTGATTTCCGGTTCTAGGACGTTTAGAACCCGCATTATATGTGTAGTTGTTGTTGGTTGAAGTTGTAGGACGTTGGATGAGGAGACAAATCTTGGGAGAAGCATTAATGGACGAAACAGCTTCTTGGAGAAGAAGTTGTCCGACATGATCGATCGATCGATCGATCATGGGGGATCGATCGACGGCTAAGGGTCGATCGATCGACCCCTGCTGAAAGATTGGAAATTTTTCTAGGGTGACTTGGATGGGATAGATTCCAATTCACATTGCTTTGAGGCTAATTATGGGTTGATATGAGGGACTTTTTAGGACTATTTGGTCCTATAATTAAGGAGATCTAGGAGGGTTGAGTGAGGGTTTCAAATGTATAACCCTTAAACTATATTTTCGAGGAAAATAGAATAATTATAGAATTTGAAGGTTTAGGGTTCCTAACTTAGGGTGGGGACCTTTAAGTGATTATATGGACAATATGTAGTCCTTGGGTTCATGAAAATGAAATCCATATCCCAATAAATTTAAGGTTGTTCGGGAAAGATAAATCCCTAGGATATTTTAGTGGGCAATTAGGCCTGCATAATTATGCATATAGGACGCATAATTATAATCGATGGTGGATTCAGTATATCCTACGAGATAGTTAGGATAAATTGGGAATATAGATATATATTCATTTAGTGTGGAGTGTTATAATTGGAGATATCCAATAAATCCATAGATGAGATTAAGGTATGTAATTATTATTAAAGTAAGGAAATACTTTGGGTTTTGTATTATGCATATATGAATGCATGATTATGATTCTTTGAGAGAATCTTTGGGATTATTAGTCATCGCTAGATGTGATTGGAAAATATGGCCATTTATATATATTAGGAGGAATATGTAGTGTATATATATATACTATGTGATTAAAGTATATATATGATATGATATAAATGACTTTGAAAATGTAAAAATGAATATTTTCAAAATGGAAAAAGAAATGATTTTCATAAATGATAATTTATGGATACACACCTCTCAAAATCTCTATCATAAGGGAAGTTTCATGCGTATGGTGAAGCCCCCTAGCTAATGAATGCAGGGTGGATATAGTCCTATAGGCAATATGAGCGATTATATGTTTTCTGCGCTGGTGAGGTAATTCTGGGTGTGGTTATGACTCTCCCGCAGGCATATGGCCGCTTCCCGACGTCTTGCGTTGTAGGATCCCAGGTTGTCTTAATGATAGGACCTGGAAGATGACAGCCATTTAGGGGCGCGCGCAGTGGTGAAACCCGGACGGGCGGTCTTAGAACGCGTTACATGATATGTTAAAGCAATTTATGATAATAAATTGGCTTTAAATACATTTCCTGTATGGAAGAAGGGAAATGGGACAAATGGTTTGGCTTCAGACACACTTCCCGAATGGAAGAAGGGAAATGGAAGCATATGATATGAAAAGCATTTTTATGATAATAAAACTTGCTTTAAATATATTTCCTGGATATAAGAAAGGAAATGGAAAGTTTTGAGAAAATGAAAATAAAGCAAATCTCATTCCGGGAGATATATCCGGAAGTGTAACATGATAAGTATATAAAATATGATTATGTATAAATTGGGTACTGAGGGTCTAAAGAATCCCGACGATCGACCTTGCCGCATAGTAGTGTATCGGGGGGGTTACTTGTTTGGAGTTCGCTTTGCGAGACACCCCACGCACGAACATGGCATTGTGTTGAGACTGGGGAGAAGTTTAATCCTTAGTGCTCGAATATTAGTATTTCTTATATGGTGTATGTATATGTATATACGTTACATACTGAGGGTCTGATGGATCTCGATGATTGACCTTGCCGAGTAGTAGTGTATCAGGGGGTTCCTTGTTTAGATTTCGCTTTGTGAGACACCCCACGTACGAACATGGCATAGTGTCGAGACTGGGGAGAAGTTTATCCCTTAGTACTTGGACTATCTAAGGTTGATAGTAGTTGGGTGATAGACTAGTTTAGTAGGGTAGCTTGACTAGAATGTATAGAGGGATACGCTAGGAGTGCACTGTTAGAAGAGAGGTGAGGGATATCTCATGGGAGTGCGATACCAAATTTAAATATGAGATAAAACCTTTTTCTTAAAAATAAGGCATTTATGCACTTGCAAAATATTTTCAAACTCGGGCTCTGACTCGTTTATCTACTTTTCTCTCTCTTGATATATATATATATATATATATATATATATATATATATATATATATATATATATATATATATATATATATATATATTATATAGGTGTCCAGACACAGGGACGCTTGGATGGCACTTCTTTCGAGTCAGACGTCAGCTGCAGCAGCTGTGGATGGATGCAGGTTATCGATAGACGCTTCTATCATTGTACTCTAGATAGGAGGTACTGTATACACATTCGGGTTAATAACCCAATTGTATTTATTTATTCTTTTAGTACGGCATTCGATATGGTTGTATATTTTAATCGAGTGTTCGGTTATTTTATTTTCTTTCAGTTTTATTTACGCAAACTGTTTGGATGTTTTAATTTTGTAGTTGTTAAAAAGAGTAGTTAAGAAAAATTTTGATGCCAGCCTAATAGGTTATTATTAATTAAATTGATTTTCGACAGTGATGCTAAGAATGATCCATATGAGACTCCTGTTTTAATTTGATATAGGAGTGATCGCCCGATATTTTATTAGGCGGGTTGTCACATTCTCACTCCCAAAAAATATAAAATCACAGAAATAAATTTGGACGACTATGACCTGGGGACTATCCACACCCTGCTCCTCAAGCCAGGGGCTCACCCTCATCACGCAACTTCCCATGATAGCATGTGTCGGGTATGCTTCACACCATAAGTATATATATCATTCACACACACACTATATATATATATATACATCCATATGATCGCATCATATATACAAACCATCGCGCATGGCATAGATATTCACGCCATATGTACACACATGTATACAGATCTACATATATATATATATATATATATATATATATACACATATACACACACTATATCTCGTCCTAAACTCGTCTATACGTGTACATAGTCCTCATTATGCTAGCCGTCACTCCAAGCATATTAACTTAATTAGTTATATAAATATGATCCCTCACTTGAAGCATATTCATCCATTACCCCTATGATATGAATAGTCTTCCAACACATATAACAATGAGGTTACTAACTCCCAAGTTTAACATATATAACCATCACTATACATTCCATCTATATCTGAATACACTTCGATATATTTAATAATAACCCCGACTATAGGTGTGCACATAACTAATAGTCTACAAACCTCAAACTCAATCCTAAATTTATTCCATGATCCCATCCATTATTGGAATCCCCATTGTTAAACACACACGGATATATAACAACTATCCCGACTAGATTTACAACACACCCTATTCTAGTTGATAGTATGATCCAATCGCTCTCAATTCCGACTATGGTTCAATTGTCCCTATGAACCCTTAATAGTACCACGTTTACGATTTATTTCTTGAATTTATCATCACTAAGGATACACGACTTCTCTCTATCCTCGGTCCCCAATCGTACCTTAAATAGAATCCTATCACTATAAGGATTCGGCACAAATATCAGCCTACAATGTCACGCCATACCCTCACCACTCTCCCAAAGAGTCATAAACCTTAAATCATAGCTAAACTCACTTATGACCTCTAAATAGAACTTCCATCCTCAATGAGATTCCCCACTATACCTCGAAATATCTGTTATTAATACATACATAAAAAAGGGACTATCTCTACATTTTATAACTATTTCATGATAGCCCACCACCATCATTTTAAGATAATTCGCCTATCACTCAGTCCCTCAATCATTTCCTTACTAAAAGAGGCATCATACTCTCATAATCCATTTCTAACATAGGTCTGAATGCCCCTAATTACCCTAAGGCACCAATCTCTTAATATAATAACATAACCCCCAATAAGACATCCACTAAGAAGGTCATGAAGTTTTAACACCAAAATGAAAGCGGTAGAAGAAAATCCCATTCTTGGGCTAAAAACAGAGGATCGATCGATCGGTCCTAGACCCCCGATCAACTGTGGTTCTAAATTTTGCCTTAAGAAGAAAGTAGTAGGCTCTCCCCTTTAAGGCGCGGTCGACCGACCATACCAGATATCTTTGGCATTTTCCATTTTTGAACAAAACCAAACTCTCCTAACACCCAAAATACTATCATCCAACCCTCAACTTTTAACTCAATCATATTTCTCTCATCAACTTTAATGCCCTCAATCCCATGTATAAACATCAAATTTAAGGTAAAATACCCAAAAGCTAGGTTTTGACATAATATCCTAAAATCCAATTCTTTTTCCCGCAAATTATGAAATGAAATATACAAATAAAATATTTAGCAAGATTAAACACTTGCCTCAGAATTGTAGAGGTTGAATCATTCCCGAAATCGCGTACGGGCCAAAAATCTCCAAGCTCCAAGCTTTCTCCTCTCTATTTCTTCCTCTTTTCCTCTTTTCCTCTTCTCTCTCTTTCTCTAGGGTTTTCTTCTCTTTCTCACAAATGAGATAGGCTGATCCGTAAGCCTCTTAAGCCTTTAAAACATAAATCCTAGTTTTAAATGATAATACACACTTTAAATGACTCGTTTACTCCAATTCGAGTCAAACTTAAAAATATTCCACAATCAAAATAAATACGTGTAACACCCCGCTTAAAATAAAAACGGGTGGCCAGCCCTATACTACATTTAATCAGGAGTCCCAGATGGCTCAGTTTCAACATCAACTGTCAGTACTAAGTGATATAAGACTAACTACCCGATATCATATAAGCGAGATATTAAAATTAAATAAAGCATGGAACAGACAACAAACCAACAATATAAGCTACTAACAAATAAAAGAAAGATGTATACAAGAACTATGATAAATGAAATGAGTAACTACAAATGAATATGCCACAAAGAAATAAACCAGAATAACCGACAATACAATAACTGAAATGGAATAAATATAAACATTTATAAATATCCCTTGGGTGTAAACCCTATATACAACTTGAATCCTACCTAGATTTTTAAAGAAGTAGGAAGCGACTACAATCTAAGTCCCGCAACAGTCTGCACCTGTCATGGCTCCTAAGACTCTGGATAGAGGGCATCCGGCATCCATGCGGTAGGACACCTGTAATAGTGTATATATATATATATATATATATATATATATATATATATACATGCAGGAGAGAAAAGTAAACGGGTCAGAGCCCGAGTTGTGAAAATATTTAGCAAGTGTGTTAACCGTGCATAATAAATATCAATGCACTTATTTCATAATTAAAGTGGAATCGCACTCTCGTGAAACCCAACTCACCTCTCATCTAACGGCGCGCCCTTATTCGCGTCCTGAAATCTTAGTTAAGTTACCCCACCTATAAGGACAACCTAACTTACCATAGGCATAGCCTATACCCACGAGATCCGCCTTCCTATCATATCCCAAGAATCCACTCTTTCTAAACTTACTTAATTATTTTTACAAACATGTATGCCATACTAGGCTTAATGGATTCCGGTTTATAATTTAATCAATTACAATTCTTAACACGTTACCCATATACATTTGGGTTGAATCATCTGATTTAATTTCTAAATAACATGCATACAAAATTATTATTGACAAAACTTGTCTCCAATCTCAACATTGCACTACGTTTCGTGCGTGGGGCATCTCGCAAAGCGAAATCCAAACAAGGAACCCCCCCGTTACACTACTCCTTGGCAATATCGATCCTAGAGATCCATTATGCCATACATACAATTCTACTATTACAACTACTAAATTTAGATTACCATATAAGAACAACTCAAAATCTCCAATAATCTCCTTGGGATGATGTAACCGAAATATTCCTTAAATGTGATACATCAACCCCCATCAATCTAGTATATCATAATCATCCAAGATGTACTCCATAAAGATTCCATGTCCTTTCACCTATAGGATATATAAACATATATATAGGTATTTATTCTAACCATATATATATATATACCATCATCCATTCCCATGACCAAGTGTACATACCACATATGATGTACAATGGCCATGCACATAATATACCCGGATATATATATCGCCGATAAACTGCACCATGCTATCATCTTCCAGGGAATTACTCACATACCATCCTGGGGACCACGGTCGGACTCAATATCATCGACATCGGGGACAAACACACACACACGACGTCCCGGGAAGCGGTCATAGCTCCTAATCGGTCAATGAGATGAGACATACCCACCCCAAAAGAAATGCATATCACATAATAACACAATGGACGACTATGACCTGGGGAATATCCACACCCTGCTCCTTGAGCCAGGATGCTCACCCTCTGCGCGAAAATTTCCCAATGATAGCATGAGTGGGGTATGCTTAACCACATAAGTATATATATCATTCTCATGCACAATATATATACGTCCATATGATCCCATCATATGATTAAACCATCACATAAGATTTAGATATTCACATCATGTATATCCACTTTATTCATATCTCTACAGATATATATATACATTCACATATCCATATATATATATATATATATATACAAACTATTTCTCATTCATATGTATAAGATATATAAACTCGTCTATAAGTATACATAATCCTCAATATACTAGTCGTCACTCCAAACTCATTTAATTTACCTCGATATGTGAATACGATCCCTCACTTGAAGCATATTCATCCATTTTTCATATGATGAATAGTCTCCCAAAAATATATGTTTATATTCAACATTTGGGTTATCACCCAAAGTTTAGTGTAGGAAACCATCACTACACATCTCCTCTATATTCAAAAGTACATAATTATCTCTAGTATTATTTGACCATTGGCAAATACATGACTAATAGTCTATAAACCTCAACTTATCCCAACTTCATTTCAAGTGTTGGAATCCCAAATGGTTACTTCCACACAATTATGTATATTTTATCCTGACTAGAATTGTACTACCACTCATTCTAGATGATAGTACGATCCAAATCGTTCCCAATTTCACCCATGGTTCGATGGATCATATGAACCCTTACTCCGATTGGATCACCGATAGTTCCTTAATTTAAACCTTTCTAAGGATACGTGACCCTTCTCACTCTTCGGTCCCCAAACCTTAATCTAAATAGAATCCTATTTACCATAAGGATTTGGCACTACCCTCGGCCTACAATTTAATATCGTACTCTCACCACTCTCTTGAAAGGACCCCAATACTTACATCATAATTAGGCCCACTTATGACCTCTAATTAGGACTCCCATTCTCAATGAGATTTTCCCCATATCGATATGACTCTCTCCAATTTATATGGATATAAGTCCCCCAAAATAACTTGATAAGTACCCGCGGTCCCATCATGCGAGAAACTTTTACTAAGTCTCCAAAACATCTTTCTTACATCATATACTCATGTCCCAAAACAATAAACCCAACCAAAAAGGGTTTGAAATCATTATAGAGAAAATTCCTCAAAATGCCCTGTTTTCGAATCGATTCGGCCCAGTGAATCGATTCAGCCTCCAAGGTGAATCGATTCGGATCCAAAGACCTGGGCTTCTGTCTCAGGCCGAATCGATTCGCCTTGGGTACGAATCGATTCGGTCAATACAGACCTCCAATTTTTCCTAAGCCGAATCGATTCGCTTAAGGGGCGAATCGATTCGGGTCTACAGAATTTGAAGGGTTCTTCTTCATTGAACCCACGAATTTAAAACCCTAAAAATTCACTTCTAACCACTAAACCTTCATCAAATCATGATTTTAAGCCAATAAATCAACCCAAAGTTCATCCCAACCATTTCCACACCATCAAACCCACATCTAAACATCAATTTCAAGATTAAACCCAAAAATCTAGGTTTTGATATTAATACCCAAAATTCATTATGAAATGAAATACACAAATGACTTATTTAGCAAGATTAAACACTTGCCTCAAATTTGTAGAGGTTGGATTGTCCTCGATGTCGCGTTTGGGCCTGAATCTCCAAGCTTTTCTACCTCTCTCTCTTCTTTTCTCTTTCTCTTCTATTTCTCTCTTCTCACAAATGAGAAGGGTTGAAATCATAAGCCCTTAAATCCCTTAAAATAATAAACCCAATTTTAAATGTTAATACACACTTTAAATGACTTGTTTACTCCAATTCGAGTCAAACTGACTTAAAAACATTTCGGAGGTTAAATAAAATTCAATGACAGTCATGTTTACTTTGATTTGTTGATTTTGATTTAAGACGATGTCATCTGAAATTCAACATTTTAACACCTAAGAACGATTTTGATGTTCATTCGTTAGGAGTATATTTATGCATATTTCACATATGACATGATTGAGTTTTATTTCCTATCGAATTTGTCACACACTTTCATTTCGTATCCATGATTTGGTTATCTTAGTGTAAATTAACGGTGTGTGTCTTTATAACATCATTTTTGTATAAAAAATCGGAAAAAAAAATCAAAAATAGTAGGTTTGCTTGTTTCCCGTGACACCCCGATTTACATTTGCTTTATTTATTCTTTTCCTTGTTTATTTCGGACAAATAAAAAGGGGGAGAATGAATTATCATATTATGGGGGAGTTTTTAGTAAGGGGGAGATTTGATTATGTTTTATTTTGATATATGCTTTTAATCATTTCAAACTCGATATGTCATGTGGTTTTTGCTTTATCTCATGTGTGTAGGTACAATTGAAGACTTTTGGATTGCACACCCTGATGAGAAAAGCTTTGAGTTTTGAAAAGTTGATTGTTGAAGCCATGTTTGAAGACTTGTTCAGTTTAGCTTTCCATTTTAGTTTCGGGAGGGTAGATTTGTATAGGTCATCTTTAGTTTGATAATTCAGATATTTTTATTTTGTACCGGCATAGACATAGGGGGAGATTTCTAAGGACATAGTCCGTCACATTTAGTATGTCATATACCTCTACAAGTTTGCCGAAGAATTGTGAAGCCTGCATCTACAATCGACGATCCGAATTTCAAGACAACTTCAACAATCATGCCAAACAAGGACGGATTTGGCAAATGTGTTTAAGTTCCATTTACAATTTTACATAAAAGTGTTGGGATATTTTTTATCAAAATTAAAATATTTTTTCTTTTATGAAAAATGATTTTTGAATTATTTTAAATGGTTTTTATGTTTTGAAAAACATTTTTATCACAAAATCTTTTTGGATAATTGTTCTCAGATTCGTAAGAGTGTTAGTTTCTAAGTCTCAAAATGTTTTAAAACTCTATAAAATGAATCTCGAGATTTGTGTCTGGTCATTCAAACGAGATCCTATCTCGTTCGAACGAGACCAGAAGTCATTCGAACGACATGATAGTTCCTTCAAACTAGAAGTCTGTTTTGTTGACATGTCAACGCCTTAAAAGTTTTATAAATAGGGTGTCAGACTTCGTTATGTTATGTGGAGAAAACCCTGGTTTTTAACAAAATACGTTTTTTAGTGTTTTTGGTTTATTCCCTATCACTTTAGGGTTCAAAACTTGTCTTTACATTCCACAAATCCCAGCTTTTTGTGTGAGTTGTTCTTAGAACCCAAATCATTATTTTGCTGGGAATTTTTCTATTGATTCAACCTTTGGAGGGTGATCTCTACAACCGAGAGTTGCGTGCTATTGTGGAAGGAGACTCTGCAAAGTTTCAGGACTGCGTGTCATAGAGAGTGATGCGGTGTTCCTGGGCTGACGACTACTAATCGACGCTTGCGGGTATTTCGTAAGTCAAAAGTGTATTTTTCACTGTAATCCAATTGTAACCGTTACTTTACAAATTATAGTGAAAATAAAAGTTTTTTTGCCCTGCGAGAATTTTTTCCTGAAACCTGCTTTTGTCAGCTTTGTTCACCACATGATTTAATTTGAGATTTATATTGACACTTAGATGCATGTTTAGTGGCTGATCTGAAGTTGGATTTTTCTCGTTCAAATTTAGACATCCTAATTACATAAGAGTGTTTCGAAATTTGCGAATTAATTTAATCGGTATCACACACCGCGTTTACATATATATTTTGTACCTGATGGGTATATGGTTAATTATCTAGGACTTAAAGGGGTTATGATGTTGATATTTGGAAAATGGGTCGAAAAACTATACAAAAGCATCGAGTCTATCTCATGTAGGGAAGATGACTTCACATAAAGTCCCGTCATAAAAATACAATTTCTTACAAAATAATTTTTGATTCCCCCATGAGAGAGCAGCTTCAGACGAGGTCCGCTACTGCGAAGACCTCATTTGAACGAGGACAACATTTTCTTGTGAAATTTGTTTTATTAATTTTCCAAACACATGATGTATATAAAGATTTACATATCATGATTATTGAGATTATGCTGCCTAGTTTTTATGAAAAACCCTAATTGGTTTTATTAGAGTATGTCCCTGTCTTTCATGAATTCGAAATAAGCTTTCGTTGTTTAATCCTAGAAAGTCTTCTATTTGAGGTAGATTCGATAACAAACAATCACGTGGATTATATAACATGTGTTCTGTCTGTTGGAAAATAATATCCGTCAAAGATTGGTGGATATTAATCCCCAAGGGTTGTGCAAACTGAGTCTGACATGGAGGAGTTGATTGCTAGTATGAGTAGAGGCATTAGAGCAGTGCATGCGGGTTGTGACTTCATTGTAGGAAATTTTTGCCTAGTAAGTCAGTTCCATATCTTTTTAAATCATGTTAAACATTATTCAGTATTAGATGACGTTTTGGGTTATATACAATAATTTCTTTCGTTGTAAGGGTTTCCGTTTTAAATTATGAGTTCTTTTTATGTGCTTGCTTTTTATTTTCTGCATTGTTTATTGTATCACCCATGTGCTAATTGGAATTGATTACTTTTATATTTTAAAATTAAAATTTGGTCATATTAAAAATAGAAGTTTTTCACTTAATTCATAATGTAAAGGGAGTTTAGAGTTAATGGTTGATCAAACATTAATCAAGATTACCAAGGTGTATTAAAAGATTATCAAGTATTAAGAGATAGACCAACGTTGATCGGAAGAATCTCATTCGAAGGCACCCCCACAATAAGCAAGGTTGTGCTAAGGCATTCCCACAATAAGCAAGCCTGTTCTAAAAGACTTTAATAAACATACATGTTATATGTACTTAGCTTATATTTTTTCCCACTTGTCAAATATTTGGAACCTGTTGTAACAGTATTGAGGCTGATTGGTATGTGCAAAGGACCATGTTTGGCAGGACATGGGAGAGCTCTGATGCTCTATCAAATGACCTCATTTAGGGAATCCCACAAGAATTTACTTTGTAGGATTGAGAATAAGAAAATGTGAGGAAACAATTCCAACCTCTTTAGTAAATTTGTGAAAAAACTTTCTCTACACCTCTTCCCCGAGGGAACTCACTTGAGGTACCTTGTCAAAACAGCTCATTCGAGGAACCTTTCACAAAGGAACCTCATCCAAACAAAAACATAGAAAGTAAAGTTGTTCAAGGAACCTCATTTAGTTGACAAAACATCATATCTTATTACCATAAGTTAATATCTTTTATGACGTCATGACTTCTGACGTTTGGGATCTCAAGAAAACTATCACTTGAGTGGGTTAACTCCTTGGAACATTGGCCCATTTGTAATAATGTACCATCAACCGTTACAAAGGAAACCTTTGTGACAACTTGTCACATCAGAATCGATGAAAAAGGCATTCTGAAAGCCTAAATAGTGTTCCCGCCAAAACATAATTTCTCATGCATTTAACACCCCATGTTTTGCATTAAATGCATAGTACCCTCGGCATTTAAGGAGGGCTAAGAAAATTAATTCAAGTCACTTGAATGATCTTTCGGTCCTATAAATACTTTCACTAATCATTTTTTAAGGTGGTGGAATTTTGATATTTGATTTCTCCATGCACGGGAGCTTCCTCTGAGTTATTATCATTAAATTTATCCCTTTGTTCTTAGATATTGGCTAGTATTTATTACTAATCATTGCACTCATTAAGTTGAATGTTTCTGCCTTGCCTTTATTGCACCAAAGTGTATATCCTTTCTCATTATTGAGATTCATTTCATTTATTGTGTTGTAATTTATATTCTAAAGGTTCATTAGATACATTTTTGTTGTACTTTGACCATTGATTGCAAGTATTAAAGTCATTTACTACTAATATAAGGAATTTATTTTTCTTTCCGTGTTAATTATCATTCTACGATGGTTATGCCTCGTTGAATACTAATCGTATTTATCAAACCCACATCTTACATTTGGTGACTCTTCTAGGGAGGTATTGTCTTTGAGGAATGACTAATGGTAACATAGCGAACATTGACTTTGACGCTATACAAGGTGAGGAAAAAGGGGATCTGCTGTCTGGCCAGAGGTCAACGCGATGATACTGATAGAGACGAAATTTCCAACTACCATAACGGCATCCAGTGCGGCTATAGGCCCAACATAAATGGTTAGGTTAATGAGTTTGTTTGCAGAGTTCAACAAAACTCCTAGTGCTCAGGCAGTATTAGGTGTTTTAAGGGATCAAACTTCTTTGTGACACCACCGATAGTGTTATCAGGGCCTTTTGTCTCAGGTGGTGTTATTGTTCAACTGAATTCCAATAATGCTTCCACTCTATCGGTGGTTTTACCCACTGTGATTCCTCCTGGTAACGTAAAAAATATGGATCTTATCACCCCCACCAAGTGTTATTCGCTTGTGATGGTGCCTGTTCAAACTTACCCCCTGCCACCAATCATGGAAAAAATGAAAAATGAGCTCTTACGGATGATGGTGGACTACAAGGCTGGTGGATAAGCCTTTTTAATTTGTGGTGATTTTTGTACTTCATACCTAAAGGGGTACAATGACAGACTATAACCCAATGGGTATGTTCTCCCTATATTCGATAAGTATACTGGATTGGGGTAGAACCCGAAGGAGAACGTAAAAAGGTTCATTAAGAGACTTAGGGCCCATTTTAATAATAAAAAATTGAGGATGAGATAATTCTCCAAGTCCTTGATCAAGAAAGCATACACGTGGCATTCCCACATTGTACCTAGAAGTGTGGCGTCGTGGGAAGATCACCGTGATCAATTCGTCCAGAAGTTCTTTCTGTCAGAAGATGAGTTTATTCTCTCCCAGTTTGCATGACATAAATAAAACCCTAGGGAGGATGTGGTTACTTAAATTCGAAGGTTCTGTGAAAGATCCCTTGATATAAAAAAGAAGACTAAAGAAAGAAAACTCCTACAAGTCTGCGCAAAAGGTTTACTTCCAGAGTATATTTTCCACCTAATCAAAAAAACTAGAGAGGGTACATCTTTCATGTTTGTAAAATCCTCTAGAAAGTTATCTCTTGTGGTAAAGCCACCACTAATTACTTCGGGACAAGGGATGCCACTAAGGGTAAACTACCCAGATGATGAGGATATAAGACAAGGGGTGGAAATAGCAATGGAGGAAGAGACAATACGATAAAGTTTGAGCAAAGGGATGACCCGTCTAAATTTCCATGTACGCTTGAATAAGCCCTAGATATTTATGAGAACATGGTTCGTGATAAAATTTAAAGGCCAATGAGATTCAACACGGAAGAATTGGTGATGCAGGATCAAAGGAATAACCCAAGGTTATGTCACAATGATGAGGCTCATATGTACACATATTGAGAAGGGGGACATTCAGTTGCCCTAGGCAAGTGTGAATGAAAATACATTTCCAGCTCATGGGGCCAATATGGCCAGCACTTTAAATGAAGAGGTAGAACGAAGCTTGAGAGTACATAAGTTCCTCGAGGAAACCTTTGAGAACTCTTTAGATGAATGTGTGCTTAAAATGGACCATAACAATGATATATGTTAAATTGATGGTTTTGGGAAGAAATTGGAGGCTTGTTTGCTGGATGTTGCCAATAGAGTGATAGCCTATGATGAATCGACGTTTCCAGATATTGAATAAGTTTACAGGCTGGAAGAGGATCGTGTTAACCCTTGGATGAAATGTTCCACTGTAGCACGATCACAAAAAGTTCAGTTGGGTTTTTTTATCAAGCAAGTTTGTTAGCAACTCCAGAAGAGCATGGCTCTAACTTTGCGTTGGAAAGGGCTTATGGAAAGGCTAGTCAAAAGGTTCATCTTAAAAGTCACTTTCTCAAAGGCAGATCATTCGATCAAGTATTCTCATAACAAGCCACTCTATATAACGACAAATGTGAATTGGTGTAGTTTAATTGGGATTTGCTAAACATGGGAGCTTCCATCAACATTATGCCCATTAGATCTTTCTATGCTTCCAATATCTCTGAAATAAGGATTGTTCAGAACCCTTTAGCTTTATCTAGATATGATAATCAATCTTCCAAATCGAAAGGCTATGTCAATGTGGGAATCATTTTGGGGAACATTACTTACCAAATTAAGTTTCATATAATGGAATTTGTGTCGTCATACCAATTGTTCATAGGAAGGGTATGGATGCTCAACCATGAGTTGGTACCTTTTACTTACCATCAGTGTCTTAAGGTAAACATCAGGGGAAATGAGGTTGTGATTTGAAAAGCCATTCGCATGTGAGGAGGCATAATTAGTCGATGTTGAATTTTATATTGAGCTAGCTGAGGAATATTTGGTTCTCACCAGATACACTGGTGGCATTATAGTGCCAAGCACTGGGGAAAGAGATCATGTGTGGGTTAATTCGGCTGATAATCCAGAGGAGAATGAAGAGATTCGAGAGGAAGTGAAGCCAGTTAGACTATATAGGAAACTTCAATATAGAATAACACTAAGGATTGACCCAATTGAGCATCAAGTTTAGTAGCAAAGTGTGCTACATCGGTTCTCTGCAAAAGAGCTTGAGGAAAATTACAAGAAGAGATAGTATGAAGAGGAAACTCCTAGGCAGTGCAAGATAATTGTGTTTCCAAATGGTAAAATCATTTATAAGTTATAAAGGTGTGAGCGGGAAGTTGAAAGTTTGGGAGATGAGATTGATCGGGTTTATAAATGTTTTTTGGTGGATAACCAAGGGCACTGTATGGTGATTGACAACTCAAAAGTTCAAGAGTTTGTCGAGGACATGGAATATGAGCTAGAATGCATGCGCGACAGACCAAGGTTTCAGATTTAAGAGATGGAACAAATTGACCCTGCCTAACAGGCTGATGATTCTAAACCAATCTTTGTCTCAAAAGATTTCAACACGGAAGCAAAGGGGGATTTGATCCAGTTGATTCAAGAATTAAAAGATGTCTTCGCCTAGAAGTACATCGAGATGCTTGGTATAGATAAAGATGTGAATTCTCATAAGTTGAATGTGATGCCTTCGGCTATCCCATTCAAACAGGCCACCCGAACATACAAAGCAGAGCTCGATCTAAAGATGAAGGAAGAAGTCTAGAGGTTCTATTGTCCTGATACAGAATCCTATTTTGTTGTCCAACATTGTGCCCATAGGGAAGAAGAATTAGAACTAAATCAGGATTTGTGTAGATTTCAGGGATTTGAATCGGGCTTATCCAAAAGATAAGTTCCCACTGCAATCCGTAGATAGATTTGTAGATGCAACAATTGCTCATGATATGTTTAGTTTTATAGATGGCTATGAGGGATATAATAAGATCAAGATAGATCCAGATGATGTGTAGAAGACTACCTTTTGCACTCCATTAGGTAACTTTATGTACAAAGTTATGACTTTTGGACTAAAAAAGGCATGTGCTACCTGTCAAAGGACTATAATGGAAATATTCTACGATCTTTTTCATACTATTGTTTTGTTTTATGTTGACGATCTGGCTATAAAATCCAAGAAGACGACCCCATTTAGCATACTTGAGGAGGGTGTTCACGCAGTGTAAAAAGTAAAAATTGAAGATGAACCCATTCAAATGTGCTTTTGGAGTAACTAGTAAAACATTCTTGGGGTATGTGGTGAATAGGCAAGGTGTCACGATGGACTTAGACAAATAGAAGGCCATTCTCACCATTCTATGTCCAAAAAGTGCAAAAGAGATGAAGAGTTATCTGGGAAAGGTTTCTTATCTGAGAAGATTTGTGCCCGGGCTCGGTAAGATCAGTCACCTTCTGATGGAGCTGCTGCGCAAGGGGGAGAAGTTTTTTTGGGAGAAACCTCACCAAACATCTCTGGACAAACTAAAGAAGCTTCTCACCTCACCACAGACAATGATTCCTCCAAAGGTAGGTATACGATTACAAATCTACCTCACCTCCATTGCAAGATCTATTGGTGAACTTTTAGCATAAGAAGTTGATGGAATAGAGAAACCTATTATTTTTTAGTCTTGTTATTTGTGGGCCTGAGGCCAAATACATTAGTATTGGGAGGCACTGTTTAACCCTTGTATTTGTTTATCAAAAGCTTAGACATTATATGTTATCTTTAGAATTCACATTGTAACAAGGTCTAATCCTATTAAATTTTTTCTACCTCGAACTTTACTAATAATCAAGGCTGCTAGACGCTTACTTATACTTTCAGGATATTACCTAGAGTGTATGGCCCTTCAAACTATCAAGAGTCAAGATTATGTGAATCTGTTATCCATCTTTCCCTATGGAATATTCGAACCACCACATAAAGAACTTCCGGGGATGATCTATAGGCCAATTATATGGAAAGCAGTTTGTAAGAATGGATCATTGAGTTTGATGGTTCATCAACACAAGGCAAAGGTGGTACGGGGGTTATTCTGAGCAGGGGAAAAGAAAAATTATGTTTATCCATCAAGTTAGATTTTTTTTGTTCCAACAATGAAGCTGAGTATGAGGCATTGGTACTTGGGTTGTTAGAATATTTACGAAGGGGTATTTAGTTACTCACCATCAAGGGTGATTATAATGTAATGGTGAAGCAAGTAAACTGAGAATAGGCCTTAAAGAACATGAGTTTGGCATCTTACGAAATAATAATTCAAGGATTGTTCGAAAAATTCCATGAGGTGACAATAAAAAAGACACCCTAGAATGATCAACAACCATGTTGATGCTTATAGGATGATTGCTCAAAAGGTTTTTATGAAAGGTGACTCGACGTCCATTCGAATCACCAAAGGATAGATCCGTCAATTATATAAGAATTGCTACCTACAGATGATATCAACGACTGGAGAAGCAAAGTAAAGAAGAAATTTAATTTGGGAGAGGGACCATTGGATTTGGTTGAATTGGCTCAACATTTATTACTGTTAGAAACTTATATTACAAACATATATGAGGTTGGATATCAAGGTGTGTCGGTCCATTAGTAGCTGAGAAAACATTGAAAGAAGCCCGCCTAGATAGCTGTAAGGCCACTGAAATTCCATTATACCAAAGGATCTAAAGAGCATGTGACTTTTGGCCCATGATGAAGCTAGATGTTGTGGCCGTTTAAAGGGGTTATGATAAATTTCAATGATCTTACTAGCCTATCGAACGTAATTTCGTTAAGAATCCAACTGACTGGAGACAACCATACATAGATATGTTGGTGGAGGGGGTGACTCTTATAGATTAAGACGATGACACCGAATTGAAGCATTGGATTCCAAGGTATTATATGCAAAATGACTAATTGTATCGAATAGGGTACTTCAACAGACCTCTAAGGTGCATCGGGTTAGAGGAATCTTAAAATATTTTGAAGCAAGCTCATGAGCCGGGTCACATAGGGGAGAAAAGTTATATGACCAATTAATGACTTTAGAATGATTCGGCTGAGTTCATTCGAAAATGCAGAGCTTGTCAACTCCACAAAAATATGATCCGTACTCCTTCAATGGACCTACACTCTCTCTCAACCCTATTTCCATTTCACACTTGGGCGTTTAACCCTGTAGGTTCCATTAACCCTTCTTCCAGGGGCAAGATCTAAATCTTAGTCATTACTTATTGCTTTGTTAAGTAAGTGAAAGCAATACCTCTGAAGAGAGCCACAATAGGTATGGTTGCCCGATTCAGGATGTAGTATATTATCTGTCGATTTGGCATACCAAAGGTGTTCCTATATGAAAATGGAACCCCCTTTATGAATAGTGAAGTGATGAGATTAGTTATAAAAAACATGTTCCATTATTCACCACAAGTCCACTATAGCCAACCGTAAGTGCAATGAGCAAGCCGAAGCTACCAATAAGACTTTGGTGAATATCTTAGAAAAGATGTTAGAATATTTCCCTAGGACATTGGATGACATGATATCAGAGGTTTTGTGGACTTATCTAGAAACTAAGAGAAAGCCAACCGGTTACACCCCCTTTCTCTTTAGTTTTTAGTATTGAGGCAATCTTGCCAGTTGAATTGGAGGTACCTTATGCCCGATACAACTTATGGAGTATGATGCTTCCTCAGAGAAAACATGCGCAACTCGAATCCCTGAATCAGCATAAAAATAAAGCGATGAGATGTTTCCAAATGTATATGAAGCAGTTCTTAAGATCATACAACTAAATAGTAAAACCATGGAAGTTCAAATAAGGGGATTTGGTGTTAAAATCTTACATAAGGCATATTATAGGTCTTTTGCTCTTAAAATTTGAAGCTAGCTGAAAGGGACCTTACATAGTGGATAAAGATCATGATTCGGGCTATTGTGAGATATCCAAAATTGAAGACAATATGAAATTCAAGATCAACAACAAGTGGATAAAAATCTATCACATTTAGAAAATCCTTAGTTGTAATATTGCTAAGTAATTTTTTTTTATTTATAATGGTTAATCGGGAGCATGTTCTCAAAAACCTTTATATAGAGTTATCACTTAATATACAACGAGGTTACATAAAGTTTAAATAAATTTGGTCACTGTATGAATAAAAATAAAAGATAAAAAAAATAAAGACAAAGGATAATGGTGTAAGGGAAATTAAACCAATTTTCATTCAATGTTCAAGTTTTAAAGAATAAGAGGAACTACTGCCTCAAAATACAACGATATAACCCCTAGTTGTTATATAGGTTATCTATAATGAACAACAAGTTGGTAGCATTAAACAACCTTGGATGGAAGCCTAACATAGAATTTGCTAACTCAGTTTGATTATTTGTTAGATCAATCATTTCCTTCTCGTAGTCCTCCATCTCTTGCTGCAATTTCTTTAACCCCGCATCATCTTTGTCCAAAGCCTCTCATGTGGCCAACACCTTTTCTTCATCCTTTAATATCTTTGAACGAAGGATAGTTATCTCTTCACCCATTTCAAATTGGGTCCTTATGAATTTCGCATAAAAGGCAATAAGGTCAATTTTCTTGAAACACTTTGATCTTAGAAAAGTCAAGTGAATGCAGAAGCGTGTTCATAATTTCACTCAATACGGTGGAAAAGCTGAACAACCTACATGCCATTATGACTGGTATGGATGGAATACATTGAGGGACGAATGTTGACGGATGAAGCTCGAGCAACCTCTTTATGATCTCACGGTGAAGAATAAAAATAATGTGGGGAATATCCCTTTGAGTTTACATCACGAGTAGATGTCTTAGGCAACTGATGAGTATAAGCATTCCCACTAGAAGATGCTGATACGTTGGTGTTCGAGGCCCTATCTTCTTCTTCTTGAGGGGAGATGGCTGCACGAGATTGCACCTCAACATTTTGACCAACAGTTGAACATTTGGCTGGCAAGATGGGGCATTGATAAGAGTAGGGGTGCTAACGATTACTTCCTTCCTAATAACCTTAATAGGAAGCCGATTCGCGACCAAGGAAGGTTAAGTAGGGGAAACCGTGGGCTCCTCTATCACTATTGAGTAGCTCGAGTAAGCACAATTTGAAAACAGATGACAAAAGTCAAATGCAACAAATTGACTAATCTTCCAACTAGATATAGTTGTTAATTCTAAGTGTATTGTGCAAGTCATAGCTTCTCAGCTTAATACATTTGGCCAATACAAAATTCCCATTGCATAATCTACAATTGATGCTAAGTCCAAACGTCTTGTAGTGGTTCATAACTACTCAAATCAATACACATGGACACTATAAAATTCCCCTTGCATAATTTGCGCTTGGTTCCAAGTCGAAGTGTATTGTGCCAGGTGACAACTGTTCAAATTAATACATTTGGCCCATACAAAATCCCATTACATAATTTATGATTGGTGCTAATTCTAAGTGTATTGTGCTAGGTTATAGCTGCACAACTCAATATATTTGGCTAATATAAAATTCTTGTCTCATATTTTATGACATGTGCTAAGTCCAAGTTTACTATATTAAGCCCCAATTGGTTGCCCAAACAAGTATACTTGGTCAGTTGGTTGTTTAAAATCCCAAATGTATTCTAGCCAGCACTTGGTGCTAAAAAAATGTGCTCATCCGACCCCAAATGGTTGCCCGAATCAATATTCTTGACCGAATGGTCACTCAAATTTTGATATTTTTATTAATAAGGAGAAAATCATAACGAAAGGTATAGAGACATATATACCTTAATTTGCTATGATACCTTAGGGTTAAGTTCCTCAATAGTTGGCTCAGGCATAAGAGTTCTATCTTCCTGAGCTTCTTCAACTCCCCCAACATTCCCACCTTCCAGGACTAAAGGTTCGAAAAGGTTCACCAACACTTGCTCACAAATGGTGGGCACAACTATCAAATCCCTATAAGTTTTAGCTTGGGCTGGAGAGAGAGCTTGATCAAGGTCAGCTTGTTCAAAAGCATCTTCCTCCAGTATAGTTAGAGCAGAAGCATATATTCAATAGGAATTATAAGTCAAAATGAGAGCAAGTTATAATGCTATAAAGAGTTACAAGAAGGAAAAATACCTCGCTCTGAGCTATAGGAGCCATAGAAGTACCAAGTTCAACAACCTAGGATTGTAGAACTTTATCTTGCCCCGATTTAAGTTCAAGTTCGCGATAAATACCTGCTTGATTTCTAAGGAATGATGAGTTAGGGTTATACCCTCTACTCGCAAACCCATCACTCGAAAGACCACCCTCTGCCACAAGGGGGAATCACCCACTACTATAGGCTCATTGTTGGCATGGGATGCTCCCTCAAGAACCTGCTGCAATTGTTGTTTTTGTTGTTGTTGTTGTTATTGTTGTTGTTGTTGTTATTATTGCTGTTGTTATTATTGCTATTGTTCTTGTTGTGATGTTTGTTATTCGGTGGTAGAAATCTGGAGCTTTGCCCCAAGTATATCAACATAGTCATCAATCTAAAAAAATAAAGGACAAGCAAAACACAAGTCATGAAAGTGCAAACCACCATTTAAGGGTGAGCAAACATCTTTTAAAAATCTAATGCATTGTTATAAGTAAAGTAGTGGTACCTCGCATTAAAATGAATCATTAAGTATGGTGTATTATTGAGGAAGTGAAGATCGTTTCTCAAAACTTTATATCCTTTGCAGCTTGCGCGATTGATGAGTGCGTAATTTTATATTATTTATGCCCAAATCTAGGCCTTGTTAAGGCTGTTGTATCATATATAATGAGCTTTTAAAGTCACTTTCGTAAATCAAAGAAAAATGCAAATTTGAATAAAATTCAAGTTAAAAATGCATATTTAGTAACTCCGGGGCTAAATCATTTTTTTTTTAAATTTATGGTCCTAAACATAATTTTAAATGTTAATCAAGGAAATATAATTGTTTTCCTAAAATTTGGTCGAATTCTGAGTTAAAAAAAATTATTTTTGAGGTCTAAAATATAATCAAGATAAATTTGTAATATTTTAAAATTTAAGGGGATGAATTTGAATTAATATAAGTTATTTTATATTTTTATAGGTACTAATGAAGTTTGGTGAAGATTCAAGGTCATTTGGCAAAGTAATGAAGTTATGAGGTTCAAAATGGGAATATGCGAAATTTAGCTTGAAGAAGAGTATAAAGATAATTGGATGCAATAATGTTACTGAGATGTTTCTTGGAATAATGGTCACGAATGTGCGCAAGGGACTAAGAGGTTTTGGGTTCAATTCCCCCTGGCCTTTAAATTTTTTAGTGAAAATTCAGCAGCCACTTTGTGTAAAACAAGCAAATACGTGAGTATACTTTTCATGGTTGTTTTTGGAATAATTACAAACATAAATGCAACCAATAAAAGGATATTTTAACCCAAATCAAATTACCTTACCCCTGAGCCTATCAATAAGACCCTTGGGTTCATTATTTGAGATAGAAAATTCTAGAGAGAGCTTTGAGAGATAATTTTGCTATTTTATTTTGAAAGTATAATTTTGGTCAAGAATTATTCTTTTGTGGGAGAACTTTTGTCAAGATCAATTGTAAGACACAATTATTTTTGTAAGTTGATTTATTAATGAGAATTAGTATTCATTCTTATACTTTTATTTTGTCTTTAATTATGCTAGCTTAATTTTTTTTACGAGGACTCGATGAAGTTGATTATCTTTTATTAATATTGTGTGTAGTTTAAATTCCCATATTCTAAAAGTTTTAAAAATTCGGTATTCATTTAAAACGACACGAGAGTATGTTTTAAACCTTCGACTTTGTTAGAAAAATATTTTTTTATTTTAAGTATAAGTACTTTTTGATGAGTTATACTTTTATTATATTAATTGATAGTTCATGCTTAAAGCCTATACTTTAAAATTTAAAAGTGAACTTTAAGGAAATAGGGATTTTAGCAGTCTAAATTTATAGACGTTAAATCTTATCGTGAACTTAACCGTATTATATTTCAAATTAAATGCGATGAGAGTCAGTTTAATTTGAGTTATAAAATCATGAATGACGAGTTTAAATTATTTAATAGTATTAGTTAAACGTAACAAATGGATCCAACGTCCTAGTTTTCTCGCACACTTGATTATATATTTCGTAGTCGCACTTTTTATTTGTGTTAGCTTAGTTTTAAATTTCATCTTCACTCTAAGACCATTTCATCTAGTTGGAGAGTCACAATTATTTTGAACCAAAAAATTGACAAACCTTTGTGGATTTGACATGTACTTACGCTCGCTATTCTACAATTGTCCGTGCACTGGCGGTATTTTACAAATCGATAAACAAGTTTTTAGCACCGTTGTCGGGGATTTGACAATTTTTTTAAAAGAAGTTGAGATTTTTGGACTAGTTTTTTTACATTTTGCATTTTTGTTAGTAAAAAAATTCAAAAAAAATATTTAAAAAATTTTGAAAAATAAATTAAAAAATCAACAACTAATATTTTTCCATTTTTTTTTGTTAGTAAAAAACCAGATTTAACTTTTTTTAGTAAAAGTAGTTTCACCACTAGCTTATCTAAATAATGCATAAAAATTGTAAAATTCGAAAAAAATCATGTTTATTTTCAAAAAACTTTCAGAATCATTTTTTTGAGTAAGTTGTTGCAAAAAAAATTAAAAAAACGAAAATTAAAAAAAAAAAAAAATTCTAATAATAATTTTGCTATTTTCAGAAAATAAAAAAAAATTAAAATTTGTTTTATGAGTGTGCTTTGTTCTTTTTGTGTTAAATACACCACTAGTGCATCTGTCGTGTTAATTTTTGTTTATTTATTTATTTATGTTTTTTTATATCGCATTTTACGTTTAGTGTAGTTCTTTTTTTTTATAAACACAATTAAAGGGGGGCAAATGTGATGAAAAATTCGAAAGAAGTGTGCAACGGTGACCGAACGTAAAGAAAACTTGTGCAATCTTGCCACAAGCACAAGGAGCTCTCGGGGACGATTGAAACGTAGACGATGTTTCTCCCCAATCGACGTTAACTTAAAATTCGGTCCAATATAAACTAGTGAAAGTAAAAAGTCCACACTCAATGTGCTCCTACATGGTTTAATTTCACGATTAAATTAGTACGTTGCATAAATTGACATAAGGGAAAACCCGTGTGAAAGATAAGGTGGGGATTTATCACCCTTCCTTCGACCGAAAATCACTAATTAACCAAATATTTGCGTATCCCGAGCCATCACATTCAATTTAAAATCAAATAGACATTGTCTTTAGGATATCACATAGTATATAGAAAATCTTTTAACGAGGCTAGAATTAAAAGCTACTACAACGCAAACTTGTCAAATCGGTTTCGTTTCACCTTGTCTAGGATTACTGACCACCTACCTGGAGGAAAAAGCGGAATTTGAGGCGATTATCATAGGTGGTTGTCTTTTAAATTCTCCCTTGTCAAAGAGTATGAGTTGTGTAATTAAGGAGATTAATTCGGAGACCCCTATTGTCATCGATTAATCTCGGGAAAACTAGATTTTAAAATTAAAATTTCCCAGACCTAAATTAGATAATTCAATTTGCTCAATGTTAACTAGGATTTATGTGGTTTTAGTCAAATTATTTGTTTTTAATTTTCTTCTCATAAAAAATGTAAAATATAAAAAAAATTAAAAAGAAAAAGAAAACAAAATTTTGAGTGAGCTCAGTGTATACGAAGTTGGTTTCGAGATCATGTTGGTCATTTTTTGAGTGTGGAGTCTAGAATTTCCGATCCTTATGTGGGTAGATTTTTTATATTCACCGACATGAGAGACGATTTAACACCACGTTCCCTTAAAGATTACTTTCATCTAAGTAGGTCCAGTCGACATTCATGCATACGTTTACCTGATCACAACGCGAACAATTTTCTATTCTATTCGGGAACAATCCAATTGTTTTTCATATTTTGAGATACCGAAAAAGAGGATCTTTATCTTCCTGTTATTGAATTCGAGGAGATATGTGGGACCATTCAGTACCAACAACTCACCAACAAGATTGTTAAACTTAAGTTGTTCTTATTCTCGTTAAAAGATAAAGCCAGGAGTCGGTTTAACTCGTTAAAACATGAATCCATCACCACTTGGAACCAAATGAGTGTCAGCTTCTTGCAGAAATTCTTTCCCAACCAAAAGACGGTGTCAATATGTCAAGCCATTTACAAAAGGAGGGAGAAGACTTGTGGATGTATTTGGAGAAATTCAAGGACCTCCTTCTACAATGTCCACACCATGGGATTGAGATGGGACACCAAGTCCAAATTTTGTGTAATGGGTTCAACTGTAATACTCGAATTATTCTCGATTCACTATGTAATGGTGATTTTACCGAGAAAAGTGATGTCAACGCGTGGGTATTCCTACAAGCCATAGCGAAAAAGTCCCAGCGATGGGCACCCAATAAAGAATTTAGGTCCACCACGTCCAATGAGAGTTTCGCTCAACAAGTCGAACAAAGTTATGATTTAAATGACAAAGTGGCCACATTGGCTCGACGTTTAGAAGCTTTAGAGAGTAGAAAATAGGAAAATCGAACCTCACACGAGGCACTCACCGAGCAAGAAAATGCCCTCTACAAAAATAAGCTCAAGTACGACCCATATTCCAATGCGTACAATTCGAGGTGGTGATACCACCCTCATTTTTCAAGGTCCAAGGGTCAATACTAAAGAAGTGGAGGTCAATCTTCCAGTAACCCACCTTCAGGTTTTCAAAAAATGACCTCGAACTAACATATCCCTCATCCAAAAAGATCCAATATTTAGATGATATAGTGAATTTGCTTGCTCAAATTACCCTCTAATTCCAGCTGTCAACTCAAAGTTTCCTCTAATCCCCCCAAAAGAGCTTGCACATGAACACTCAATTTATATCCAAACTCGAGGATAAACAGAACCAACTTGTGAAAGAGTTGAGTGAGAGAAATAAAGGAACATTCCCGAGTCAACCTAACCTATTTCTAAAGATAACATTCCTAAAGGTTAATATTTTGTTCAAGACAACATCGGTTCATCACAAACACAAGAGGATGTCAAAGCCATCATCACGCTTAAGTCCGATAAGTAAGTAGATAAAAACATTTCATCACCCATAGAGAGTGAATCCGATAAAAATAAGGAGAAAAATGATCCACCCGTGGATCCAACTTCCTCCCCACCCTCATCTTTCGAACCATTTGTAGACACCTATGTTCCAAAAGATCCATTTTTCTAACGCTTGGTGCCCAAAAGGCACAAGTTGATAAAATGTTAGAAGTATTAAAGCAAGTACAAATCAATATCCCATTGTTTGATGCTATTAAACAAGTCCCGTCCCACGCCAAATTTTTGAAGGACCTTTGTCCCTTCAAGAGAAGCACCAACGTACCCAAGAAAGTTTTTCTCACTGAGAAAGCAATATGGATCATTTCTTATCGAACTCCCATAAAATATAAGGATCCCGAAACTCTGAAAATCTCTGTAAAGATAGGGGAGGACATTATTGAGAAAGCCCTTCTAAATTTAGGAGCAAGCGTGAACCTTTTGTCGGACACCGTGTATGAGAAACTAGATTTGGGGGAGTTAAAGCCACCCACTAAGATGACCTTCTACTTAACCGTTCGATCCATTAAGGTGCCTAGAGGTGTTGTAAAGGATGTATTCATTAAAGTAGGTGAGTTTGACTTTTCGATAGACTTTTTGGTCTTAGACACGCAACACGTACTAAACTCATCCACACAAATCCCGATCATCCTCGATTAGTCATTTTTAACCACTTTTGACACTACCGTACGATGTTGTAGTGAAAAACTAAACCTCTCATTTGGGAACATGACCATAGGTTTTAATGTGTTCAATTTAGAGAGGCCATCATTTGATCCGAGAGAGAATGATGTCAAGTACATTTAAAAAGTGAATGATGTCACCACCCCACAAGATAGTGACATAATCGATATAAGTGCTTCTCTTGAAAATTTTGAGAAAGAATTCAGCCCAGTTAATAAGGATCTTACAATTGAAGTCCAATTGTTATTGGACTTATTTAGTTATTTATAGGAGAGCTACTCGGATGATAGGATAGATCAATTCCTTCTCTGTAAATGCGAACCTGGTCCTTTGTAGAACATTTTGACACGTAAGGTTTTATCTATCATTAACGAGATTAAGAAAATCATTCGATCATTTCCACTTTGTTATGCATGTTTTGTCATACCAGAATTTTCTTTTTCACCACGCCCATGGGTGTTATTTGAGTATATGGATGAGATAGAGGACATGACAAGAGTATCGTCCAATGTAGAGCATGATTAATTCATTCTCGAGTTTAAGGGAAACTTAGGCTAAGCGTGTCATTTGGAATTTCATTATGATAGTCTCTTCGAGTCTAACCATATATGCTATAATGTGATTTCGCATCTTGATAATTTCACTCACCGCATTCATTATATGCCTTTATGTGTATACTCTTTCTATTGGTTTGATTCTTAATTGTTCAATCTTTTTATTTATGATGCAATGCATGTGAGATCGATTGGAATTTGGTAACACAAATTAAAGATCACAGGTAATATCATACTTTTACTTATGTACTTCATTTTTTTATCCATAATTGTATATTGAGCATACATTGAGGACAATGTAAAATTTAGGTTTGGGGGTAAGGATGGTATTTTTGAAAAAACTTCAGAAAAAAATTTCAAAAATTTCAAATGATATTCATATAATTAAGTCTTGAAATGATTTTTTAATATAGGGTTAATTCATGGATCTCTCAACTTATCAAATTTTTTACACACTAGCCGTATAATATGATCGAAAATGGATATTGAGGCCAAAGTTAATATGCTTAATGAATAATTGTGGAGATTTTAGCCCGAAGAGATTTTTATGCCATTCATCGTTTCCAAGAGATTTAAATCAATCCTAGTTAAAAGAATTCAAACTTTCCTTCAGTGATAAATTCGTTGATGATCTCAATTCTTTGTTTATTCAATTACTGAAAACAAAAAGTCAAAATGTGAATCTTAAGAACTAGAAGTCTTAATAAGTCGTCTTGAGACACAATTCAACTTAACAAAACTTGGGAAATGAGATTTGACCATAGTTTGAAAGCCCAAAATTAAGCCTAACTCCACCTTTTTTACATTTTTTTAGTTGTAAGCCCATTTGAGCCAAAAAAAAAGCCTTTTGTTGAAAACCCATTATTCTACCCAACTCCAACTGGGAGTTTAAAGCATATAAAAAGAAGTCATACCTATTTTTTTGAGAATATCAGGGTAAAATTACGATAGGAAAAAGACCAAAAATAAAATAAAAAAAGTTTTCAAAAGTAATGATGTGTAAAAAAAAAGAATTAAAAATGAAAAGAAAGAAAGAATGAAAAAAAGAGTACATGAAAAAAACAAGAGAAAAAGGAAAAAAGAAGAAGAAAAGAAAAATGGGGGTTGGAAGAAAAAGTGCCTAAAAGTCAAAATACCGAAAAACTTCTATATTTTCAGAAATTTTGTACTCCAAAAGCCGTTCTTTCTAGCCAAAATTCGAGCATACAATACAACCAAAGAAAGTCATAATCAGTCTCAAGGGAAGTTAGTTACAATATGAAGAGAAGAAGAATAGGATCTATGGTATGATTCAATATTTTCAAAAATTAATCTATTCCGTTCATGAGATCACATTCATCCATTATACAAAAATTCAGTTTTCATCATGTATATGTAAGATTTGTTCATTTAAATTCACTCTTTTATTCGCATATATCGAGATAAAATAACCACTTTCCGAGTGTTCGATTGTGAGTACATCCCGTGAGATTCTGAAATCAAAATGAACTTTCGAATAAGAAACGTAACGATCAAAGTTTTTTGAAATGGACGATAAGTTAAAATTGAAAAGTGATTTCTACTATATGTATGAAATATGCCATCAAACTTGGTTCTATTACTTTTGTATCTTTTGTATTAAGTCGAGTTTTTCAATTTTGTGAGTATATTCACTACAAATCCACACAAGACAAAACTCATCTACTGGGGTGCAAATGCTAAGTGCAATCGTGAATCCTACGAAAGTGAGTTAAGTTTTAAAATTTTAGTTTTGCTCAAGGACTAGCAATGATTAGCTTCAGAGGTATTATATTAGTGCATAATTTTGTATTATTTATGCCCAAATCTAGGCCTTGTTAGGCCTGTTGTATCATAATAATGAGCTTTTAAAGTCATTTTTGTAAACAAAAGAAAAATGCAAGCTTGAATAAAATTTAAGTTAAAAATATAATTTTAGTAATTGCAGGGTTGAAATCATAATTTTTGAAACTTTATGGTCCTAAACATAATTTTTAAATATTTATCTAGGAAATATGAAATTTTTCCAAAAATTGGTTGAATTCTGAGTTAATATAAAAAAGTTATGAATTTTGGGGTCTAAAATCCAATTAAGAGTAAATTTATAATCTTTTAAAGTTTAAGGGGATGAATTTAAATTAATATATGTAATTTTATATTTTTACAGGTACTCGTGAGGTTTGGTGAATATGCAAAAGGTTAATTGACAAAGATATGAAGTTATAATCAAAATGGGAATATACAAATTCAGCTTAAAGAAGAGTTTAAAGATAATTAAATGCAATACTTTTAATATCCCACCCTAGTAAATTAATTAAATTATAGATTAATTATAATTAAGGAGGAGTTAAATATAATTATAAAGGAATTGTGGGTGAAAAATCAGAGAAAAATAAAAAGAAAAAGAAATAGGGTCGTTCAAACGACGCTGCACAGGTCGTTAGAAGGGTCGTTAGAAGCAGGGTTTCTAACGACGTGCTGCTGGTTTACTGTAGCAGTTCGCGGGAAGGGTCACACGATCCTTGTATCTTACGACATAAATTAAGTCGTTCGAATGAATTTGGTCGAGTATTTAGCTCTGATTGTCCTTGTGCGCTGTCACGATTCGGAGCGTTGATTTTGTGTGTTGTCGAGTCCAGATCATTTCAGCAAGGGTAAAATAGGAGTTTTGGTCTTAAGGGGTGTTTTATTAGGTGTTGTTTGGGTGTATTCGAATTTGTTATTGTTATGAGAAAATGGAAAAAGGAGAGAGAGTGTGAGATAGAAAGAGGAGGTGGGTGGTCTTCAACCTCCACCAAACTACCACTCTCCCACCATTTCCATGGTATAATGAACCCAACAATACCCATTTCCACCATGGACAAGGAAGATATACTAATTTTGGAGAAGTAAAATGTGGGTTTTAATAGATTTGAAGATAGATCTTAGCTTGGAGCTTTGGAGGATGCATTGGTAACCCCTTGAGGCCACCTTTGGAAGTGGGGGTTGCTCCTCCTACATCAACACCACCATTGAAGCCATTAGAGGTGGGTAAAACTTAGTCTTAGCGTAAGAATGTCATTTTTGCATTGTAGTATTGTATTTATACTATATGAGTAGGGTGTATTTAGTTTAATGGTATAATTGTTATGTAGAAAATTATAAATATTTTTATGAAATAAAAATATTATTTTTGTTTAAAATAAGGAATGGCTAATTATTTCAAGGTGTTAACATAGTAAAAGTAGGTGTTTATGAAAATAGTGTATTTTCTAGTAATTTTGATGAAAAACATTTTATGAAATAAAATGTTTGCAATTTATATGTAAACTGTTGGAAAATGATATCTTGTTGAAATTAGAGAATAAGTAAATATTTCAAGGTTTTGGAATATTAAAAATGAGCATTTCTAGAAATATTTGTGTTAAACATTTTATGAAATAAAATTTTTGGAAATAATGATTTACTTGGTAAATATTTGGTGAAAAATATGTTTAAACCATGTAGTAGGATTTTTGAGTTTAAATCCAACTTCTCATGCATATAAAGTTATAGTATTTTGACAAAGAATGTATAAAAGGAAGATTTTTTCATGTTTAAAAATGAAATGACAAAGGGTGGAATTTTAGTCTTCAAAGTGTGTGAAATTGGGACTAAAAGATATGATATGTATAAGATTAAAAGACTACATGTGAAATAAAAATAAATGGCAATTTTCTTACATAAGTATTCTTAAGTAGAATGAAGAACTAAATAAATGTGTACTTGAAAAATGTTGATAAAAAGTATTAATTAAGTGTTAATGGGTAAACATGGAATGATTAGTACGTGTAACTTACTAATGTTGTGAAATATTAACACTTATGTAATTAAAAGGGAATTAAAAGTGTTTCCAATCAGGTAAAAGATAATACTCTAAGTTTAAGGGGTTTTAAAATGTTAAAACACTCAACAAGATTTTATGAATAACTTAATAGTGTTTTTCGTGAAATTAATACTTAAGAAATGGAGTAAAAGGTGATTTTAGAAACAAATGGGTAAAATGGTAATTTTATTTAAAGTGAAATTTTTCATGAAATAGACATGTTGGGAAAAGGTGTTACACAAAGTGGTCCTAAATAAATATGATTTTTAGAATAAAAATCAAGGTTAAAGTGTAAAAGACATGAAATGGTAAATTTTCAAAGTGTAACACAAATTGGGGCGATAAAGTCCTGGATTTTGGCTTTGACCGAGTAAAAGGATAAGTGGAATAACGTAAACATTTATAAAATATTAAAACACATTACAGGGAACTCGAATGACACGAGGATAAAGCAAGAATGGCCCAAAGCCCTTGGGTGAAAAAACCTAAATCACTGGCCAGAGCATATAGTGTGCATAGCCGGCAGTGTGGAGCCCGTGGAGGTTATCGTTATAGGAAGATTTCAAGAAAAGATAAAGGAAATATAAAACATGTCAAGAAATGGGTTGTGTGGTAAAATGTGTTAATACAACCTAACTTTAATCAATAGAATAAATGTTTCGATAAAGGTGAAATGGACAAGTTAATGCGTAAATCTAATAATGTCCATAAGATAAGGAAAAAGGATAAAGAAAGTGGTATTGGGTGGTTAAGCAACCTAAATGGTTAAACCCATATTTAACACAAGGATGTGTTGTTAAGGATTTTTAAAGATTAAAAAAAAGGTGAATGCATGTGTTGAAATGGTGATTTTTAGTGAAAATACTAAAGTGTATTGAAATAAATGAAAGGGTTAAATTTTGATTAAGGAATGGGTTTGGATAGATCAATCATAATGGTTTCAAGTGTTGAATCGAGTGTGCTAAATAAAGTGAGAATGCTAAGTATGAATAAAGAAAGTCTTTAATACGATTAAGGTCAATTAATCTGGGTAAGTAGGATTTTCGAAAGAAAAATGGTTAAGGCATTGGCATGTGTGTTTTTCAAAGGTATACGTATGTAGATATATACATATTTTCGCATGTATGTGATTGTATAGTGTGAGCATTCCTTTTTGCCGTTTGTTTCTATACTACTTGTATAAATCCCACTGGTCATTAGCTCACATCCCCACTTTGTTACGACAGGTTGGGAGCGGTTTCGTATTTTTAGGGCGTTATTGTAAGGACACAAGTCTCCAATTGTGTCTTAATGTAGTGTTACCTCAATTCTGGACAAAATCATTTGAGTCATAGGATAGTGTTTAAGTGTATCCATCCAAGCCTATGACGTATTAGTTGAAGACGTAGCGGCCAAGATTATAAAGCTTCATTATATGCCGGGTTTAGTGTGCCTCGTTTCTACGTCAACAACATTGGTTTCAATGCTCCTAAGGTATGAATGCATTATATATATATATAGGAGCTTGGAAATTTATTGGGTGTATTTTATAATTTTTTTATAAATTGTTTTAACGACTTTGGTTTACTCAGAAAATATTTTTTATAAGTTTTCATAAAAAGTTTTGGGCTTAAAATGAATATCGCATTTTCTGACACGTCGTTCGAACGAATTGGAATCTCGTTCGAACGAGATTCCCAGGTCGTTCGAACGAGACTTCTAACGATATTTCTTTTTTCGCACTCGAACATCGTTAGTAAAGTCGTTCAAACGAGAATGTCGTTCGAACAACTTTGGCGGGAACAGTTTTTTGGCGATTTTTGGTAGTTTTCTCCATGTTCCTATAACTTTTTTCCCACTACTTTTTGACATATTTATTAAGTGCGGGAACCAACCTTTTCAAAGGAACTTTTTCACATTCTAACAGTTTTTAGAGAGGAAAACTTCCAAGAAAAAGTTCCATGTTTTTGTGTTTGATTTTTATGGATTAAATTCACCAAAAACATATACACACCCATTCGTTTAGTTTATCAAAGTCCCTACATATATATACATTGCTTGGAGTGTTTGGCACCAGGTTTATCTCTACACCTCAAAAAAGAGAAGTTTGGGTTTGCTTCTACATCCCACAAAGAAGAAGTTTGTTTACTGTGACATACCCACTTGGATAAAGGCTCCTAGTTCGGGGGGCGGTGACCAGAAAAAGTCCGATCGGTGGATTCCGAGACCACGGTGGACATACGTGGTTATTTGCAAGGCAGAGGTGTGTACAAGAAGAAGCTTCGGGGCTTGGACGAAGTCAATTCGGGTGTTGTAAGTCTTTTTGTCTTGTACTTGTAAAACCGTACTTAGTGGATTTGAGGCTAGGGTCGTCCGAGGTTTTTTTTTCGTTGTGAGTTTTTCCTCGTACATCGCGGGGTAGTGTGACTGCTTTACTTTTATCTTGCAAAAAAACTTAGAACGCATGCTTAGGCTAATTCAAAATAAAATTTGGTTTAATTGACACGCTTATTTAAATTGGTGCTTAATTAAATTTGGAAAATATTAATTTAATTGAAGTCATTAACTTTATTGGGTAAAATTTGGTTTGGCCTACGTAGGAATATGAATTAATCTTGGTAGGAAAATTTCTAGGACTTGTATTAAATTGAATTTTTGGGCTTAAAGTAAAATTCACAAATTTGATTTTTAGTATAATTTTAATTTTGAGAAAATTAAAATTTATTTTACTTTAGTTTTAATTTGTGATGAAATTAATTTTAGTTTATGTAGTTGTTTAGTTGAACCATCTCTATTCCGCACCTAAAGGAAACTCATTTTAAAAAATCTAAAAATTGGGGGTCCTATCACGTTTCCAAAGTGGTATCAGAGCAGGAGCGCTAATTTATTGCGTTAAGGTCCTTTCAAATATTTTTTATTAAAGTGAAATTTTCCCCATTTTCAAAATTTCCGATTTTCAATGGTTCTAACTAAGCGTATTGGAAAGCGTGTATGAAATCACCACTTAGTTCTCTAGATGAGAGGGTTTGGTTGTCAGTTGTTTACGGTTGGTCCCCACCTACATATTTAGTTGAAAATGAACGTGTTCCCAAACCTACCGATAGATGCAGTGAGAATGAATTTAAACTTGCAAATTTTAATTCTCGTGGTTTAAATGCCTTGTTTAGCCCGATCACACTGGATGAATTCCGATGCATTATGACGTGTGAAACCGCTAAAAAAGCTTGGGATATTTTACAACTCACTCATGAAGGAACTAGTGTCATAAAAGCTTCTAAACTCCAAAACCTCACCACTCAATTTGAAATCATCAAAATGAATGGAAAAAAAAACATTTGATGAATTTTATGCTAGACTTTCCGATATAGTTAATTCCTCTTTTAATTTAGGAGAGAAAATACCCGACAACCGAGTAGTAAAGAAAATTTTAAGATCCTTACCCGATAGATTTATTCCTAAGGTGACCGTGTTAAATTCTTTACCCATTTTAGCCTCTACTAAATTAGAAGAGCTCGTATGTGATTTATAAACCTATGAACTAGACATGTTTCCCTCTAAAACTGAAAAGAAAATAGATAAGGGCGTTGCTGTGAAAGCCCAAAAAGAGGAAAAATAAGTAGTAGAGAGTGAAAGTGAGAGTGACTCGGAAGATATGGCTATGTTTGCTAGGAAGTTTCATAAATTTCTTAAATTTAACAAAGATAAATTTAAAAATGATTTTAAGAAATTTAAAAAATCTAAGCATTACAAAGCCGAGAAGATCCTAAAACTTTTAATGAAAATTTAAATAGGGACGAGTCAAATAGGTGTTATGGTTGTGAATGGTATGGCCATAGGGCAAAAGAGTGCCCCACTAAACTAAGGAGGGAGGTTAAGAAACCAATTTCCTACAATGCAACCCTTAGTGATAGTGATAAGGAAGAGGGAATCGATTCCCCCACTAAGCCCAACTTTGTGGCTTTTATGGCAAGTCATGTGAGTGAAAGTGAGCACTCCTTAATTGATGAAATTTTAACACATGACACTTCCAAGGCTATTGTTTGTGAATCCCAAAGAGATGATGGTAGTGAGAGTGGAGAAGTACGAGAGAAAGAAAGTGATGAGGAGGTTGAAGAGAGTGAACTTCAATTAGCATTTAAAGAATTATATGAAGAATCTATTAAATTAAAAAGAACAAATTTGAAGTAAGAAAGTTTGTTTGAAAGAGTGTGTCGGGGTCACTAATGAGAGTGTTTTAGTGGAAGTCCTTAGGACACGTAAGAGAGATCTTCGAGAGAATCTTTAGTATATAGAAGGAGAGAGAGATAGCCTTAGAGGTTTGATGGAATCCTTGAAAAATGAGCTTCTCGAGTTTGAAGAGAGAAATTATTTGCTTGACTCTAGGCTTGTAGAGCTTGAGAACAAAGTGAGAGACTCAAGTAAAGTCAAATTTGATTTGGAGAGTCGTTCGGAGAAATTAGATAAAATCTTAGGAACGGTCCAAATTAAAAATGACACGTGTGGTTTAGGCTTCAATTCTTGTAACGATTCCACCACTAAAGCAAAAACCAATGTTTTAGGAGAATCCTCTAGGAATAATGTTATAGATCATTCCTTAGGTAAGTTTTTTTTCCGAGTCTTTAGGTGCTCACATTATAGTCGAAAAGGTCATCTTAGGAAATTTTGTTTTGATCTTAAACGAGGTCCTAGAAAATTCCAACATAAGGCAACCGAGGTAGCCAATATCCCTAAACCCCAAGATAGTCATTCGTCATTAGTTTGGGTTAGGAGATCCGAATTGGTAGATTTACAAAATAGAATTTTTTATTCTCATTTACTTTCACATGCTTCCTCTCTTGCTAAATCTAAAGGTTGAATGTGTTAACTAATTGCATACTCTAGCTTTTTGTGCTTCATATTATATATCATTGCTAGGTGTATGCATGTTTACTCATTTTCTAGTCATTGCATTATCACATATCACATGCTAGAAGTATGATGTTTGTTTATCTTTTGTATTATAGTTATTTCATTTTAGTTGGCAATAAATGAAAAATACAAAAATATTTTTGTTTATCATTTGTGTTTTACCTTTTAGTAATTTAGGCTTAATGAAAAATACAAATGATTTTTGTTTGTCTTTTGAGTAAATATTTTTTTTGGCTAAAAATTTTCAAAAACTCAAAAAGATTTTTGTTTTGTGTATATTTTAGTTTGACACACTCTATGTGGCATATACTTGTGTTTGAATCCCTTCTTTTTCGCTTCCATGTGGCTAGAACTTTTGGTTTAGATTGTCAATCCTTAAAATGTTCTTTACCATATTTACATGGAGTAGTTGGATTTTATGTTGCTATAATGGATTCAATTTTTATATGCCTCAATTCACACATGCACGGGCTCACTTGAAATTTTAACGTCATATGTATATTTGAGCTTTGTGAGGTGTTCTCCTACCAATCTAGTCATCTACGTATTATGTGACCTAGGAGGACTAGTGCATGTTAAATTCCATTGTACGTGAGATTTGTGTGAGATATAAAAATGATATATATAAATGTGCACGGGGAAGGGCTCCGAAAGAAAATATCATCCTTTGCGAGTAAGCCACCATTTGCTTGGACCTAAAAGAAATACGTGGTCTAAAGTCCTAAAAGAATAATGGCATTAAAAGAAAATATTTGTCAAGGCCTATTTTGTTTAGTTGATTTATTCATTCAAAAGATTAATATTGAAAAGTGCCATAAATAAATACGGTGTCTGATATTGATTTAAAAGTTATTCGCAAGTTTCTAAGTAAACCATTTTTAATTAGAGTCTATTTTTAAAGAAATTGAATACCGCCCCTAAACATGTACCTGTGTGTCCAAATTAAGAAGTTATTTAATTAAACACAGTTTTTCAATTAAATCCTAAAAACATGCATCTAGATGATTTATCAAATAAAATAAAGCATGTGACACAAAATATCAAGAAAAATCCCCGCAGGGCAAAACCATATTATTTTCACTATAATTTGTAAAGAACGGTTACACGGATTATAATGAAAATAATTGTGACATACGAAAATACCCGCAGGTTTCGGTTCCGATGTCGTCGGCTGAAATCTCCCGCAAGAATTCCAGATGGGCAGTAATGAAGAAGGGACCGGCTTCTCCACAAAAATACTCCTAAATGAGTAAAATAAATCTCTTGAAGGTTTATTTTGTGCACTTGATAAATGGGAATTAAGTGTGCATTTAAAGAGGCATAAAGCCTTAAAATGATGAAGTCTAAAGCCTTAAAATGATCAAGTCTAAAAAGAGGACCATTTTAGGCTGGTTGGTATGGGAAGAAAGTTGAAAAAAATTCTTTGAATCACTTGAGTAGAAAGGGACATAAAGAGATTTGCGACACTTTCCATAAGATTTTTCTAGGAATTTTCTCCATTTTCAAAGGGCCATAACTTCTTCACCGTAGCTCGGATTGACGTACCGTTTCTTCCAGTATCTTCGTGGCGTTGAGCTCTTCAACTTTCCAGTTGACCATTCCTCCTAATGGTGGCTGTAAAATTACCAAAATGCCCTTGAACTTTCATATCGTGCCATCTTTCACTGTTTTGACTTCTCTTGTGTACCACTTGCATAAAGTGCCTAAAATCGTGGAACGTGAACTCATTGAGGCAGAAGTGGGACACATGATGGAGATGTTGAATGCTTGATTTCCGGAATTCAGATTGAGGCCGTCGGGTGAGATCGTGAAGAGACGTGCCAAAAGTAGCGGCTTACAACATACACAACTGTAAGATATCGGACATGAGAAATATGTCCTTATAAATCTCCCCATATGTCTATGCCGGTACATACATAAAAAATTCGAATTATGCAATCTCCCAAAAATAAATGACATATAAGGTAATATCCCCATTAAGCCCTTAAACTGAGAATACTAAATGACATGTCTTCAATCAAACTTCAACATCTTCAAATCTTCAACACTTCGAAAACTCCCAAATCTTTTCTCGTCAGGGTGTGCAATCCAATAGATATCAACTTTGTACCTACACACATGAGATAAAGCAAATACCTGTGACACGCAACAGTTTGATTTATAATGATATGCAAAAATCAAATATCATTTAAGCTTAAAAAAATCATAGATAAATCAACATAATTTATCCCACATAATTCATTCTCCCCCATTTTATGATGTCCCCAAATAGACATATATGAGAAGCATAAATATGGAAAATGTCACAAAAAAATCTTTCAAAAATTTGATTTGTTTTTTTTTTATTTTTTACTTTTTTTAAAAAAAATTCAAACAAAATATATATCAAAGAATATGAGAAGTGTAAAAAAAAATCTTTTGTATTTGAATTTTTCAAAAAAAAAAATTACACTAAAATAAGCTACTAAAAATCACACCATGGACTTAAACTCAAACAACCAAGTCATGGAAACGAAATGCATGGGTGTAAACACATTCGATAGGTAAATAAACTCAATCAATCATATGTGCACAATGCATACGTGTACTCCTAACGAATGAACATCAAAAGAATCCTTAGGTGTAAAACTGTTGAATTTAGATGACATCGTCTTATACAAATCAACAAATCAATGTCAAAGTGATTTTCACACCAATAACGTCCAAAACTATTTAGCGTTTTTTCAAAATTTTCAAGAACGTGCAAACATGTTTAAATTTTCCAACCAAACACCCTCAAATTTTCTTTTAGAGGTGTTAAACTAAATTCTCAAACTTTGGAGAATTGGTGCGAAAACTTATTTGGCCCATAATTGGCATGAATTTTTTTTATTGCCTTTAAATTTTTTCGGGCTCTTTTAACCTCTTTGGACCCCGGATAATAAAATTCCTCAATTTTTTAGGTCCGTTTTAACAATGGCTTTAGCGCAAAGGATAGATAATTACCTTTCGTAGCCCCTCCCCGTTTTTAAAATACCATCCAATCTCACCAAATAATTTTTACAGGCACACCTTTCTTATCAAGTTTTATCACGCTTGGTTCATTTTAAGGACATGATTGAAGTGAAAACACCCAATCAACATGTGAAAAGACAAGTAAAATAATCAAATAAATCCGTGCATGTGTGCAATAAAGGAAATCATGAGTCAAACATGTAGAAAGTAACACTTAATTACATCTTAATGACTCCAAACATTATAAAGCATAAAGATGACATGATATATTGTCTCAAAACACTATCAAATACTCACATGAAAAATGAAATGATGTTATGACTTGGTCATCCTAAGTGGTTATCCATAAACGGTGCAAACAAAATAAAAATCTTTTTGTGTTTTTTTTTTAAATTTTTATCAAAATAAAATCTTTTTGTATTTTTCAAAATTTTTCAAAAACAAAAAGTACATGTCATAACGCTAGTAGGCATACATATCGTGAATAAAAAACTAGCGTATGACAAACATGCGAACACAATCATCTATGTGATATGGAAAGAGAAGAATCATGTGCAAGTGAATGAGAATCAACAAGTCTAAAATCTAGCGTATCCAAAAGTGATTTCCTAACCCAAACTGATGTGACATGACGCGTGGGGGTTTTGGGAACCATAGAAACACTAGACATAAACTTCCTAGGACATCTTCCAAGATCAAAATAAAAACGCCTAAGGTGACCTTTCCTCCCACAGTATGAACATGTGTAAACGGGAGGAATGTTACCTAAAGGGTGATCTTTTCTAACGTCTTTGGGAATGATTGACCCTATAAAACAAATAATGATTTTGGCTTTAGCAACGGAAGAAGTAGAACACGACGAACCATTATCATCACTATCAAACCTACTTGAATCGTTTAAGTCATTTTTTAACTTCAAAATATTTGATTCAAGCAATAAATTTGACTCTTCCAAAGACAGAGATTTCTTTTTTAAATTTTCAATTAAACTCAACAGTTTATCGTGCTCCCCCTCAATTAAATCAAACTTATCCCTAAAAGTCTCTTCACGTGCCGTAAAATCATCGATTAATTTTTTATCCTCGACGGCATAAATGGGAACCTAGAGTTTTTTAAGTCCTCTACTTCCTTTTCTAAAAATAGGACTTTATCAACACTCTCCTTCTTGGACAATTTTAAATCATTAAAGTCACGGTCAAAGGAAACAAAATTTTCAAGATAAAAATCTCTTTCATTTTGAACTGTTTGCAAAAGATCCATTGTGGATTTAAAACGAGAATTTTCTTTTTCCAAAACTATCATTCTTTTGCAAAGATTCAAATTCAAAAGTTTTAAATTTTTAGCACTGTCGTGAACTTTTTCAAAAATAGGCTCCTCATAAGATGGGCGTTCCATTGGAAAAATTGCGAATAAACATAAAACAGATTTTTCAAAAAAAATCAATATCACACGATTTTGCGAAAAAATAGGAATACGCGATAAAATAGCGCAAACCGCTCTGACACCAATTTGAAAAGTGTCGTAAATAAATACGGTGTGTGATATTGATTTAAAAATTATTCGCAAGTTTCCAAGTAAACCATTTTTAATTAGAGTCTATTTTTAAACAAATTGAATACCGCCCCTAAACATGTACTTGTGTGTCCAAATTAAGAAGTTATTTAATTAAACACAGTTTTTCAATTAAATCATAAAAACATGCATCTAGATGATTTATCAAATAAAATAAAGCATGTGACACAAAATATCAGAAAAATTCTCGCAGGGCAAAACCATATTATTTTCACTATAATTTGTAAAGAACGGTTACACAAATTATAATGAAAATAATTGTGACATACGAAAATACCCGCATGTGTCGGTTCCGATGTCGTCGGCTGGAATCTCCCGCAAGAATTCCAGATGGGCAACAATGAAGAAGGGATCGGCTTCTCCACAAAAATACTCCTAAATGAGTAAAATAAATCTCTTGAAGGTTTATTGTGTGCTCTTAATAAATGGGAATTAAGTGTGTATTTAAAGAGGCATAAAGCCTTAAAATGATGAAATCTAAAGCCTTAAAATGATCAAGTCTAAAAAGAGGGACGTTTTAGGCTGGTTGGTGTGGGAAGAAAGTTGAAAAAAATTCTTTGAATCACTTGAGTAGAAAGGGACAAAGAGATTTGCATCACTTTCCATAAGATTTTTTTAGGAATTTTCTCCATTTTCAAAGGGCCATAACTTCTTCACCGTAGTTCGGATTAAGGTATCGTTTCTTCCAGTATCTTTGTGGCGTCGAGCTCTTCGGCTTTCCATGTTATCATTACTCCAGATGGTGGATGTAAAATTATCAAAATACCCTTGAAATTTCATATTGTGCCATCTTTCACTGTTTTGACTTCTCTTGTGTATCACTTGCATAAAGTGCCTAAAATCGTGGAACGTGAAGTCGTTGAGGTAGAAGTGGGACACATGATGGAGATGCTAAATGCTTGATTCTCAAAATTCGAATTGAGGCCATCGTGTGAGATCGTGAAGAGACATGCCAAAAGTAGCGTCTTACGACATACACAACTGTAAGATATCGGACATGAGAAATATGTACTTACAAATATAATATTCTTAAATTGAGGGAGTTTGGATGGTATATCAACGATTTGAACAATGTCCGTTTATCCTAGTTGTACTTTCAATGTCATGACTCCATTGGTTTGTATAATTATCAAAATTCTAGGCTTGTATGCATTGTGTATGTTTGTTCATTGAGTTCAATCTATATTGTCACATGAGGTTATATTCAAATATGATCAAGTTTTCAATTAAATGAGAACTCCGTGAACATGTTTTAAGTGATTGGGTCTAAATTTAATTGTTACTAGTTCACACCCCTACACTTTCGTTTTCATATGACCTATTTTTACCATACGAGTGTGAAGAGCTTATTGTATTTTATATCATGTGTGGTGTATATACCTATATATATGTGCATGTGCGTTAGTGATATTCTTTTTGTATACATATATATGGTATTTTTTTCTTTGCCTCGCTTTCTAGTCCATCTATGCTTCTAATTTATAATTGGTATCTATCATTTTGCATATTATTGTTGATATCACATGTTTAGTCTCTTATGTATCACATTGGTATCATTATTATGTATTCGTTATTATTTATATGGATTAGTTATGATTTTGTTACCCATATGCTTTTATGATCTTATCACTCTAAGCTTCATCGTGTTTACATTAGTTTTTATCCTTTGTTTATTCCTGAACAAAAATGGTATCTAATCCTATTATAATCGTATCTTAGTTTAGGACATTTTAACTTAGGGGAAGTCGCGACCTTCTTAGATTTATCATAGTTGATAAAGGGGAGAATTAATTTAGGGGGAGTATTTATTTTACATGCACTTAATATTCTTGATATTCCCTATGCGTTTGATAGTTTGCTTAAGTGTGCAGGAATTCTTCTAAACGGCAACTTTCATCGTCGACAAAGATATTGATCCTTGGGTTTTGTGTCAATCTATGTAATTTTTATTTTGCGTGGGATATTTTTTAAGTCTAGTAGAGCTTGACAGCCTTTTAGGATTTTTGGTTGGTTTTTGTCCCGGAATAGATAAAGGGGGAGATTTGTAAGGACACAAGTCTCCGATTGAGTCTTAATGTAGTGTTGGTTCAATTCTGGACAAAAACATTTGAGTCATAGGATAGTGTTCAAGTGTATCCATCCAAGCCTATGACGTTTTAGTTGAAGACGTAGCGGCCAAGATTATAAACTTCATCATATGTCGGGTTTAGTGTGCCTCGTTTCTACGTCAACAACATTGGTTTCAATGCTCCTAAGGTATGAATGCATTATATATATATATATATATATATATATATATATATATATATATATATATATATATATATATATATATATAGGAGCTTGAAAATTTATTAAGTGTATTTTATAATTTTTTATAAATTGTTTTAACGACTTTGGTTTACTCAGAAAATATTTTTTATTATTATTATTATTATTATTATTATTATTATTATTATTATTATTATTATTATTATTATTATTATTATTACTACTACTACTATTACTATTAATAATATTGTTATTATTATTATTATTATTATTGTTGTTGTTGTTGTTGTTATTATTATTATTATTATTGATTACTTTTGGAAGAGTGACAAATATTCGGTTACCACATTTTAAATCCCAAACATGTGAAAAATACCATCATCGGGTCAAGCACAGGTAAAAATGATAAATCTAAAAAGTAACAAATGTAAAGAATTTATGAAAAAGTATAAAAGTCAAGGAACTTGCGTGTGGAGCATCCGTAGGATGCTCCCATACAATCGATTGCTCTCACACTCTCGCAAAAGGACCTCTGTGTCCTCCTCGTCCGTTGGTAGGGGAGGATCATATGCCACCTGCACCCCAGGAACTGCAACATCCCCCTGACACACTACCCCCATCCAGTCATCATTATAGGAGACCACACTCTCATACCATGTGGGTTCTAAAATGAATACATAAGGCCAAATCTTTGCCTCTACCTGCACCGTTGGTGATGCATCATCATCCATAGCCCTCTCGGACTGATTCGGGCCCAAGGCCTGAATCTCATCATCCGCAACCATAACGGGCTCCAAAGGATCCATGAAAAGAAAATAAGCAAACTCACAAGTGAAGTCATAAGTTTTTATAGAGAGAGAAAAATGAAATAATAAGAGGAGTGGGAAATTGAATATGATAACCCTTATTAAATAGGTTTCGGGCACTGGATAATTTAACTGGATGGTTAAATTTATTGACCAGCTTAATTGAACAGTTAATCAATCCGTATACCCCCCCCCCCCAACCCCTTTTAAAAAATCCCACTTCAACTGCCAAGGTTTCCTACCTATCACATCAATGCCCTCATACCTCGCTAAAATGGACAAACCCATTTTTGAGTTCTTTCACATCCATTCCCCCATACCTATTACATCCACGCACTCTTAATTGACCGCCTCTGTGGACATCCCGATTTACAATCGAGGTGTGGGTCCTTTTATCCCGTCTGATAAACTATACTAAACCCAAGCACGCTAAAAATCCTAAAGGTAAACTACCCCCACAAATAAAAGCTGGAAGGATCCATTCGTAAAAACAGCAAATTGGGAAAGAAAAAAAACTTATTGGGACCTTTAACCATTCGGTTAAAGGGCGCCAAAGTCCTTTACCCATTTTATTGAAAAGACGTTTAATCATTCGGTTAAAGGACCCTCTGGTAATGTGTAACACCCCGCTTAAAATAATAACGGGTGGCCAGCCCTATACTACATTAAATCAGGAATTTCAAATGGTCCAGTCTCAACATCAACTGTCAGTACAATATAATATAGATCTAACTACCCGGCATCATACAAGCGAGATGTTAAAATTAAATAAAATGTGCAACAGACAACCAACTAACACTACTAATAAAAGAAAGAAAGATGCATGAAAGAACTATGAGAAATGAACTGCTCGAAATAAACATGAAAGAAATAACTACAACTGAATATACTACAAAGAAGTAAACCCGAATAAGCTGTCGGGTCATAGCCAATACAATAACTGAAATGGAATAGATATAAATATGTATATAAATATCCATTGGGTACAAATCCGATATACAACATGACTCCTACCTAGAATTTTAAAAGGAGGAAGCGACTACCAGATACATCCCGCAACAGTCCGCACAAGCCACGGCTCCCAAGACTCTGGATAGAACTTCCCTCCAACAGTCCGCACATATGATTTAATTTCTAATTAATAAGCATGCAAAATTTATTATTGACACAACTTCCCTCCAATTTCAACGTTGCACTGCGTTTCGTGTGTGGGGTGTCTCGCAAAGCGAAATCCAAACAAGGAACCACCCCGTTACACTACTCCTTATCAACGTCGATCCTGGAGATCCATTATGCCACACATAAATATCGACAGAACTTCTCTCTAATCTCAACAAGGTACTACGTTTCGTGCGTGGGGTGTCTCGCAAAGCGAAATCCAAACAAGGAACCACCCCATTACACTACTCCTGGACAATGTCAATCATAGAGATCCATAATGCCGTACATACCATAATTGGCATAACTTTTCTCCAATTTCAACACTGCATTGCGTTTCATGCGTGGGGTGTCTCGCAAAGCGAAATCCAAACAAGGAACCACCTCGTTACACTACTCCTTGACAATGTCGATCCTAGAGATCCATAATGCCATGTATACAATACTATACTACTACTACAACTAACATCTCCAATAATATCCTTGGGATGATGTAACCGAAATATTCCTTAAATGCGATACATCAACCCCCATCAATCTAGTACACCATAATCATCCAAGATGTACTCCACAAAGATTATATATCCTTTCATCTATAGGATATATATATATATATATATATATATATATAGGTATTTTATTCTCACCATATATATACATATACCAATCATCCATACCCATGACCAAGTGTACATATCATATCTGATGTACAATGGACATGCACATAATCCACCCGGCTATATATATATCGCCGATAAAACTGCATCAATGCTATCATCTTCCCAGTTCCCGGCTCACGTAGCAACTGGGGACCACCTGGTGGGGATCAACGACACCCACCTCGTGATAAATCACACACACGACGTCTCGGGAAGCGGTCATAGCTCCAACTGGCAATGAGACGAAACATACCCACCACGTCTCATCCCAAAAATATATCTATCGTATAATAACACACGGGACGACTATGACCTGGGGAATATCCACACCCTGCTCTATATGCCAGGATGCTCGCCCTCTGCGTGGAAACTTCCCAATGATAGCATGAGCGGGGTATGCTTAACCACATAAGTATATATATCGCTCACATGCGCAATATACATACATCCATATGATCCCATCATATGATCAAATAGTAAACCATCATATACGGTTTAAATATCCATACCATGTATGTCCACAACATAAATATATCCATATATTCATATTCATACATAGATATATGTACATATATTCACACATCGTTATATCTATATATATACAAACTAATTCTCGTTCATATGTATAAGATATATAAACTCGGCTATAAGTATACATAATCCTCAATATAAAAGCCGTCACCACAAACTCAAATCATTTACCCCGATATGTGAATACAATCCCTCACTTGAAACATATTCAATCATTTTTCCTATGATGAATAGTCTCCCAAAATCATATGTATTTATATATACATATATATTCAACCTTAGGGTTATTACCCAAAATTTTGTGTAGGAATCCATCACTACACATTCATCCATATTCAAAAGTACATAATTCCCTTTAGTACTATTTAACCATAGGCACATATATGACTTAATAGTATAAAACCTCAAATTATTCCAACCTCGTTTCAAGTATTGGAATCTCAGTGGTTAATTCCCCACAATTACGTGTAAACTATCCTAACTAGAATTTATGCTACCGCTTATTCTAGTCGATAGTACGATCCAAATCGTTTCCAATTTCACCTATGGTTCAATTTATCTCATGAACCCTTACTCCTATCGGGTTACCTATTGTTCCTTAATTTAAACGTTTCTAAGGATATGAGACCCCTCACTCTCTAAGAGTTCTCAACCTCACATCATATTTATACCTTTTTATCTATAATTGGTATTCCCAACCTCTATGAGGTTTCCCCCACAATCACCATATGCAACTCCAATACCTACATGGATACATTTCTCCCAAATTATCCTAAGGAGTCCCCAAAATCATAATATATGGGAAACTCCTTATATGTCTCCAAGAACATATCTCTCATATCATAAGAGAAGGCCCCAAAATCAATAAACCCAACCAAAAAGGGTTTGAATTTACTAAAGAGAAAATTTCTCAAATGCTCTGTTTCCGAATCGATTCGGCCCAACAGCGAATCGATTCGGCCCATCCGAATCGATTCGGTCCAAGGGACCTGAGATTCTGCAACCTTTCAAATCGATTCGCCAGGGGCGAATCGATTCGATCCTAAAGACTTGAGGCTTCTGCAACCTGGCGAATCGATTCGGTAGGGGCGAATCGATTCGGTCAGTTCAGAAAGCCACGAAAATGACTATTTTTCTATAACCCAAAATTCCCCAAAATTCGATTTATACTACTTCCAACCCTTAATATTCAATCCCAACATAATTTCCAACATCAAAACACATCCTAAATTTAACCTCATCAATTTATATCCCTTAAACCCAATTTAAAATCTTCAATTTCAAGATTTGAACCAAAATTTAGGTTTTGATGTTTATACCCAAAAACCATTTCTTTAACCCACAAATTATGAAATAAAATACACAAATGACTTATTTAGAAAGATTAAACACTTGCCCCATATTTGTAGAGGTTGAATCATCCTTGATGTCGCGATTGGGCCGGAAATCTCCAAGCTTTTCTTCCTCTCTCTCTCTCCTTTTCTCCTTCTTTCTTTCTTCCTTTTTTTCTTTCTCTCTTTCTTTAATTGAGAAGGCTTAATCCGTAAGCCTCTTAAGCCTTAAAACAACAAACCCAATTTTAAATGTTAATACACACTTTAAATGACTCGTTTACACCAATTCGAGTCAAACTGACTTAAAATATTCCGGAGCCGAAATAAAACCCAATGACAGTCATTTTGACTATCTCGACCCTTTCAGGATCAATGGTACCCTCAAAATCATCATCCGGAATACTTTAAAACGTCCTCTATTTTTGGACTTCAATTCCCAATTTTAGAATTTTCCAATTCAATTAAATTTTGTTTTTCCAAAATTTAATTTCTCAGTCTCCAAAATCGTGGGGTGTTACATAATGATTACCAAATCTAACCAAATCTCTTCTTAACCATCCACGTGTCACCCCATCACAAATCCACCATCAAAGCCCTTTGACTGAACGGTTAAATGCCCCTAATCATACCCTATAATAGAGGTCACCACCAACCTTAAATAGCACCCCAAAATCCAATGTCGATTCTCTTTTCTAACTTTCTTAATCCCAAGCGCCCGAGATGCTCGAGATTATTTTTGAAAATCCCAAAACAAGTTCGTACTTCAAAAAAGTTGTTTTAGTCCCCAATGAGGTTTGTACTTCTAAAAATTCATCTTCGAAAGAAAAACATTGTCAATCCTATGCACACATTTTATAAAATTCAGCACTTCTAAAGGAATCAATTCCCGACTAAATTTAGCTCTGCCCACCTTAGGCACCTCAAGTGAGAACATTCCCCCGTGAAAATTTGGTTCACTCTATAAGGGTAAGGCAACTCTGCCCGAATATCGGATCAAACACCCCATATATATTTTTGAATAACTATGGGTATATGTTTATCCGTTTGAGTCCAGTCATCATTTAGGGGATCGGGTGTGAATTTATAGTATTTATATTTTTAAAGCTTGGTTTTTAATCCAACACCTCCGTTAATTGACTTGACACGCTTATATGTTAAATAAATGCTAATCTAATTCCACAACAGCTAAATACAAACATGAAAACATAATTTTCAAGCCCTTTATTGGTTAAGTGACAATAAGCTAAGTTAGTCCGAAACTTTGCACAAGGCAAAGTTTAAAATCTGACTACTTCAATCGCTCCTCCAAACAAACAAAACTCGTCCCCACGTAGCACCTCGAATATGTGTTTTCATATCAAATACTCGTCAAATGTCGGCCTTTGATTAACATACTTTTAACCAATAAATATATCCATCCAATACAACAGAAATGTTATATTAAGGACTAAGCTCCATAAATACCATAATGTTGTATATTGTATACCCAATATCCCATCGCCTATACCCGTAAAAAATGTCCCATAGGTTGAAACTACATTGTCATCGATCATAAGTCTCCTTGGGTATGTTGGCGCTATACCAGACTAAACTCGTGAAGCCCAAGCCTCATAATACATGTGGGTACCCCGAATTTAGCATTATAGGCCTGGACGAGTAGCCTTGACTTAAGGACCCAAAGCCCAGGCCCATCACCTTTTGTATGGATCTGGTTACTCCACGATCCCATGAAGAGAAGTTGTGGGGAAGCGCGATCCCATGTAAGAAAGTTACAGGAGAGATGGCTAATAAGGAGGAACCCATCACCCCCACTAACCAACGTATACATGTATAAATTAAACCCTAAGTCCGGGGCAAAGGACAGGTTGTATTCTCTGTACTTATTCTTCAGAATATAGAGAAATAACACTGACTGAACCACCGTGGACGTAGGCACTTCTTTGCTGAACCACGTATACCCGTTGTTGTGTGATTGGCCTTTTATTTATCTTTTCTTGGTGGTTACCTCTTTCATATTTATTTTTGTTGCATAATAATTGTCTCCACAATTGGCGCCGTCTGTGGGAAGCGTTTATCTTTCCCTGAGAAGAGCCCACGCCGAGAAAAAATCTAAAATGTCTGGTCACAGCAGCAACGCTCCTCAAGCAGGAGATATTCAGGAGCCACCCGCTCCTCGCAGGATTAGGTCTGAAGTCCGACGTTCAGATCAAGGGGCTCGCTTAGAAAGGCCAGCCTCAGAAGAAAGTCAAGGACCATCAAGGTCCACTCAGATATTCAGATTGATCGATGCATACGAAGCAAGGATCCACAAGCAGAGGGAGTCTTCTCGCAGATATGAGGCTGAGAATACTCGCTTGAAAAGAAGACTGGAAAAACTGGAAAAAAAACTACATCCTGATACCAGGAGACGCCCCTATCGCACTCCTAGCCCTCAGGCGAGCAAATCTCGCAGCCGAGGAAGGAGCCCTAGGCGGCAATATCAAGGGTTCGAAGGTGGCGACTCAGATGACGACCTCCGCGAGCAATTGAGAAAAGATCGCCGCCATCAGAGCCCTTCTCGCAGCGACGACAACATACGGAACCTAGTCCGCAGAGAAATGGACCAACATCCAGCTCACCGCGGCACCAGGTCAACCAGAGAACTCGCCAGGAGAGCCCTCAAGACCCAGATGAAATCTCCCTTCACGAGGGAAATTGAAGAAGAAGAAGCTCCCAAAAAGTTTCCTATTCCAAGGTTCAAGATTTACGACGAGAAGACTGATCCCAATGATCATGTTAGGCAGTACCGGCAGGCTATGACCCTCTGGAATCACCGAGATGCACTGATGTGCCGTATTTTTCCCTCGAGCCTTCATGACGTGGCCCAGAAATGGTTCGAGAAACTCCCTCACCGATCCATCAGAAATTTCAAATCCCTGGCCGAGCTCTTTACGGCCCGGTTCATCACCAGCAACTCCCATCCCAAAAGGATGGATGCTCTATTAACAATGAAGAAAACACCTCAGGAGACACTTCGAGACTACGCGAAGAGGTACTGGGAGTTATTCAACGAAGTCGAGGACTGCGCGGAAGAGGTGGCAGTGGCTTCATTCAAAATTGGGCTACCTAGCTCTTCCCTCCTTTACCAGTCCTTGACAAAGAAGGAAGCAACCACCATTGATGACCTGATGGCCCGGATTGAGAAATACGCAAAGGTGGAAGATGTCACCCGCCTTAACGTAGGAGAAAACGGTCGAGCCAAGCTCGCTACCAAGGGAAGTGAGAAAGTTGATAACCAGAAAAAAGGAGGAAAGAATGGGAGCAAGAATGGCTCCAAGAACGGAGGGAACCCTGACGTTGCAAAGTCATTCCAGATGGTCAACACCGTCTTCAAAGAACCAATTTACAAAATTCTCGCGAAGATCAAGGATGAGCCATTCATCAAATGACCCCGGAAAATGGGAGGAGACCCATCGAAAAGAAACAATGCCCTGAGATGAACCTTCCATAAAGAGGGAGGGCATAAGACCGAGCACTGCAAGGCTCTTAAGTCCCACCTCGAGGAGTTGGCCCAATCCGGACATTTGAATGACTTTGTGGAAAGGAAGGTAGAGAGAGTGACTGTCCACAAGGAGGCAAAACCCGACAACGTATTGGAAGACGACGCCGGACACGAATTCGCAGTAATCCATGGAGTATCCGATGTTAAGCAAATCCAGGGTAACTCAGCTCGAATGGAGGTAAAGTAGCTGACAGCGGTAATGCAAGCTTTTCAGATTGATCCAGCAAAATCACAGGCAGGAAAACATCGGCCAGCAGAGGACATTAACTACAACAAGCATATTGTTTTCATGGATGAAGATCTTGTGGGAGTGAGGACCCCACATCACGATGCCTTAGTCATTACACTCAGGATAGCCAACTTTGATATCGACAGGCTGCTCGTCGATCAAGGGAGCTCATCCGAAGTAATGTACATCGACCTGTTCAGAAAATTGAAGTTGAACATCGCCGACCTAAAGGGAACAACTGTTCCTCTGGTCGGCTTCGCTGGGAAAATGACCATGCCTCTGGGCAAGATTGTACTACCAGTGCTCGCTGGAAATGTTTCAAAAATGATTGAATTCTTGGTGGTCGACATCGATTCACCGTATCAAGCCATCCTCGGCAGGGGATGGCTTCATGCAATGAAGGCAGTCTCCTCGACCTACCACCAGAAATTCAAATATGTCACCGAGCGGGGAGTGATGGAGATACATGGCGACCAGGCGATGGAGAGAAAGTGCTTCATAGCGGCCATCCAACCAAAGCCAGAGAAAAAAGCCGTTCAAACCAGCGAGAAAGTGGAGGAAGGTGCAATCCCTTCCAAATAGCAATTAAAATATGGAAGGCCCGGAGTGGAAGAGACCAGGCTCCCCCCCCCCCCCCCCCCTCCGAGCGTGTTGTAGAGGACCTGGTAGAAGTAATTGCTAAAGAAGGCGACAACAGCAGACTCTTCCTGATCGGGACCTCACTCACTGACCAAGAGAAAAAGGATTTGTTAACCTTACTCAGAAGCAACATAGATGTTTTCGCTTGGGAACCCTATGAGCTGCCAGGAATCGATCCCAATATGGTCTGCCATCGGTTGCACGTCAATCCCACATTCAAGCCGATAGCGCAGAAGGCAAGACGAACTGCTCCCTAGAAGGTCGGAGCAATAGAAAAAGAAGTCGAAAAACTGTTGGATGCAGGGTCCATACGGGAAGTGCAATTCCCCAAATGGTCGTCCAACCCAGTGGTAGTTCCAAAAAGCAATGGTAAGTGGAGAGTGTGCATAGACTTCACTGACCTCAACAAAGCCTGCCCCAAGGATAGCTTCCCTCTTCCGAAAATAGACCAACTAGTAGACGCCACTGCAGCTCACGAACGAATGAGTTTCCTGGACGCATACTCAGGCTATCACCAGATTCCCCTGTATGCCCCAGATCAGGACAAAACGGCATTTATCACGACGGTTGGTTTATACTGTTACAAGGTCATGCCTTTTGAGCTAAAAAATGCAGGGGAACCTATCAGCGGCTGGTTACTAAAATGTTCAAGAATCAGATGGGAGACACAATGGAGGTCTACATCGACGACATGCTCGTCAAGAGCAAGGAGAAGGAAAATCACCTCTCAGAACTGTCAAGTACCTTCGAAATCCTCAGGAAGTACCGAATGAAACTCAACGCGAGCAAGTGTTCCTTCGGTGTCCAGTCAGGAAAGTTTCTTGGGTATTTGGTCAGCAAGCGTGGCATAGAGGCTAATCCGGACCAGATTGATGCAATCAAAAGAGTGCAACCTCCTCGCACAATCTGCGATGTACAGAAGCTCACTGGAATGCTCGCTGCTCTAAATCGTTTCATTTCTAAATCCTCCAAGAGATGCAAGCCCTTCTTCCAACTCTTAAAAGGCAGCAAAACAGTAGAATGGACCCCTGGTTGCTCACAAGCATTAGACGAGCTTAAGTCCTACCTAAGCTCCCCACCACTGCTTGTCATACCACAGCAAATGGACTCTTTGTACCTCTACCTCTCTGTATCCAGCCATACTGTCAGCTCAGCGCTACTGTGTGAAGTTACAGGGATCCAACATCCAGTCTATTACGCGAGCAAAACCTTACTAGACGTCGAGCAGCGCTACCTGCCATTGGAAAAGCTCGCTTCCGCCCTAGTAATGTCCTCGAGGAAACTGAAGCATTACTTCGAAGCTCATACGATCATCGTCCTTACATCACACCCCCTTAAGGCTGTCCTAAGGAAGGCGGATTTGTCGGGCAGACTGTCTAAATGGTCAGTCGAGCTTGGCCGGTTTGACATCCAATTTCAACCAAGGACAGCTATCAAGGGTCAAATCCTTGCTGACTTCATAGCTGAATTCACAGGCGAAGAACCCTTCGACCAGCCTAAGCCAAGAGAACAAAACAACCAGACTACAGGGGGAAGCTGGAAACTATTCGTTGATGGAGCCTCCAACTCAAAGGGGGCAGGAGTAGGAATTGTTCTCATCACTCCAGAAAACACAGTCCTCGAGCAAGGAATCAGGCTGGGATTTGCAGCCTCCAACAACGAAGCAGAATACGAAGCCTTAATAGCAGGTCTCCAAAGGGCGCAAACTCTGGGAGCAAAGCATTTACAGGTATTCGGAGACTCGCAACTAGTTTCCAATCAGATAAGTGGAGACTATAACGTGAAGGATGAGAGGATGGCAACCTACCTCTCCCTGGTAAAAAACTTAATGACGAACTTTGAAGAAATCAACATCCAACAGTTTCCCAGGGGGCAGAACAGCCACGCTGACGCCTTAGCAGCCCTTAGCTCGGCAGTTGATTCCAGCCTTAAAAGGATCATCCCTATCGATTTCCTCAGCTGCCCGAGCATTTACCCCAACTGCGAGCTGACCAAAGCGAAACCAATACTCCAATTGGAACCAGCCCCCAGCTGGATGGATCCCTTGAGAGACTATTTGAAGAACGGAACGCTCCCAGAGGATAAGAGGACTGCCCACCAGATAAGAGTCAAAGCTGCTCGCTTTCACTTATCCACGGGAGGCGACTTGTATAAAAGATCTTTCTCCGGCCCCGACCTTAGATGCGTCCACCCAGGCGATGTCAAGACAGTGCTTCACGAGCTTCACGAAGGAATCTGCGGGAGTCACGTCGGAGGAAGGTCTCTAGCCTTCCGAGCAATGAAGGAAGGTTATTGGTGGCCATATATGCAAAAGGACTCCACAGCATATGTCCGCAGATGCCTAAAATGCCAGCTTCACCCCCACATGGTCCACCAGCCCGCCAGCGAGTTAAAATCCCTGACCAGCCCCTGGCCTTTCGCCCAGTGGGGAATGGACATCGTGGGACCACTGCCCACCGCTGTCGGCAATCGCAAATACCTGTTGGTCGCAACTGATTACTTTACCAAGTGGATCGAGGCAGAACCACTGGTGAACATCCGAGATGCTGACATGATGAGGTTCATATGGAGAAATATAATCACTCGATTCGGGATCCCCAGAACCATCATCACTGACAATGGAACACAGTTCGAGAGTGGCCCTTTTTAGGACTTCTGCGACCAACACGGGATCAGGCACCACTTCAGCTCGGTGGCTTACCCTCAAAGCAACGGACAAGCTGAGGATTCCAACAAGACAGTGATCGCTGGATTGAAGAAGCGGTTAGAACAAGCCAAAGGCGCGTGGACAACCGAGCTACCGCATATCCTATGGGCGTACAGAACGACTCCTAGGCGAGCCACAGGAGAAACGCCATTCTCACTAGCATATGGTATGGAGGCAGTCATCCCACTAGAAGCATGATTGCCTACAATGAGATCCGACCTTGTCGAGCAGGGTCAGAACGATCAGGCTTTGCTCGCTGAACTCGATTTGGCCGACGAGCGCAGGGAACTTGCCCTAGTAAAACTAGCGATCTATCAGCAACAGCTCGGAAAGCACTACAACAAAAGGGTCAATCCGAGGAAATTCGAAGTTGGGGACTATGTTCTAAGAAAGGTCCTGGGCAACACAGTGAAGCCATCAGACGGTAAACTGGGCCCGAACTGGGAAGGACCTTATGAGATAATTAGAAACGATCTGCAAGGTGCTTATCATTTGAAAACGATGGAGGGCAGAGAGATACCACGAGCATGGAACGCAGCTAATCTCAAGAAATTCTATTTTTAAGGGTTCTATTATTAGATCTTTTATTGTACTCATTATGGGAAAAGACAGTTTATTTCTCAATTCACCAATGAAAATCTCTCAGTTGATCACTCTCTAAAAAGTAACAATTATATCTTATTGCACTTCCTTTTCAAATCACAGGTATAATGGTTGGCATAGCAGGGAAATACCCCTCCTCAGGTCATCGTCATGAAGCACGACAGACCTCTTAGCATTGCCCATGGCAATATATGAAGCCCTACAAAGTATTCTTAGGCATCAAACCTACTTTGGTTAAACAAAATCCTGACCGGATAAAGACATCCAATAACAGGTGTGTCCTCGCCAATTGCCCTACTTAGGCCTAAGGGAGTGTGACGACACGACCTAAAAGGTAAAGGAAGGGCACAATGGTATTCTTAATACTGGAGTGGGCGGACACTCACATGACAAGATAAAAAGGATTGTGAAGCTGCAAAAATATAAAAAGTTGGATGAACACGTTTAGTCGGCAAAATCGCCCAAAACTCAAACTTTCCATTAATCTTTTATATTTACAAACAATAATAGTACATGTTTAGTCGGCGAAGCTCGCCCAAAGCATTTACAATTATTAAAAAACAAAATATCAAGAAGGAGGAAGCCTCCGAGCAAGGTAGTCAGCAACTTTAGCTCTCCTCCCATCATCAGGAGCAGGATCGAACTCCTCCATGACCTCATTTGCGTCCAACTCCAATAGTCGCCGGGGAATAGCATCGATGGGGATCCATCGATCATCTCGCCTGAATGGATTGGGCATCAGAGTAGAGGGGGACATCTCGTACCGATACCACAATATCGAGTTCCTCGGGACCTGCAGCTCTTTGAGAGCACTCAACCACCCCCTGATGAAGGAAAGCTCCTCGAACTCTAATAATCTTGTGGGAGCATCCAGCCAGCCCTGATCATAGCCATCAGTCCACACTTGGCGAGGGCCCTTCTTGAATAGATGCCGCAGTTGGGTGACGTCCCTCTGGAGCCCAGCAGCAGTCACATAAGCTCGCCGAACATCGCCGCGCAGCTCCTCCATTTCCCTCTCACGTTGTTCCTCGACTTCCCTACTCCTACCCCTTGTACTCCTACCAGCACGCGGGAGGGGAGGCCGAGAAGCTCGCAATGAAGAAGAGCCTTGTAGGACTGCCGAAGCGGTGCTCGGCGAATGCTCCTTAAGCTTCGAGACCTCCCGCCTTAGGTCTTCATTCTCCCGCTGAAGAAACTCCACGACTTGGTTGATCTCGGTGGCCTCCAGTAACTTTGCTCTCAGCTCGCTAACTTCTTCTTGCACTGAAGCACCGATCTCTTCCATTTCCTGGAGCCTGTCCTTCAACTTGGCCACCAGCTCGGACTGATCCTTATATTTCTGGTTCCTTGACTTAGCAAACCTTCAAAGCCTAGCAAAGGCCTGGCGAACTGCAGGGCTTGCATTAGGACCAAGAGTCCTACCTAGTTGGGAGGTAACAGGAATATAGTCATCCACATCAACCAACTACAAGTAAAAGAAAGAGAAAAGAAAGAGATAAGCATAAACAAAAATGAAGTCTTTTCATTGATAATGAAAGAGGTTACATCAGATCAAAAAAGAAAAAAGTTACAAAAAAGCCCTATCAATTAGCAACCTCGGTGGATGGACCCTTGTCCTTATCAGCATCAGCAGGGACATTACCCTCTGCAGGGGTGTCCACTGCCCCCTCGACCAAGGGAGCATCAGCAGGAGTCTCCTGAGAAACAGGATTGGTGCCTTCAGCAGTTGGGGCTGGGTCCTCATCCACGACTGGCTTTGGCCCTGGATCATGCTCGTCAAAGAGTGGGGATGCAACGTCCACCCCAGCAGCCACGAGGGCCTTGTTCCACCCTTTCTTGAAGTTCAGACGGCTGATATAGCCTATCTGAACCTCGGCGTCCTCATACGCTGCAGCCCAGCCACAGTTTTACGAATCTTCCTTGAGAGTGGCCGCCTGGGCTTTCTCCGCCTTCAGCTGCTCGTCCAGAGCCCTGTTCTTCTCTGCAAGGTCTAGCTTGCTCGAGCACACCAGGTCGTACGCCTTCCTCAGCTCGCCAAGCTCCCTGACAGCGTCATCTCTCTCGCGAGCAGAATTAGCAAGGGCAGAGGCAGATGAGGCTCGAGCTGCATCAGCAGCCTTCAGATCGGCCTCCAGCTTAGAACCCCTAGCTACCAGAGTAGACTTCTGCTGCTCCATCTCGTTGTTCCTTCTCAGCAGCTCATCGCGAGAGCGATAGAGCACAGCAAAGTCAGTCACAAACTGCAAAAAATGAGGGAAGGATCAGAAAGAAGAAACCATCAAAACGGATTAAAGGAAATTGAGAATTAGAAGAGGAACCTTACCAAGGCAAGCCTCTGGCTAGCTTGCAAAGCCAGTTGATTGGACCCCAACGCCCTCTCACGATCTTCAGGGAGGGCTGCTCTCTCGAGCAGCGCAGGGGCAAGCTGAGGAGAGGTGGTCACCGAAGCCCCCTCGGGCAAGGCAGACACTGGAACCAGGGCCTGACCAGTCTTGGTCCTTGATTCCACCTTCCTCCTCTCCTCCTCTTTTTCCCTTTCCCTCCTCTTCCTCTCCTCCACTTTCTTTTTCTCCTCCACCTTCTTCCTCTCCTCCTCCTTTTTCCTCTCTCTCTCTCTCATCTGCTCCTCCTCTCTCCTCTTCTTCTCTTGCTCCTGAGAAGAAGGCCGGGAACCAGTAGCTATGGCCCCAGAGGCAGTCTTCGTCTTCTTGGACCTTTGTGCAAGGAGCACATCATCATCATCGTCATCTCTGATCAAATTCTTCCTGGGAGGCATCTCTTCAGAAGAACTGCTGGTAGTGCTCGACGAGTCTTGAGCCTCAGAATCTCCTTCAGAAGAGCTGCTACTGTCAGCACTTCCTGCACCCAAATTGCTCACAACACCTGCAGGTTCACTCTCTGAGTTGCTCTCCTCTTCGTCCAACTGGATGGGCTCAGCCAAAATCTCTTCGGAAGAATCAAAGTCTGGAACACTATCCACAGGACGGGCTATAAAGCTGGAGCCCGTGTTCTTGTATTCAAGCAGAAACGCAGCAGACCTAGGATGCTCACCGTCACCCAGAGGCTCTCTAATGCTCCAAGCTTTCACTAGTTCCGAGATACGAACCTCGCTGAGAGCAGGCTCCAAATTCTTTGCCTTCGCTGTGAAAGAAAAAACAGAGAGAGGTCAGAAAAATCACGAGTCAGCAAAGGTTGAAACAATAATACAACATCTACCTATATATGCTTCCCCATAAAAGGGAACAATGAACCTCTCAGACCTCGACCCTTCAAATTGGGGGGAGAATTGCCAATTCCTAACAGGAAAACCTTCTTGCCAGTAGTCCTTATGGGAATCAGGTAAATTTACTACCAATACCTTATCAGGGCTCCTAGCCTTAAGGTACAGGACACCTGAACTCGTTCGAGAAAAGGAATAACAAAAGCAGACCTCGGCAAGCCCTAACCTTGTGTCGTACAATTGATTTATCCTATGCACGTCGTTCACTATTTTCCATACGTTGGGCGAACATTGTGCAGGCACAATACCAAAATAGCTAAAGAAGTGCAGAAACAGATCATTAGGGGGAAAGGTAAGTCCCCCCTGGGAGAGCAACAGGACGTGAATCCAATGTGCATCCTCTATATCCCTAACGTTCCTAGGCGGCGAGGCACAACACTCAATCTCTACCCACTCAGGAATACTGTAGAATTTTCTAAACTCAGTTACTGACCTATTTCCAATCTTTGCCATTGGAAAAATACAAGAAAAAACTACAAACCAAAGAGAAAATGCAAAGAGCAGGAAAGACTTACAAGACAGAAGATCAGGTCAAATGGCGAAGAAGCAACGAAAGTAGAGATCAAAAACAGAAGGTACAAAGCGCAAAGAGTTCTCAGAAGATAGAAGATTGCTGGAAAAACTGAAGCGACGTAAAGAAATGTGCCTTATTCCAACAAGCCTTCAATTCTAATCATAGCGCACGGATAGCGAAGCGGGTGCCGCCAAAGCAACGTTACAGTTTTCGAAGGAATCACCCATAATAACTGATCATTTAAATTCGTCGGACCCATAGAAATGGCCCAACAAATTTAGGGGCAATTGTGGGTACCCCGAATTTAGCATTATAGGCCTGGACGAGTAGCCTTGCCTTAAGGGCCCAAAGCCCAGGCCCATCACCTTTTGTATGGATCCGGTTACTCCACGATCCCATGAAGAGAAGTTGTGGGGAAGAGCGATCCCATGTAAGAAAGTTACAGGGAAGATAGCTAATAAAGAGGAACCCATCACCCCCACTAACCAACGTATACATGTATAAATTAAACCCTAAGTCCAGGGCAAAGGACAAGTTGTATTCTCTGTACTTATTCTTTAGAATATAGAGAAATAACACTGACTGAACCACCGTGGACGTAGGCACTTCTTTGCTGAAACACGTATACCCGTTGTTGTGTGATTGGCCTTTTATTTATCTTTTCTTGGTGGTTACCTCTTTCATATTTATTTGTGTTGCATAATAATTGTCTCCACAATACATATCTTGGATTATTATTTCTTAAGGATAATTTCGTCCCCGATCCAAATAATGGAGTAACAACCCGAGGACTACGACACCTATGGGATTTTTTCCATGTAAATAAGGAATACATAGATCCATGTCAGTGTCTTTTGGTCCCCCCCCCCCCCCCCCCCTCCCTATACACCTCCAAACTATCCCAAAGGTTCAACAACACCTTCTAGTTATTGATCGCCCTACAGCCATGAATATATTTATCGGTGATTTTTAGGGTTAACTCCAATTCTGACCCTCCACTAAAGCTACCATTTAACCCATAGATAGGTTCTCCCCATCTTAAGCTAAGTCCCACACTTGCACACTCATCACATTGAAACATTTGTAAAATCAAACTACATAGGCTTTATACATGAGTACGTAGGCACAATATCGAGTCTTTCAGGTGACCACAAGCCTCGACAATATGTTTCTTGATATATTTTGCCCACGGAGATGCATCCATCTCCATTCCCTCACCCATTATCCCTATCTTACCCGAATATAATATCAAACTATCTCAAAGTCGCAATCTCTCATTCACCCCATTTAAATATGCGAACACGTATACATATTATACACAACGGAACTACGTAGGCTTTGATCCCAAGACTTCTTGGTATGTATGTGAAATACCGAGTCTTTATCGTGTGTATAAGCATTTATAATATATCTCCCGATATGTTATCACAAGAGAGATGCATCCATCTATCACAGTACCTTTCTATCTCTCCTCAAACCTTGAAAGAGATATTGAACTATCTCAAAGTCAAGTTCTCTCGCACACTTATATTCATATTAATATCCACCCGTTACACAAGCATGAATTCATAAACAAGCACCCTTGTGTACCAGTAGAAGTTGAAGTGACGTTCTTACACCTCTCAATGATACCATTACATACTTGAGCATCTATTTACATTAAGAAATTCTCAACCAAAGGTCTCTAAATCAATTCTAAAAATAACTAAAAAGTAATCTATTTATGTTTAGAGGGATAATATGCATATAATTAAGGAGGCATAAAGAACAAGTGGGTGTATAACATCTTCCCCACTCTTAACTCGATTCCCAAACCCACACAACAAGAATCTCTGGACCAACTATAGGCTTAAACCTGCCTTAGGATTATCCCGAAAGGTCTAACCTGAGCCTTTTTGTTTATTTTTATATAAAATAAATTAGAGACTCTAAATAATTGACAAAACCCCTTATGCCATGGAACACACTTGGGCATAGGCCTAAAACTAGGGGGTGACTCAAACTAAACATAATGATAAACATCTTCCAGGGGAAAAGTGATCCATTCAACCCACATCGAGATAAAAACCCGACCTCTGGGGTACGCGAAGAACTAAGAGACAAGAACCCTTGGCATCCACCGTCATCGAATAAGTTACCCTCCAACATGAATCCATGCTCGGGGTCCGTAATGCCACAATAGTCCAGCCCTAAAATCCTACTATCCCTTGTCTCTAGCCGACAGCTTGAAGAACATAACGGTCGTCCATACAAGTCCTCATAAGGTGTCATACAAATAGTCTTTTAGTGACTATTATTATAGGCAAACTCCATGAGGGGAAAGCATTGATCCCATCTCCCCTTTAAGTCCAAAACACAATCTCACATCATGTTTTCTAAAATTCAATTCACCCGCTCAGTCTGAACATCAGTCTGAGGGTGAAACATGGTACTCGTATTCCAATATATCACCATAGCCTCCTAAAAACTCCCACAGAATTGGTAAATGAAGGTATAGTCCCTGTCAAACACAGTGTGGAATGATACCCCATGAATTTGCATAATCTTTAAAATAAATAGTCGGTCGTACTACTCTTTGGTGTAGTTAGTATGCTTTAGAAGGAAATAGAACACCTTGTTCAGTTTGTCAAAAATGACCCAAACAGAATTATGTCCCCTTTGGGACCTAGACAACCCAATAAGTCCATAAAGATACTCTCCCACTTCCACACCAGAATCTCTAACGATTGCAACTCCCCAACTGGTCTTTGGTATTCGACCTTCTCTAATTGGTAGGTGGCACACTTAGACAATAACTATGATATGTCTCTCTTCATACCATCCCACTAGTATTAACTCCTCATATCAGGGTATATCTTGTCACCCCTAGGATGCACAGTGAATCGCAAACCATGTGCCTCATCCAAAACCACCTTATGCACCTCGAGATCCTACGGCATAACCAGTCGCCACTGAAACTTCAATCCTCAATCTTAATCGATTGAATGGAAAAATATGAATAATAGTTCCAACACCTTCTCTTGAAAAAAGGAGTCTAACGTCTGGTCTTGGATAAACCGTGACACAATATCAAGTTTAATGGTCACAGCTGCTAAGTATGCCTTTATCACATCCATGGTACGTAAAGTACTCCACCGTTCTATCCACAATGCCAAAAAATCATCCCTTACTCTACCCACAATGCTTCTAAAACCACAGCCGGTCTAGGGATCAGGGAGTCTGCTACCACATTCATCTTCCCTAGATGAATCTAAATTGAGAATTGTTAGTCCTTCACGAACTCCAACCACCTCATATGACTCATATTTAACTCCTACAAAGTGTATAATTACTAAAGGCCTTTGTGGTTCGAGAACAACATAACCCTCTCACTTAATAAGTAGTGCCTCTAAATACAAAGATCAAAGACTATCGCAACCAACTCTAAATCAGGGGTGGTGTAAGTTTCCTTTGTGAGGCTTAAGATTACGATTAGCGTAAGCTATGGGGCTCTCCTCCTGCATCAAAACTTATCCAAGTTCCTCAAGTAATTCATAAATGTATACCATATACTGCACTCCTCCATGTGGTGAAGAAAGTACGGGCATTTTCATGAGGCTATCCTTCATCTCCTTAAATTCTCTCTGACAATCAACATCCCAAACAAATTATACCCCCTTTTGGGTGAGGTGATTCAGTGGCCTAACAATCTTAGAAAAATCGTGAATAAACCTCTTTTAATACCCAACTAACTCTAAGAAACTCCTACCACTCTCCATCATGACCGACACCTTCATAGGATCCACCAAAATTCTAGCCTCCAATATAATATGGACCAATAAATAAGCTTCTCACAACTAAAATACACTTATAGAACTTATCATACAATTTATAACCTATAAGTGTCTGAAAAACTATCCTCAGATGCTATGCCTACTCCCCCTCGGAGCGAGAATACACTAAATTTTTTTTATGAACACGAAGACGAACTAATCCAGGTAAGGTCTTAACAATCTTTTTATCAAATCTACAAACACGGATGGATAATTGTTCAACCCAGTTGGAATGACTTGGAACTCATTCGAACCATACAGCATTAGAAAGGACGTCTTCAGGATGTCCTCCTCTTGAATCAGCAACTAATGACACCTCAAGCTTAAGTTAATCTTCAAAAATAATGATGTGCCCCTCAACCAATTGAATAGGTCATTGGTACGTGGCAATGATTACTTACTACATATCATGACCTTGTTCAACTCCCGATAGTCCACACAAAGCCTTAATCAACACTCCTTCTTCACAAAAAAAATTAAAGCTCTCATTTAATACCCCATATTTTATGTGCATTATTTAAATTGTGAAAGCTATTTTATTTGTGTGCTGTAACTGTGATGTTAATATTTATCTTTTATATGAGATTTATTTCATCTTGAAAATGGAAATTAATACATATTAATTAATTAATTAAGTGTTTGGAATTAACTATGTATTATAGACGACTATGGAGTGGGTCAGGTGTCTTGGGTTTCCTTATTTAGATTATTCTTTTGGTGTCAGGTCCTACTAATCATGAAGTAATTTCTTATAATGCCCTGTCACGCTTAACTAATAAAAATTTAAATAATGTATAATTGGACTTGTATGGGATAAAATATTTGTTTATAGAGTTTATTATTTAATTGGATTGTGTCATATTTTGGATTGGCCTTTGGGACGTTAGAATGTCCATTTTTAACTTCAAATAATGAGTTTAAGTCTATTGCGTTAGTACATGGATTGGGTAGGATTTTCGGCCATTTGGAGTGACATTTGGTCTCATTGGGTTAAGGCCCATATGGGACCTAAGGTTAATTAGGATATTATGGGTTGAGACCCATGGCTTGGGTAGAACCTTCGTTCTAGAGGGGTTTTCAGGATCCTAAGTGTTTGTAGTTGAACTTGAATACGGACTTTCACCCTCATTCAGACGGTCAGATTGAGAGGGTGAGCCAGATTCTGGAAGATGTGCTTCATGTTTTCGTGTTAGATATCAAGGGGAGTTGGGATCGATACTTAACACTCGTGGAGTTTGTGTACAACAATCGTCATTACTAGACTATTGGTATGAACCCGAATGAGGCAATATATGGGCGAACAACATTTATTGAGTTACTAGTTGATGTTGGGAAGCATGATATGTTTAGGCCAAACATTAATTGGAACACCTCAAAGAAGGTGGAACTCATTCGAGCACTGATGAAGACAGCACATGATCGGCTAAAGAGTTACACTGATAAGAGGAAGCTTAAGTTAGAGATTCAAGTGGGGGATCAGGTTCATTTAGGGTTCTCCCAATTAAGGGAGTTATTATTTTTGGATCCAAGGGTAAGTTGACTCCCCGATACATAGGTCCTGTCATGATATTGAATAGGGTGGTCCCGATGGCATATCATTTGGCCTTACCCAATCATCTTCAATGAGTACACAATGTCTTTTATATGTTAATTTTGAAGAAGTTTTTCAGGGACGAACATGCCTATTAACACATCAATCTCAATGGAACTGAGCGACATCCATATGTAAGATATGTTTAGTAGTCACGGCTTATTCTTAACCGAAGAAAGCAAACTCTGCAATTGAAGGTCATATCGTTAGTTAGAGTCCATTACCATAGATAGGATGAGTTCATGTGGAAGAGAGAGGAGGACAGGGGAGGATATGCATTTAAGGTATCTAGAGATCATCGATTCAGTTATATAATTCAAATTTTGAGGATGAAATTCCTTGTTTAATGGTGGAGGAATGTAATACCCCATATTTTATTTGCATTATTTAAATTATGAAATTTATTTTATTTGCCTGTTGTGACATGTGATGTCACTATGTATCTGTTATATGTGATTTAATTCATTTATGAAAATGGAAATTACTGTACCGTAATTCATTAAGTAAATATTTTAAAGTTATGCGTATTATGGGAACTATGGGATGTCAGAGACTGGGTGTCGTGAATTCCTTGTTTGGATTATTCCCTCGTTGTCATGTCCCACCGATCATGAAGTAGTTTCTTATATCGTTGTGTCGCGCTTAACTAATAAATGTTTAAATAATTGAGAATTGGACTTTTATCGGATAAAATATAGTTTATTGAGTTTATTAATTAGTTGGATTGTGTCATATTTCGGATAGGCTTTTGGGACATTCGAATGTCCATTTTTTACTTAAAATAACGGGTTTTATGTCTATTGGGTTAGTACATGGCTTGGGTTGACTTTTCGACCATTTGGAGTGACATTTGGGCTCATTGGGTTGAACCCCATATGGGGCCTAAAGTTAACCTAATTCACATTAGAAGCTTTGGAGAGGAACCCAAGAGTTGAAGGGATTCGTAGAATTAAAGGGAATTGTGGACTTGGAAGCTTGGAATTAATCTATTTGGCTAAGTCAAGTTTACTTAGTATGGGAATTCAATTGTCTTTGTGTTATAATAATATTTATTCATTTGAATTTGAGCTAATTGATTTTATATTCTGACTTTTGTAATCAAATCCCTAATTTCGTAATGAACTTAATGATAAAATTAAGGTTATTGTTTATGTTAATGATATAGAGTGATTTTAGTAGTACATCCTATTAATATAAGTTGGATTATGAATATAATTGTTAAAAACAAGTTGTATGCATTGAATCAAGCAAAAGCTTCTTATTAATTTCACGAATTGATGTAAATTTGAGATTAAATGGTACAAAATTATGAATCTAGTTTTCTTGAGTTAAAATATGAAATTAACCCCTTAAATTATGTTATGATAAGTTAAAACATTTATATATAGGTTTGTCTTGATGTTATATTACTTATATCTACAGGATATAGGATATTGTTGATTTTCGAGGCCTGTAGGATGATTTGGCTTTTGGGTTTTGTCGTCGGTGTTGTTGTTGGAAGAACTTGGCTCGCATCAGGGGGGAATTGATTCGCACTAGGGACGAATACATTCAGTCTGGAGAATTAATTTGGGTTAAGATCGAATTGATTCGGTTTGGGTTGGATCTAAAAGGGGACTTTTTAGAGTTAGTTTTGGGACGTAGTTTAATTATTTCGTCTAGAGACGAATGGAATAGTTAAAATATGTTTGAAACCAGTAGGTTAAGTCATTTATACATAGACTAAATAACCTTGTGAATTAGTGTTAATACTTATGGTCTTTAGTTATGATTAGATCGTTAAACATATCGAAGGTGTGATATTATTAATAAATCCCTAAAGTCGGATTTATTTTGATTTGCTTAATTGATGTGTTAAGCATACCATGTGTAAGTTCTCGTAGGGGACGTACTAGGAGGGATTTTGATGGGGTGTGTACGATGTTGAATGCGCTGGTACCCCGATGATATAGAAGGGTTTACCTCGGTCCCTTTACACCGATCCTATGACTGATGTACCCATATCTCGAGGGGGAATATTCAGGGGCAGTTATATAATATAACCTTACGTATGGAAGTCAGACGTTATGAAGGGAATGCATAGTGATTATCCCTTGCAAATGTATTTGAGTTTATAGTTTAGGGATAACTTATAACTCTACATAGTATGCACAAGTGATCCCCGAAGGCGATAGGGATAAATTATCATATTTTAAGTGCAAGCTCATGAGTAGTCCATTTACCGTTACGTTTCGAGGCCATCTTATGTGGATGCTATGTGTAAAGACAATCTTTTCTTATTGGTATTATACTATAGATGTATACACTGAAATTTATTATGGATTCATTTAATTTATTCGAATGAATTTCCTTTTCCCTTCAAATGAGATTTGTGTTTCGTTCAAACAAGGTTCTCTCTTCATTCAAACGAGTTTAGCATCTCATTCAAATGAGGTTCAAATGAACTTCAAACGACATTTGATAGTTTACAGAAAAATGTCATTCAAAGCTCATTCAATCATCGTTCAAATGAGAATATCATTTCGTTCAAACGAACCTGTTTTTGGTTTGAACGAGAATGTTAGTTTCTTTCGAACGGGAACAAACCTTAATTCTCATTCGATCAAACTGCCTCAAAAATTGTGACACCTCAAAATTCATGTTTTTTTATAAATACTCTAGTCTGGCATTAGTTTTCTAAGAGAGTTTTTGCAAAAATAATTTTCAAATATTCATTTTGTGCCTCCCATACCTAGTTTACACCCAAGTTTGAGATCTAAGAATCCTACATCTATATGTATGCTTGAGATCTCTTATGTGTTGCACCATATGGTTTTCTCTTCATAGCGTGAGCATTTAGAGAGGTGGGGATTGTGTTTGTGTTCTGCGACAGCTGGACTGGTTATGAGACAAGTAAGATTGGTGGGATACCGAGACATGGCAACATCCATGCATTGTGTGGCTATTGGAAGGCGTACAACAGTAGTTGCAAATAAGGTTACGAGGAGGAAACACATCAAGTCTTACAACCGTCGAGTCTAGGAGTAAGTCTGAGTTGTTCTTGTAAATAGTCCTATATCGTAGTGGACTTGTGTGGATGGGACATCGGAAGTTTTCTCCATTGTGGATTTTTCTCGTATGTCACCGTGTTGTGTTTTATTGTTTATTTTACTCTTTCTTATACTCACCTATATGCATGCTTAGGTTTAGACTAAAATTTGCAAAACTATTTCACGTAACACTTTGGTTTTTGTTTTTTCGATGCAAAGTTTATTTTTACTGTGAAAATTAAAAATTAGTTGTGTTTATGTACAAATCCTAGGACGGATTATATTTCTCAACATTATCCAATAATATGATCGAATTGGATATTGAGGCAAAAGTTAACATGCTTAACGAATAAATGTAAATATTTTAACCCGGTGAAATTTTGTGGCATTCATCATTTCCCAAACATTTAAATCCTCCTGAGTTAAAATAACTCAAAATTTCCTTCAGTAATAAATCGTTGATGATATCAAATTCTTTATTTTATAAGATTACTAAAAACAAAAGTGAAAATTTTGAATCTTTAGCATTAGTCGTCTTGAAACACAAATCAACTTAACGAAACTTGAGAAATGAGATTAGAACATCGTTTAAAAGCCCAAAATTGAGCCTAAATCGACATTTTATATTATTCTCCTCCAAACCCATTTGTGCAAGAAAAGCCTTTTGTTAAGAAATCCATTATCCTACCCAACTCAAAATGGGATTTCAAAAATCCATGAAAAGAAACCATATCCATTTTTCGAAGAATATCAGGGTAAATTTATGGTAGAAAAATGTCAAAAAGAAAACAAAGTTTTCAAAATAAATGTGTGAAAAGAAAAGAACGAAAAAAAGGGTGACGAAAGAAAGAAAGAATGAAAAAAAAATTATGTGAGCTTGAAGAGAAATTGAAAAGAGAAGAAAATTGGAGGATAGAAAAAAGGCCTAAAAATTAAAATACCGAAAAATCTCTACGTTCTCAAAAATTTTGAACTCTAAAACCAAAACCCGAACCTACAATACAACTGAAAAAATTGGTAATCAATCTCAAGTAAATTTAGTTAAAGTGTGGAGAGGAGATGAATAGAATTTATGATGTGATTCAATGTTTTAAAAAAGTAATCGATTTTTCCTTTCATGAAATCATATTCATCCATTGTTAAAAAACTATTTTTCGATTATGTATATATAAAATTTGATCATTTAAATTTACTATGTTATTCACATATACCGAGAGAGAATAACCAATTTACGCGTGTTCGATTGTGAGTGCATTTCGTGAGATTTTAAAATCAAAACAAACTTTTAAATAAGAAACATAATGATCATATTTTTTGAAATAGATGGTTATATTGGTTGAGCACCCATGTACGATAAGTTATAACTGATAAGTGAAGTTCTACTTGTAAGGACAATTTTTCAATCGAGTTAATTTGTTTGTAAGTGGTATAATTACGACAAAACGTTTGAGTCATATGATAAACTTTGAGTTAATGATCCCAAGAGACTATGACGTTGTTTGATGAAGAAGTAACGGCCAAGCTTCAAAGAGTGGATACTCTAAGTCGTGTTTATTGTTACACGTTTATCTTCACATATGCCAAGGATCTCGCAGGTATGAACATATAAAGTTTATGAGTCCTTGGAAAGTTTTAATAAAGGTGCTCTGTTTTCAAAACTGTTTGGAACTTAATATTTTTGAAAATATGTTTTCTGAGTTTACTGTAGGTGGAGATTTAAAAATTCGTTTAGCTCCTTCAAACAACATCTCCATGTCGTTCAAATGACATAGTAAGTTCGTGGGAAGCATGTGACCAAACGTGAATCAAACGAAACTTATTATTTTGGTGTTTATAAGGTCGTTAGAAGCAAGATGAAATCTTGTTCAAATGAGATTTCTATCTCGTTCGAACGACAGCCTTATATCATTCGAACGACGTGACACCTTGATTTTTCTATAAAAGGTTTTTTAGACTCAGTTTTCTGTTGGGGAGATGAACTTTTTACGAAAACAAACGGCAGACATGTTCTCAAAAGTTCCAACTCCAAAGTTTCACCATTTTTGTTTACAAGATCCAAGATTCTTAACTCATATACTTTGAGATCTTGTTTGGGCACCTTATTTTTTTCTCCCATCACAAGAAGAACCTATTTTCGTGAAGTGGACTCTGTATGTGATGATTGTGGTGAATAAACGGTGGACCACGTGTTGTGAATCATAAACGGTTGCTAAGCTGTGTCGGTGGATATCGAGGTACGCGTGGACTAGTATGCTGTGGACCTGGCGTGGGTGGACTCCTATGTTTCACCGTGGAGGAGAGGTTGAAGAGAAGAAGAGGCTTGTGGGTGATCGATTCGTTGAGTAAGATTGTATGCTTCCTTTATAATTTTCGTATCATAGTGATTGTCTGGTTGGGTCGTCCAAGATTTTTTCCCTTAGTATTTTCCTCGTACATCGTCGTCTTGTGGTTTTTTTTATTTATTTTAACTGATGTCACCTAGATGCATGTTTAAGGTAAAAGATAAAAGTTGGTAAATCAATTTTCACAAGAACGGTTTAATCGGTGCTAAGTATAATTGGATGAATTTATTTCAATCATTAAAATTAGAAAAACATAACAATATTGAACTTATGTTTATTTGAATCATACAAGCATTTAGAAACTGGTATCAGAGCGGGTTGCGCTTAGTTATTGTGTAGATCCTTGTTTGCATCTTTTTGGGTGGTTATTTATTTCTCTCTCTTGGTTTGTTTTTCTTCTCGATAGATTGCCTTAGTAATAACGTCGTTTAAAATCGAGATAAGTTTGATAATCTTCTTGACCATACTAAAAAGTTAAATCTTTTGAATTTGAAGTTTGGAAAGAGAATTGATATTCTTCAAGAGGAAAATTCTCGTTTTAAAAATGTTATTGAATATTTGCAAACGTATCAAACTCAAAGAGATATAATTCGTGAGAAGTTTGTTCCTCTATATGATGACTTTAAATCTTTAAAACTTTCCAAGGAAGAGAGTGAGAATAGAGTCCTTGTTTTGGAGAAAGAATTAGAGGACGTTAAAAATTCTAGGGTTTGTGTTTGTGTCAATGAGGATAAAAAAATAACTTGATTGATGATTATAAGGCATGAGAGAAGACTCTTAGGGATAAGTTTGCTTTCATTTAGGGGGAGTGAGATAACCTTCAAGGAATGATTGAAAATATGAAGAAGGAGTCCCTAAAATTGGAAGAGTCAAATTATCTACCTGAGTCTAAAATTTTGAATTTAAAAGATGAATTAACAAACTTAAGTAGTGTTGGTAGTAATGGAAATGGCTCGTCTTGTTCTAATGCTTCCGTTGTTAAATCCAAGACCATTGCTTGTTTTAGGGGGTCAACCAAATCCAAGGACGCTAGAAAAGGTCAACCCATAAGTAACATTCCTCCCGTTCACGTTAGACGTTTTTGTTTTGATCTTGGAAGAGATCCTAGGAAGTTTCAGTGTAGTGTCCCTTCGGTTACCATAACCCCTCGAGATAGGTATACACATATTTGGGTTAGGAAATCCGTTTTGAAGAAGCTAAATGTTAGGTTGGTGGATTCTGACATGTTTGCACATGATGCCACACTTTCTATATCTTATGGATGACTTCTTGCATGATTGTGTTTGTCATACTCTAGTTGTGCTTCATGATATATGTTTGCTAGTATTATGACATGTATATCTTTTGTATTATATTTTTCTTTTATTGATTCATATTTAAAAAATACAAAAATATTTTATTTTGATAATATTTTTGGAAAATACAAATAGATTTTCGAATTTTGTGTATTTTAGTTTTACACATTTGGTGCTTGAATCCAATTCACTACGTAATTTCCATGTGGTTAGGACATTTGGTTATAACTTTAGATACTTAGATTGATCTTAATCATGTTTATGGGGTTGTTTTGAACTTGACTTGCTTTATGGATTCGACTTTGTATATGCCTCCAAGCACACATTCATGAGCTTATTGGATTTTGACTTCATGATGTATATTTGAGCTTGGTGAGATGTTCTCCCATTAATTTTGTGATCTACATATTTATGTGACTATAGGAGAGTTGTGCATATAAGAACCGTTGCTCATGAATGTTTAGTATTGAAAAAATATTGAACTTGTGTTTATTTGAACCATCCAAACATTTACAAATTGTGTTTATTTAAAAAAAATATGAGTGCACACAGGAAAGGGTTGCAAGAGGCCTGTGAATGAGAGAGTTTGTTAGGATTGGCTAGTGGCGCGATGATACCCCTGTCTATGAGACCTTAGCTCGCATTCTTGAGGTGGAAGCATTGATCCGTGGTGTGCCCGGTGATTTGGTAGAAGTCGCAATGGACGTTATCTTTGAAGTTTCTGGGAAGAGGAACTGGCAACGATCGAGGTTCCAAGGGCTTGATGAGATTTCGGGCAAGCAGGTCTTAGTATACTTTTGAGAAAGGAACATGGAGTTAATTATACTCCTTTTTGATAGGGTTAGGATAACTTTAAGGTGTCCAAGAAGTGGCAGGTTAGGATATGTTGTTGATGGTTGAGATCGAGGTGCTGGATGGCTTGTCATACTTTCACGGTGCAAATTTCCTGATTAGCCTTTTCTATTCAGACTCTGCTTCTTGGTTTATAAATCCTTTAATTTCTACCCTAGCATCTCGAAGGGCTCTGAAATTAGGGAAGTATTTACCTCCCATTGATACTCGAATATGGGGCAAGAAGTTCTTCTTCACTATGCTTAGATATTTTTCCTCTGACGGTCTGTTGGTCATAGTAGTTGCTTTCTCCCTCCACCTTCCGATGAAGCTATTGACTGACTTTCCCGAATATGTTTGAGAAGTTCTAAATCTCTGCGGGTGACTTCCAACTCTTTATTATAGTTGTATTGTGACATGAACTCCTTGTCCACGTCCTCCTAATTGCGGGTTATGGACTCTTCGAGGGATCGGAACCACCTTAGGGCACCTTCTTTTAGGGTTTGTTGGAACATTTAGGTCATTATCTCTTCTGAATCCTCAAGTAGATTCATGGCACGATGATAGCTGCGTAGGTGCACAATTGGAGGCCCACTGCCTCCAAACTTATCAATGTTCGACATTTTGAATTTTTTTAGTATTCTAGCCTTAGGATGTGGAGACATGTGGGTGTAGTCCATATCGTTCCCTGAGATCTTGACCTGGTAAAATTTCTTAGACAACAACTTAAGATCCTCCTTGACCTTGTTCAGTTCTTCTTCTTAGGGATCACTCGGCACTGGTAGATTAGCCCCTGGATGGGCAAGATTTAGTATCGGTAGCTGAGTTGGAGATGGCCCATTGGCAGGTGGGGTATGCGAGGCATGCTGATATTGTTTTGGAACCCATACTAGTTCGGGAGCAGGTGGACCCATGGCATGGAGAAATAGGATTTCGAGCTCGGGATCCTGAACCCGGTGTCGCTGCATTTCCTGGAATTCTGCCTGGAGGTTGTCAATCTTAACACTGAGCTGGGGAAGGACTGCTAACAGTTCTAGTTGAGAATTCTCAACCTGATCAATGTTTACTATGAATAACTTTTGGAGGGATGTTTCGAACTCGATGGAAGTAGCAAAGCAAGCAACAGAGCTTCGGGGTGGCTTAACGGAAGACTGGAGCCAATAGCGAGTCGGGCAAAAATTGGGATACGCGATCACACTTGAGAGGAAAAATGTTTTGTGGGTTTATTTTGAGGGAAAGATGAATATTTTTTGTATTTTATTTTTCTTTTTGAAGAAAGAGGAAAATATTTTTTGTATATTTTGAAATGGGGAAGAAGGAAAATTCTCAGCATGGTTATTATTATTAGGTTCCACTTGTATTATGTTTTGCCCAGGATGCAGAAAAAATGTCAGACAGGACCTAGGTCTGGGGAAAATGATACATGATGCAAGACACGGTATGACTTGTTTACAGACTCACAGACAAAGTCTTATTTTAAAAATGGGCAAAATAGTGCGAAAATTCGGGTGGTAAGGCGACTCGAAATTTCGGCGTCGCGTTGGAACCGACAAACTTGGTATGAGTGTCCTAGCATAGATGCCTATATGAGGTTAATGCAATTGGTGGGCTAGTGAAAAGTTTCCCCCCTTTGGCATGACTTCCACAATATACCTCTTGCCTAAAAGGGCAATCATTCATCGGTACGTGTAGACAAGTCATTTGATATATTTTAGTGTGCGTGACTTGCCTCATGATATACCTCATGGAGAGAGTACGTGTTAGAGGGAATTCGATATACTCTACGTATGTGAACGAGTTACCTGCTATATAACTCTCGTCGTTAGTTTGGTCAAGCAGTACGATGCGGGGGGGATCGTTCGATATACGTTGAAGGTACAAGGCCAACGGAAGGTGGGAATCATATCGCTTAGGTTAACCGTGCCCCATAGGACCGGTACCCATCACAAAATGACCCTCAATACAGGACAATTTTGATCAATCTTGTAATACTCAAATGATGTAGTGTGCAAGCATAGATATCTACAATTGGTGTGTGAAACATGTGAGTAAGCGTGAAGCTATACACAAGTGAAAAGAATGTGAGAGTGTATGCTAGTGTGACTAAACATGAGTATCTACAAGTGGTGTGTGAAGCATGGTGACTATATACAAGTGAGTAAAGGGTGAAACATGGTGAATATTTACAAGTGATTAAAGAGTAGAACGGGTGATAAGAAGATTATATTTACACGTGGTAAGAAAAAAGCATGGTGGAGATAAACATCATGATAAGAACGAGCCATATACATACAATATGTAAGTATGGGAGTAAGGACATACAAGATTTCTGCATATGCACACATGTAGAAAAGAAGGAGAGCAAAAGAAACAACACCCATGTAAAAATAGAGTTTAGTCCTCTAAAAGAGTCCCAAGTGGATTCGCCACTATGGCCATCCAGGTTGGATTATTCCGGCGAGGGCCACCCCCAAAATTGAAGGGGAGAGAAAATCGAAGAAATCTCTCTCCGCACATACGGGGATTGCAGGATATGGGAGTCCTCTTTTTGCCACTCGCGCTCATCTTCACAATTCGCCTCGGATATAAATCGATTGTTGTCAAAAGGGGTAAAATATGAAGAAATAAAGTCGCCGGCCTATTTTGCTCAAAACAGGCAAAAGAAATATAGTCGTCCCGAGAGAACGCATATTGATTCATAAGAAACCAAATGAATCAAGGGCCCGTGGACTAAGTTACAGAATGAGAAGGTGTTAGACACCCATCCCACCCTTTCAATCTCTCATGGGCTATGGTAATATTTTTCTTTTCTCCAAAATATGATACGTGTGTATATGTCCGCGGTGTGAATAACAAGAGAAAAGACTTATCCGACTCACATCATTGGAAAGACGGAGCAGTGTGAATAAAACCACAATTTGGTGTCTGATTCATACTGGTATTTAGTCTTAAGATAAACCTCCAACCAGAACAAACTCTTCCATTAATTTATTTCCATTGTATACCTAAAAACTAGATTTATCTCTCTCTCCAAGTCGCGCTTCACTAAAACTAGTGGTTTTCTGATTGGAATGGATGAAAATAAAGGAAAAAGAGTAGAGAGAAATGGGGGAAGGCTAGGATAACCTTCCATTTGCACCAATTATGAAATAAGGATATATATATATATATATATAGGGAGAGGTTCAAAAGTGAACCAAAAGAATGAACTTTTTAATGAACCTACTAAAACGTAAAAAATTGATCCTTAATTTCTTGTTGTAATTGGTCCGCACCAACGGGGGGATTGAAAAATTATTCATTACCGCTGGCGCGGACCAATTATAACAAGAAATTAAGGATCAATTTTTTAATGTCTTAGTAGGTTCATTAAAAAATTCATTCTTTTGGTTCACTTTTGAACCTCTCCCTATATATATATATATATATATTTTGCAATCAACGTTCCAATAAAGTTTGTTCGACAACAGCTGATTACCAAATGGAACTCAAGTGTTTGGTGCAATTGGTCATATATTAAGACAGTTCTCAATCAAAGAAAGAAAATAATTTTTAAATCAAAATAAGCCCACCTATGATGCCATTAGTCTAAGTCGTTTGCAATTAGTGGGCTAGTGGCCATCATAGAGAGCAAATCCGCTTACAGGTTGGGCGTGGATCAAGTCAAGCCCACAACCCTATTTTTGTTGTAATTACAAACAAAAAACACAAGGAAGAAGGATATCGTTGCCATATCCAAGTATGGAACTAGGATACATCAATAAAAACAGTGTATAAAACATTTGCTTTTATGACCGAAAAACAATAAGAGTACGCCCACGTGACTCTAAGATTGATCAAAGAAGAGTTAAGAACCTCATTTTTATTGGAAAATATTTCTTATTCATTCACCAAAAAAATTGATTTCCCTGAGAAATTGAAAAGGTGAGACCAAAAACTCGTATCTGTTTCCGCTCATTTTCCAACTTCTCATCCAAATGAACTATTTTTCCTGCATTTTCGATGTATGCAATCAAGCACACCCTAAATGTATTATTTGATAATAAACATATATGCCCATTGATGCAAGAAACACTCAAGTGGAATGAAATGCAAAATATGCAATAACCACTGCATAAAATAGTTAGAACTATCCTTAATTTTCAATGGACAGATTACGGGAACAAACAACTAGCAGTCACCATTCATCGACAAAAAAACATGTTAAGTTTAAACCAGAAACTAGACATACTAAAGATTAGCATCCATTGTTGAAAGAGAAAAGGTATATATCATAGAAAAGATGTTCCAGAAAAGCAGTGGAGAGCTCATCAGCTACTACAAAATGGATCACCCTCCTCGCATATGGGCACCCAACTCCCCAAACTGGTCATCAGCTCCTACAGTATCCTCCAACAAGCGAACTGCATCCAGCTTCTGTTTCAAGATATCTATGGCATTGAGCACCAACTGGGAAGCTTTGATAGCACCAGTGGATTCAACTGTGAAAATAAAACTGTCTTCTTTGGAATATATTTCCACAAGTCCTGGCTTCCCCATAGCTTCGGCTTTCTTCAGCACTTCATCATCATAAGTGTATGCCTCCCGATCAACTACAACAACCTGAGTGGGACATATACAGAAACAAACAAGATAAAAACCTGAAAAATGAGAACGCAATATATTAACTTACACGACACATTTACGAATATTTGAAAATGGGGAGAAATTTCAACCAAAGAAAGCCATCAACGTGAAAAAACCTCTCTAGAATCACAACTTCACCCTCTTGGAAAGTGTCAGTTATCTTGTACTAGTCACTATACTACCAAAAGTCATATAGGGTGACATATTTCAGTGACCCTTAGTGGCATGCATCCATAGACAGCCTAATAGAAGGTTAAATCAAGCTGAGTTCTCTCACTTCAAATTCTGCAGCAGATTCAACTGGCCCAACTCTCATGACCAAAGTTACAGTTGCCATAATATCATATTGGCCGATCTTTGACTTCATAGGAGAAATAATAAGGACTTATTAAATTTCGGCAGTGGGTTGGTCAACACCTTAGGCTTAAAGAACACTGACATTTCTAACAAATTAATCCAACCGCAGTGGATCAATGAATAGGCCTAGAACATTCCATTTTCACCTAATAAAGAGACTCTTGTATTGTAGTTTTGAGAATAAATGAGAACTATAGAGTTTCCCCAAAAGTTCAAATGATGTTGCTGCTTTGTAATCGCTTCCACACTCACCAAATTGGAATAATGCTCGCTCTTAAGGAATCGCTTGTGGAGAGTTCATGAAGAGTGACACCCGAACGAATCCCCGGCTTCCCAACAGCCCAGAACTGGCTGCGGCTCCTGCCACGTCGGCCGAGCCTTATCCATCCGTGTTTCAAACCTAAAAGGTTCCCTGCCGATCTGTCGCATGTCATCATCCCTAGCCAACCTTCTAAACCAAGCAAGATGCAGCCACACCCTTTGAACAGTGAGCCCCAGTCACTTAACGGCATCTGAGGTTCCAGATCCGACACAGCGCCAGCATCAGGCAACCATCGCCGCCTCGTCCCTGCTTCCCCGCTTCAGAATTTCCAGGCTCAGCATCGCAGCCCCAAAACATCACTCCAATCCTGAAGACCGCTACCGTTTCCATCAGATCTGACCTCCCCTCCTCACTAGCATTTCTCGCCAATGTCCGGCAAGTGAGGTTGCACCCATCCCTCACTGTCAGATGGAACTAGGGGCGTGCATGGGTCCTCAGTTCCATAACCAAACCACAACCAATGTAAGCCGTTTCCATGATTTTGGAACCGGAACCGGAACCAGAACTGAACCTATGTGGAACCAAACCGATCGAACCCATAGGTTCTCAGTTTGGTCCGGTTCAGTTCTCGGTTCCACTTATTGTTTTATACTCACATTTAATTATAATAATTCAAATATCATAAAAGAGTTGCACGTTTTTTAAAATTGTCTAAGAAAATAAAGAATGGTAAGAGAAATGGCAAAATGATTTTTTAATGTTCAAAGACGAAATTTGTAATAGATGAAAGAGTATTGTACAAACTTTAAACTTGTAACAAATAGCCCTAGTAAAATAATATAATAGTAGTTTCGTGTGATGTTTAATTATAAACACTTAAAATACAACTTTAACAGGTCAAAACATGAAAGGAGATAAAAGTGCACAAACATAAATAAATTCAATAGATACGCATCTTAAGGGTTAAATAGTTGATTTTGTGTTCGATTCTAACATCAGTTTCTTTCGGTTTGGGTCTTCGTTATTTTATGATTCTTGAAACCTAAACTAGAATCAAAACTACTCGATTCCATGAATTTTAGAACCAGACAATCTGAATAAAAAAACAAGTCAACCTCGGTTTGGTTCGATTCTTCGGGTTGACGGTTCCAATGAGCACCAATGAGCACTCCTATATGGAACATTTGGCTTCATCAATCCCAAGATCTGTGAGGCTATTGCATCCCTTGCCGACAGGGACATGCCCATGTAGGGCCGAGGCGAGGCGTTGGCCCTTATATAAATATTTATATTTGATATTTTCTAACAGCCTTCGTCCATGACTAAATTGTCACAACCTAAAATTGTGACAATTTGTTCTAATAGTTTCGTTGGTCACATATTTTGTCACAGTTTCTCCCCGTGATAATTTTTGTCCATTGATTTCTAACAATTTAATCCTTGACAATTTTGTCACGGTTTCTACCCTTGACAATTTGTCAATTGATTTCTAACAATTTTATCTGTGGTAAATTTTTTAGAACGATAAAAATTTCATTTAGTTTTATTGATTCAGAAATTTGTTTTGGTTTTCGGTAATTATAACTTTTATCACACATATAAGCTATCAAAAATATAAATACAATCTTTTTACTGCTTGATTTTTTTTCATAAATTCCGCCCCTTCTCACCAGAATTCCTGCTTGCCGATGGCCAGAATAGCCATGGATGCCGCCATTTCGCACTCACCTAAACCTTTATACGTGTCAACGTGCACGACAAACCTTGATAGAGTCGAGTGACAATAACAGAACCTCTGGCAAACCTCTCTAGAATGGTAAAAAACCTGGACGACGTCCCCTCTGCCTGAAACATGCTTGCTTATCTGCTTCAAAACCCACAAAAACACCAAAAAAACCTTCATTTTACAGCTAAATTGCCCATCAGCCCCCTCGACTACTGAAAATAGAATATCAGCCCCTCTCAATTGCCAAAGCACTCCTCAAAATTCCAAAACATACCCCATCAACCCTCATACACCAATTGGACCTTCAAACCCCCATGACCCTGGATTTAGCCTTCCTTCATCATGGGACACCCTTTCTAAGAAAACTACCTATCCAACCCACCACAGGCCCCATCTGGCGCCAACTTGACACCCATTATCAACGATGAGCTATGTGGGACACCATGATCCCCCTTACCATTATTATACAATCGCTATGTATGTCTCCACACTAGTTCTCATGATGTTTCATGTTCACCACAATCGCTGAATAACCCAACTCCCTTGTATTGTACTCACTGCTAATATTTTGAGAATGAAAGTATTATATAATTTCCCTAAATTTCTAATGTTGTTGTAATCGCTTCCGCATTCATAGTATTTTCATAATTCACAAAGTTTAATGAAAGAGGGTTCTTGTTATGAGATGAAGATAGGCATAACATGTGAAATTAGGTAGTTAATTTATAGTCTTGCGGCATTGTTATCGTGCCGACGGCATATCCTACTTTTGTTTAATAATTTTTAAAAACAGTAAGGGTTGTATTTGTAAACCTTAAGGTATATTTTATAATTTTAAGTAGTAGAGTGCAAAATATAAAAATGAGGGTTTTAAAGTATGAGAAAGAGTGTGACCCTGTGTGCTAAGTTTTGTATGAATAGTAAAACACCATTGTGCCATATTATATATATATATATATATATATATATATATATATATATAATAATGCTCTTGTGCGGACTAGTCCGCATTTTAAAAGTGCGGACCAAACACATGAGCCTAGAAATTATCGGCTAAATTATAGGCACTCTCTTTTCTGGGCTCACCGCAAGTGACACATGTCCGGTCCGCATTCTTAAAATGCTGAGTAGTCCGCACAAGAGCAGTACTGTGTGTGTGTGTGTGTGTGTGTGTGTGTGTCTATATATATATATATATATGGGGGGGGGGTGGGGGGGGTGGGGGTGGAGCGCGTATGTGCATATATTAATTGCAACAGTCTCCTGATAAATGGACACATTTATAAATTTTGCATCTCACCCCATTTCTGGATAGAATTTTTAGAGTTTTCAAACTTATGTCCACACTATGGAGATCATCTCCACTAAGTTTGATTATAAAATTAAAGTTATTAGTATTTTAAAAATTAGTCCACACATAAGGTCCCTGGTGGAACCTGATTGTTTATTGCAATTAGTTACAAAAAAAAAATATCAACTTCTTTGACATAATTATAAGTTCTTAGGCAATCAACAATTTTGAAGGTTAATGCCAGTGGGACAGGTGTGACAGGGAGAAGAATAAGTAACGTGAAATTCAACCAACCTGTTGGGTATCAGGATTGATGTCAAACACTTTGGTAGGACTGCTTTTGACAAAACTTCTTTTCTCGTCAAGTGTTAAACTCTCCATCATATCTTCATTGATATGAATCTCAGGTTCATACATGAAAGTAACAGTTGCAGCAGGTGACCACTTGGCATGATCTTTGCCAATACCTTTTCGGGCTATGGCTCTCAGCCTCAGTTCTTGCCCACGTCGTAGCTTCACAATTGATATTCCCCTAAATACAAAACAAACCATCATACAATCTCATTTATCAATACTTTTTTCTTGCTCATAATTACATGAATGGATATAAATTTTCAGCTAGTGAATCAATATCCTAGACAAAACTGATATATTACAATGGAATCTTAAATCATACGAAAGAAATTCACATGAAGCTATCAGGTTGCAAAGAAACTTCCACCCCATCCGAGGATATTAGAAACAGAAGCTCAAGGTACAAAACTAAAAACTAAAACGAAACAGTCTCTTTACATTTTTCTCGAAAAAGAAAAACGTATTAACTTCTTCCATTTTTGTTGAGGAAAAGGGCGATTCACTAAAAATGTTAAAATCTTGTCATGTGCATTACAATCTCAAACAAAAAGAAATAGATACAGCAAAAGTAAGAGCACATTATAAACAATATCAGCAAATCAAGAAAATTCAAAAACCTTAGATTGGTTTAACTTAAATATCAAACAAAAATAAACAACACCCAAGTAAATACAAGAAAACATGTTATTATTTCCAAAAAAAATATGTTTGAAAGAGATTCACATGATCATCATTATTTTTTACATCAAGGCCGAAAAGACATGTATATCACGATGCCCACAGGGATTTGAAATAACCTGTTTAGAAATTATTAATTTACCCTTCCACGAACATATTATTAATAATAAGCACGATGTCCAAAAACTTTACACCACGGAACATTTGTGTACCAACAGTAACAATCTCAAGTAATAACTCAGGTCTAGGAGCAAGAAAAGAGGGAGTCCCTAATTGAATGAAAATTGACGAACATGAGCATACCGCACTTGTTGGTTGTAGTATTCCTTTCATAAACACATGGTTATCCAAATAAAATGTTATTGAATGAGAATTTATAAATTTATAATATACAATGTAGTTCGTAACTAAAACATTGGTTATAATCATTTACAAAATTAGTGACAATATTATATTTAAGTACAAATTCATGGCCTATCATAAATTTTAGGGTAAACTACAGTAAACTCCCCCAAACTATGTCAGGTTTATGGGTCAATGCCCTCATCTAAAAAACCCAACAAACTGCCCCCTAAACTTACGCCCCGTTGCAACTAACCCAAATCTTCGGGTTTTTATGTTTTTTGCTAAAATACCCCTAATGTTATTTTAAAACTATTAAATTACCAAAACGCCCTCTATCATACACAACCCAAAATAAAAAGGTGACATTGAGTGAAAAATACTTGATGTAAAACACGTAGAACGATTAGTCCAGGCACAAAACTTTTTTGGTGAAAAGCACAAATCGTTTTTTTCGGACGGATTTGCCCTTGATCTTTATCTTGTCTTTCTATGCACAAACTTTAAAATATAAATATCTGTCATGAAGCATATTTAATTTTGAAGTTTGAAATTTTCAATTTCGCAGTGCATTTTTCGACATATTTTACACTGCTAATTTGGAGTGAGAAATTGAACTTTCGCAGTGCTAGTTTAGAGTGATAGGTTTCATCTTTTACTAACATTTTGTTGATAAACATGTTCATTTTTTATTTTGTATTTCTCGAATGGTTATGTTAATAGTATCAAATGAGTTTAATTTAGATGTGAATTTTAAAGAAAACAAAATTACATGTGAGATTTCACAATGCGGAATTTCATGTGAAATTTCAGGTTGCAAATTTGCAAAGTAAATTTGTTATAGCATCATGGTCTCGCCAGAGAGCCACTGGAGGGTCACCGGAGTTGCGGGATGTCAACTGAGACTCCGACTGTTGAAATATAAACTTGTTTTTATATTTAATCAACCAATTTCTAAGAAGCATCCTAAGTTAGGTAATGTGTGTTTATTTATTCTTAGTGCTTCATAGTGGCCGAATAAGTGGAACCAAATTGTGTGGCTTATGAATAAGTGTATTAATTTAGTTTGAACCACATTGTGTGGTAGCAATTAATTTTCTTCTAGTATAAATACTCATCATCCTTGAGTTCTTAGAATCATAAAATAACAAGGAAAATAATAAGCAAAGCTTATTAGTTGTAATAGAGAGAAGTTAAGTTGTAAGAGTGTTTTCTTCTTTGTAATAATATTTGAGTGCTAAATACAAGATAGTTGTGTGAGTGTCTTTGAAAGCTTATTTCCAACAAAGTGGTATCAGAGCGATTGAAAATTTGTTTCAAAGTATACGCTATAGCATATCAAATCGAAGCTCTCGACGAGATGAATCAAAAGCCGCCAGATTCATCCCAATCGGAGGTCTGACGCGCCGCCACGTGTCACCAGAACGTTGCTGCCAGAAAGTGAGTTAACTCACCGAGTTAGCCAAATCATCCGAGTTGGAGCCGAGTTGACCGAGCCGTGAAGCCTGTTGGCCAAGCCGTGAAGCCTGTTTGAGCTGCTTGACCGAGCTGTCGAGCCTTGACCAAAGGCTGACCGTTGACCAAACGTTGACTTTGGCTGTTGACTTTGACCGTTGACTTTGACCAGATTTTCATTTTTTGGGCTCACGTTCTTCCTAAGGTTTTTGGGCGTTCCGGATCCATCCGTGCAATCAAAATTTTCAAATTCTCACTAGAATTATGGCAAATGGTGGTATGGCATCCTTTCAAGTCCCGATACTCAACAACTATGATAATTGGAGTATTAAGATGGAAGGCACTTTTGGGTGCACACGATATTTTGGAAGTCGCGGAGAGAGGTTACAGTGAGCCAAAAAATGAAGCTGTCTTGAACCAAACTCAGAAGGAGAGTTTGAAAGACTCAAGAAAGAGAGACAAGAAAGCTCTTTATTTCATCTATCAAGCATTAGATCATGATGGTTTCAAGAAGATTTCAAGTGCAATCTCCTCTAAGCAAGCGTGGGGGAAATTGCAAACCTTTTACAAAGGAGCCGAACAAGTGAAGAAAGTTTGTCTTCAAACTTTAAGAGGTGATTTCGAATCTCTACATATGAAAGTGTCCGAGTTTATCTCCGACTACTTTTCAAGAGTCTTAGCTGTTTCAAATCAATTAAAAAGAAATGGCGAGAACTTGGAAGATGTGACGATCATGGAGAGGATACTCCGCTCGTTAGATCCAAAATTCGAGTACATCGTTACGACGATCGAAGAAACTAAAGACTTGAATGAGTTGACAATCGCACAACTAATGGGGTCATTGCAAGCATACGAAGAGAAGAAGAAGAAGAAGAAGAAGAAGAAGAAGAAGAAGAAGCAAGAGATTGTGGAACAACTTCTTAAGACGAAACTCTATCCGACAAAGAAAGAAGAAAGTTTCAACAACGATAGAAGCCAACGTGGAAGACGTCGTGGCCGAGGACGAGGTTACGGACGTGGACAATGTTGGAATTCTAACAACTACAATTCCAATAACTAAAATTCCAATAACAACTACAAGAGAGGGGAAAGCTCAACACGAGGTCGTGGAAGAAGCAATCCGAACTCAAAGTATGACAAATCTCAAGTTCGATGTTATAATTGTCAGAAATTTGGGCATTATGCTTCAGAATGCAGAGCACCCAACAATAGAGTTGAGGAGAAGGCCAATTATGCGGAGGAGAAGACAAATGAGAAAGAAAATCTTCTTCTTCTAGCACGGAAGGAGACTGATGGTAGCCAAGAAAATTCCTAGTTTCTTGCCAGCAGTGCAAGCAATCACATGTGTGGAAGGAAAGACATGTTCGTGGAGTTGGACAAGTCAGTAAGTGGAAATGTCTCATTTGGAGATGATTCCACAATATCGGTGAAAGGAAAAGGTAACATCCTTATTCATGCAAAAGATGGTAGTCACCAATTCATTTCAAATGTCTACTACGTGCCTAATATCTCTGTTCTAAAAGGACCGCCTAGGCTTGAGGCTTGAGAGAAACGCATCGCCTACGCCTTATTACGCCTTATTACCCCTTATTCTTAGTAAAAGGCTTAAGGTACACTTTTTTTCTAAAAAAACAAAGGATTAGTTGACAAATATTGGTTATGGAGCATGAATGTGAGAAAGATGGCTACCAAACATATGGATATATTTTCAAAATTCAAGGTATGTACTATTTTATTATATTACTAGCCTTGGAATAATTAAAATAATAAAAAAAGGACAAACGCCTTTTTACGCCTAGGCTCCTAAGGCTTGAGGCTTGACCTCTACGCCTCGACCACGCCTCGCGCCTTTTAGAACCTTGCCTAATATGAAAAGCAACATCTTGAGTTTGGGTCAACTCTTAGAAAAAGGTTATGATATCCATATGAAAAACTGTAGTCTTTTTATAAGAGATGACAAAGGAGATTTAATTACCAAGGTAAAAATGTCAAAGAATAGAATGTTCCCTTTGAATATTCAAAACGATGTTGCAAAGTGTCTAAAGGTATGTTACAAAGATGCATCGTGGCTATGGTATCTTCGATTTGGGCATCTCAACTTTGGAGGATTGGAGCTATTATCCAAGAAGGAAATGGTGAGAGGCTTACCTTGCATTAATCACCCTGACCAACTGTGCGAAGGATGTGTACTTGGGAAGCAATTCAGAAAAAGCTTTCCAAAGGGGTCAAACTCAAGAGGTAAGAATCCGCTCGAGCTAATCCATACCGATGTATGCGGTCCGATCAAGCCAAGCTCTCTTGGTAAAAGTAATTATTTCCTTCTCTTCAATGATGATTTTTCAAGAAAAAACTGGGTATATTTCTTGAAGCAGAAATCAGAAGTTTCTGAAATATTCAAGAAGTTCAAAGCTGCCGTGGAAAAGGAGAGTGGCCATAAGATCAAGGCAATGAGATCTGACCGAGGAGGAGAATTTACTTCTAGTGAATTTCAAGAATTTTGTGAAGCAAATGGAATTCGTCGAACAATGACAGTTCCTTCATCCCCTCAACAAAACGGAGTAGCGAAAAGAAAGAATAGAACTATCCTCAACATAGCTCGGAGTATGCTCAAAAGCAAGAAACTGCCCAAGGAATTTTGGGCGGAAGCAGTGGCGTGTGCTGTCTACAACCGATCTCCAACAAGAAGTGTTTGGGGAAAGACACCGCAAGAAGCATGGAGTGGAAGAAAATCGGGTATCTCCCACATGAGAGTTTTTGGGAGCATAGCCCATGTACATGTACCAGACGAGAGAAGAACCAAACTTGATGACAAAAGCGAGAAGTTCATCTTCATTGGCTACAACAACAACTCCAAAGGTTATAAATTGTACAATCCTAACAATGGGAAGATTGTAATTAACCGAGATGTGATATTTGATGAAGAAGGAGAATTTGATTTCGGCTCAAATATAGATGATTTTAACTTCTTTCCCGACTTTGAAGAAGATAATGAAGAAACCATGATAGAACACGAAGGAGAAGTTCAACAAGAGACCACTACTCCACCTACCTCACCAACATCAACCACTCATGAAGACTCATCACCATCGTCAAGTGAAAGTTTCAATGAAAGAGTTGTTCCCTGCACAAGAAGTCTACGGGATCTCTATGAGGTATGATAATCTTACACTCATCTGCCTCTTTGCCGAGTGTGAACCAGTAAACTTCCAACAAGCTGCACAAGAGAAGTGGAGAGACGCGATGAACGAAGAAATCAGGGCCATTGAGAAGAATGACACTTGGGAACTCGCTTCACTTCCAAAAGGTCAGAAGGCTATCGATGTCAATTGGGTGTACAAAATGAAGAGGAATGCTATGGGAGAAATAGAAAGACACAAGGTGAGGCTAGTCGCAAAAGGATATAGTCAAAGAGTTGGCATTGACTATGATGAGGTATTTTCTCCTGTTGCCCGCTTAGAAACTGTGAGATTAATTATCTCCCTAGCAGCTCAAAATAGGTGGAAGATTCATCAGTTGGATGTAAAGTCTGCATTTCTAAATGGAATACTTGAAGAAGAAGTCTACATCGAGCAACCTTTGAGATATGTATCAAAGGGACACGAAGACAAAGTTTTGAAGCTGAGGAAAGCTCTCTACTAGTTAAAGCAAGCACCAAGGGCGTGGAATAGTCGTATTGACAAGTACTTTCATGAGAATGGTTTCAGCAAATGTCCATACGAGCACGCTTTATATATCAAGATCAAAGATGGAGATATTTTGATCGTGTGCTTATATGTGGATGATTTGATTTTTTCTGGAAGCAACCCAAACATGTTCAATGACTTCAAGAAAGCAATGGCGAAAGAGTTCGAGATGATAGATATTGGGCTAATGGCGTACTATCTTGGCATCGAAGTTAAACAACAAGAAGATGGAATTTTCATCTCACAGGAAGGCTACACAAAGGAGATCCTCAAGAAGTTCAAGATGAATGACTGCAAGCCAATTAACACACCAGTGGAGTGCGGAGCTAAGCTATCAAAGAATGACGAAGGCGAAAGCGTAGATCCAACTTTCTTCAAGAGTTTTGTTGGAAGTTTGCGCTATCTAACTTGTACAAGACCTGACATCCTCTATGCAGTTGAACTTGTAAGTCGATACATGGAAACCCCAACAACCTCGCATTTTAAGGCTGCAAAAAGAATTATTCGCTATCTCAGAGGTACAATTGACTTTGGTTTGTTATACTCTTTTTCTAATGATTACAACTTGTTGGTTATAGCGATAGCGATTGGGGTGGAGATAGAGATGATCGAAACAGCACCACAGGGTTCGTGTTCTTCATGGGAGATACCGTTTTCACATGGATGTCAAAGAAGCAACCAATTGTCACACTCTCTACATGTGAAGCTGAATATGTAGCCGCTACATCATGTGTTTGTCATGCAATTTGGCTCAAAAATCTGCTGAAGTAACTGGTTTTATCACAAGAGGAGCCAATAGAGATTTATGTTGATAACAAGTCAGCGATAGCCCTGGTAAAGAATCCAGTTTTCATGATCGAAGTAAGCATATCGATACTCGTTTCCATTACATAAGAGAATGTATTACACGAAAAGATGTGAAACTGTGGTACGTAAAATCTCGAGACCAAATTGCCGATATCTTTACCAAATCACTGAAGTATGAGGACTTTGTCAGATTAAGAAATTCTCTTGGCATAATAAAACAAGTTTAAGAGGGGGTGTTGAAATATAAACTTGTTTTTATATTTAATCAACCAATTTCTAAGAAGCATCCTAAGGTAATGTGTGCTTATTTATTCTTAGTGCTTCATAGTGGCTGAATAAGTGGAAGCAAATTGTGTGGCTTATGAATATGTGTATTAATTTAGTTTGAACCACATTGTGTGGTAGCAATTGATTTTCTTCTAGTATAAATACTCATCATCCTTGAGTTCTTAGAATCATAAAATAACAAGGAAGATAATAAGCAAAGCTTATTAGTTGTAATAGAGAGAAGTTAAGTTGTAAGAGTGTTTTCTTCTTTGTAATAATATTTGAGTGCTAAATACAAGATAGTTGTGTGAGTGTCTTTGAAAGCTTATTTCCAACACCGGCAAGTCACAAAGGTTCCACCTGAGACTCATCAGAGAGTCGTAGAAGTCACAAGACTATCGTCGGAGGGTTGCCGGAGCATTGTCGGGGTTTCACCAGAGATACAACGCCAAATGTTTGATGGAGGATGGCCAAAGATTTGGAGAGGGGTGAGTTGGAGAGAGAATGAATTAACAGTGGATTTATTATGGTAAAGAGTATTTCAGTCTAGTCAAATAGACTGTCCTTATTATTATTAAAGATGTTTTAGCCTTAGGTTACATATTCTAAATGTTTGATATGAAGGGGAAACGAGTGAACGCCGCAATAAAAAATTAACCCATTCACACACACCAGCATACACAAACACATTCAAATAGATTTCAGATTAAAGAAAATCTATACATTCTCATCCCAAACAAACACACACACCAAAAATATAATCGATTCACCTTGTTCATTCAACCCCAAACCAAATATGAAATGGATTATTCCCAAAACCCAAAACCAAAAATTAAAAATCAAATTGATTCTCCCAAAACCCACCCACCCTATATTGTCACCGTCCATGGAAGCACAACCGCTGAAATACGAAGAGAAATGAAAGAAGAACAGAGGTGAGAGAACCGAATGATAGAATGAGAGAGACAACATAGGTGAGAGAATAAAGGACAACAGAATGAGAGAACAAAGGTGAGGGGAGAGAACAAAGGTGAGAGAAGGGAAGGCAGCAGCTAAAAAAGGAGATGACAAAGGAAGGAGAGGGAGGGAGGGAAGGAGAGAGAGAGAGAGAGATGGGTTTTGTTAGTGTGTTTGATTTTTTAAGAAGAAGTTTCAGAATTTTTTCTGGTAAAGGGCATTTTAGTAATTTAAAAGTCTTAAAATAGCATTAAGGGTATTTTAGGCACAAAAAAACTAAAAACCCGAAAATTTGGTTTAGTTGCAACGGGTCATAAATTTAGGGGGTAGTTGTCGGGTTTTTTAAATGATGGGTGTGACCCGTAATATTCAGGGGGTGGCTGTAATTTACCCTAAATTTTAATATTAGATATTGTACAAATTTGTTATGTTATAAACATATGTAATCATACTTTTTAATAGTAGCTAACTAAATTGCATCAACTTAGTATACAATATGATATATATAAATCAGAAGCTACAAAATTTATTATGCAAAATAACCATATACTTCGAGAAAATAACTATAATATAATATTACAATTTACAAATTACAAAAAGTTATTTGTAAATGACACGTTAAATTGGGTTGGTAGGTGAAACACAATGTACATTTGATTGGTAAACAATAACAGTTGGTTGGTATTTAGTCTGGGAAACCGAATAGACCTAAAGATCTAGAACACACTGAAGCCTCTTATAGGAAATGGCTAACCATACCCCCAGACCTTATGAGGAAAGAGAAAATAATAAATAATAAACTGATTAAAAAAAACTTCAACCTTCTATATTTTTTACTTCTCATTGACCATTCGCATAGCATGCGACGACTTTGACGAAGATTTTGGCGAGGGATCCGAGTAGAAGCTTGCGAAAGGTAACATTCTCACTTTTGAACACGTTTTGACTCAGTCGAGACTCGCTCAATCTACTCATCCAAGTCAGCGATATTCGTCCGAACTTTCCGAAATATCACCAATACATAATCGATTCAAAAACATTGATTCTTTGAATCAAGTCTAGTTATCGAAGCGACAACCAGTGAAACTGAGTCAACTCGGACGATACCGAATTGACTCTGGCATCTCTTTGAATTATGATCTCCTACCAATGATTGTTTGTGATCCCTGGGAAGCATATGATTCTGACACGATGAAATGTAAAGAAAATGATTAAACAAAAGTAATTTCGGCAAAGAACACACTTAAACCAATTTGATGCAAAACAAAATAAGAGTGGAAAATTACTACCAGAATAACACTTGCACTCAACCAAAGAGAGACTCTAAATATCATTCAAGAATTCCAGCAAATGGGGACTACAATGATATATATATAAAGGGCATGGGTTACTTGGGGACCAAGTATACTCAATAGTAAAAGACTAAGGAGGACATAAAAAAGGGAGGGCTACCTCTAGCACTCAAATGTATAAATATATCCATATATGAACATCAGGTATGCTTGTACTTTTATGTATTTACATGTATGTTGTGCATGTTGCGTTATGGATCGGCAGGGGTGGCGAAATAGTGGCAGGAGGGCTTCGGGGTAACACATGAGGTGAGGGGGACAGATCTACGGAGCATAATGAGTTGCGGGGTTGGTGATAGGCGGGGGTGAGTCTTGACTCGGTTATAAATCGACAAAGGAGTCGGGTGTGGACGGATATGTGAGGGGAGGTCGGTGGAGTAGTTCCAACCTAGGGTTTGGGTCGATGGGGATATGGCCTGATCTGTTGGTGATGGGGCTTGTATGGTGGTCGGGAGTAAAAGGGGTGTTGGTGGAACCTTGGGCTGCGATAGTGGAGTGGGAGTGGTTTGCTTGGGCGGTGGTGAGCTGGTGGCGGTCGTTGAGTAAGCGGTCCAAAATTTCGAGCAGTAATGGCATTGATTTTCTCCAAACGGGTATTGCGATGCTCGACTTGGGTGTTACTCTTTAACGCCATAGTTGCTTTGTTTATGATTTCCTACACAACAAAAACGTGTGGAGAGACATGGCCCTGATAGCAATTGACATAAACGGTATCAATAGCACACACAAAAATTACGCTCAAAACAAGAGTAGTAATAATCAAAATATCTAATAGAGTAATCATTTTCCCAAATGGGGTATTACACTATATATAGGCCTAAAGAAAGGATCTAAAATGCTTGTTCACTAAGGAATGCTAGCAACCATGTGATGCCATGGGTGACATCACTAAAGGTCCTCACCATGACATCACATGGCCTAGAACATTCTTATTACAAAATACCTATCCAAACCCTTGCTAATGCTTTTAACTACCACAAACTGAACAAAAGGGGAAAAAATACATAAATGGACAAAATACGAAATTGTAAATGACAAAATAGATAATGACAACAAATTTCTCATGGATTACATCACCTACCCTAAGAAGCACAGATTCGGATACGAATTGAATTCAAGTATCATATCTGAGAAACTAATCTTCACTTCTACAATTCCAGAGATTCAAGGTTATGTTCTGGTTAGAAGTCTCGTTTGTATTATGCATAGGGTAACAAAAGAAAAACAAGGCAATACAATTAGATAGTCATTGGGATTCTCAAATTTACAAGATACTTATTTCGTATGAGCCAAGTCAATAGGATGAACCAGATGATTTATACATCATGAACTTCGTACTGCGCACATCACTTAGACGGATTTTAGAAAGTCATGTCGGAGGAACTGAAGAAATGGAAAATGAAAAAAAATACAAAGAAATGAAAAGGTATCGGATTCGATTAATTTGTACTGTATCTGAACTGAATCTTGTCTATTCCCATCCTTTAACTCCTCTAGACCATACAATACAGTTATGGAGATACGACAAATTTGTAAAAACTAGGATACGATACGGATACATTATAAAACATATATAATACACTTCTATACACATAAAACTTTACTGATTTAATAACTTTAACTTTGTGAACAAAATGACTAAAAAAATATTTTAGTCATTAAAATTGCATAAACATAAAAGGCAACACATCAATATTCACCATTCATTCAAAGAATGAAAGAAATCAAACAATATTTGTGAACATATGATCTTTTTTGCAAGAATATATCGAAGAATGAAAGAAGTCAAGCTTCATATAAAAAAAATATTAGGCAAAGCAAGTGAACATACTACTAGGTAAAATAAATATCAAACAAAATGAAAACCGAACATACTATAGGCGGACCACGAGCAATAGAGCATGTGATAAAAAAATCAAAGAAACAGGCATAGTTTACATGAACATACTATCATATGAAAAAAATCGACGGGAGAAAAAAAAAGACATATTTTACAAGTTTCTTTCTTATGGTCATTGGTAAAATTACGAGTTGAAACTTTTATTTTGGCTTCATATTAGACAAACATTTAAAAATTACATTTCACTTTTAAATATTATAAAAAATCTTGTTGCATCCCCCACATATTACCAACGTATTGGTCTAAGAAAAAAAATATAAAAATTCTGGCTACTTTGCGGGCGTATCCTATCCGTATTGGGGTTAAAAGGCAGGTATCAATATCAAAAGCTTACTTGATACGGGTACAGGGACCCCATATGAAGTATCGGTGCTTCCTAATTGTTACCAAATGGGCTCAACAATTGTAATTTGGAACCATACAATTGTGTTGGTATGGGAATGAGGGCTCAAAATATAAGGTGAATGCACCTCTCACGTGACATTCTCTTTATAATGGCAACCAGCAAGCGTAGGCACGGAAAGATTACAGTGATGAATTTACATAATGGTGAGAAGTATGGCTATAATCCCTAGTAGAGTTTGTTTTGGTTGTAAGGAGATAGTGGATTTCTCAAATAAGGCATCAGTAAAGAAGGGTGTTCGAAGGCCCATAGTGGAGAGAGTTAAGCAGCTGTTGAACCAAGGGCATAACTGTCGACGACAGCCATATGCAGTAGGGAATGGGGCACCAAAGCTGAGGGTGCTGATGATGAGAATCACCTGGTTATTGAGGCAGGAATGGGTGGATATAATATGAGCCTTATGTTGTAAATTTTGGAGAGAGCTTTGCATAGTGATATTTGCGTTGATGTGCCAATGTTCCATGGTCATACGAATCCTAAATCTTCTGTGTGCCGACTTAATTCCACTGAAAAAGTCTCCGACTACAAGAATATCACTGCTGGGAATTGAGTCAAGTTAGAGAGTTACACAACTGACATAGTTCAAGCTAGCCCGAGATGAATGAACAGCTGAAGATTTCTTTTATTGCAGAATCTTATGAGGGGTTCCGGTGTTTGAAGCAAGGTACTATGTACAGTTTAAATCTAGTATACTATGACAAAGCTAAAGGAAAGCTCAGAACAAAAGGTTATAATGTATTTGCAAGGTCTCTAATAGGGGTGTCCTTGGGTTCTTAGATGTAGGTCACCCCCAGAACCTATGTAAAACCGAACAAACCCTACCCATCGTTTCTCAGGTTGTTTCGGTTCAATTCTCAGTTACACCCACTTGTTTATTACTAATATTAATTTCAAATAATCTAATTGTCACAAAAGTGTATCATCGTGTTTCAAAATGGATAAAAAGGTGATACTAATCCAAAACCGATAAAATGATTGTTTTTAAAATTTACAGAAAAAATTTTAACTATAAAAAAAATAGCAGCATTGCCATATGATGCCAACTTATAAAAACTTGTATTGAAAATTTAACATGTCAAAACATATTTTTTTAAAAGAGTGGTGAAAAAGGAAAGCTGAAATAAATGAGATAATATCCATGTAGAATCAATTGAAGGCTAATATATTATGTAACTTAGAAACCTCCACAAAAATTCAGCTTAGGTGCGGCCTGACTTAAAATGTGTAAGTTCTGTGCTTAATGAGTATCAAATCAACTAAGAATAAATCATAAGACTCAGAATCAGATTATTTTCCTTTACTACACGCATTTTCTTGATCTCTTCGAACCATCGCAAGATAGCCATGAGAGGGGAAGAAAATATAAATAGAAATGTCAAAAAGATCCTATTCTACCACATTTTTTCAAGAAAAATAAAATAAAACCACCTCCAAAAAGATTTCCCAAAACGAATTACAACATTAAAAGATTTCCCAAATCAATTCACAAATTAGGATAGATTTGGTACACTCCAGATGGGGGGAAATATATTTTGTTAATAGATTATCTTTGTATATATATTCTGGCAAAAAAACTGAATTTACTAACGGTTTAAACAGTAAATTATACTAACGGCTTAGACGGAATTTTCAGCGTGACTTTTTATTTTTTTATTTCTAATTGATGCAAATTTTGACTAATTTATCACCATGTTCAAGAAAAATATAATTTCTGGAAAACTATTTGTAAAACTAAACCGTGACTAATTACTGCAATGTAACTTCTGGAAATATATATTTGTAAACCCCCTAATTTACGATCAGAAATGTACACAGAGTATATCAAATTGGCTCATATTATATTCTTTTCCTTCACCAACCACACGAGCAAGGAGTGCACACATGGGTGGTAGCCCAGGGTCAAAAAAAATATCCCTCGAAATGATTTGTCTTAGCCCAGACCGCAGAGAAAATATTACTACCAGGCACCCCAATGTAAAACCTCTTCATTTTTACCTTATTCTTTACTCTTTTTTTTTAAATTTCCAACTGATTATTCAGTCCCTTGTCACTCTTCCCTCTAGTTTTCCATTTTAATCTTTTCTATCGGAGGTTGTGAATTAAATGCATCTGGTAAGTAGGTAAGTAACTTAATCGGCGACTTGATTGTTGTTTTTTGTTTCCTCTTTAGGTTAACCACAGAATGTAGATGTAAAAAATGTAGAAGTATTCCTTCAGCTTTCCATACCCGTTGTCGGAATCACAGTGGGAAGTTGTACATTTAGACCATGCGCTAAACTGTTTTGCGTCCAGCCATAGGGGGCCCACCTTGGGCGGTAAACTGTTTTGCGCCGGCAGTCTTCTGGGCGGTAAATTGTTTCCTATTCAGTCATGTGAGTCATTGTGTAGCGCCAATCCAACTTTGCATTCGGACTACACTACACATTCCTAGGGTCGAATGTGCATTGTTTGATACCCACCATGAGAAGATAAAGTGTAAATGTTTACCTTTAGCTTAGGTTCTGTAAATTCCTTTATGCTTTTGTCTACCTTAATTAGTTGTATTAATTTTGAATATATTTATCGCATTTAGCTGTATTAGATTCCATGGAGTATGGATACTATTTGAGTAAATTATTAAGGGAAAATAACCCTTAAAAACATTTCATTTTGAGACCCAGACCAGAAATGCCCTTCCCCTACACAACTAGAAAAAATCAATTTAAATTTTGAAGATTGCAGGACTCGCCTTAAACGTTCTTAGTTTGACTGTCGGAAATATCTTTTATAGATATTTTTAATATTTATAAAAGTGTTGTTAATCTTAGGTGAAGAAATGGAGAGGTATTATATGAAATAGGAAACACAGGAGAGAAGTGACCTCTGTTGAGGAGTGTCAGAGGCAGAGGCAGAGGCGGAAGAGAAGTCTGAAAAGTCGACGGGAACGACGGTGTGGTCGGAGCTGTAGAGGTCTTTGCAGGTAACGTCAAGGGTTTTGTCGTCCATGCACTTTGCCCTCAAATGAAACTCGACGGAGCAGAACTCACACTGGCCATCGCCATCGCATGCGTCACAGTCACGAGAGAAGCGCATGCTCATGGCTCGATCGCTGGTCAGAGGTATGAGCCCCAGGCGGTGGGCGATGAACTCGTCATTCAGAACGCTGGAGTTCACCTCGATTTCGACAAGGTCGATTGCAATGGTGGGGACCTCCGCTATCATCACTCGTCGGAGTGCGTTCGCCATGCTACTATCGGTGTCTCGGACCTCCAACTTCACATAGTCGTGCTTTAGCTCTCTGATTTTCACCTTCGGGAATCGCTGGTATGACATTCCTTCCATCTCTCTTTCTCTCTTTTTCTAAACTTTAAACCCTTTGCGGTGATAGAAGAGGGTTTTGACGCCTCTCGATTCTCACCGCGACTCCCTACTATATAGCTCATCATATTTCGTATGATACGTGTAGACGCATAATATGGTTCTTCATTTGAAATGCTTCAATACTATTTCTTAAGGAATATTACATATTCACCCCAAACATATGGACCCAACTACACTTCGCTTCCTTATGTGACCCAACGTTCAACCTCCACATTACAAGTTAGGGGTCTGTTTCATTTGCAACTATAATTCTGTTTTCTGTGTTTAAATATAATTCTGAGAAAAATCTTCATTTGGTAACCTGTTTTTAAACACAAAATTATAATATTTCTGTGTTATAATCAAGTTTTTCAGAAAACAGGTTTTTGGTATTTTATAACGTTTGTTTTTTATTTTTCAACTCAGAATTATTCATTCTTACTATTTTAAAGCAATTATACCTTAATATATAATATACATACATAATACATTAATGTGTGTAATTGTTATAAATAAAATATATACATGTACATATACACAAAATTACGTATAGAATAATATAAAGTTAAATAATATTATCAATAGATACATGATACTTACATATAGTTTTATACATGTATTATTAATGTATGGAATAATATAAAATATACATATAGTACATATGTATTAAAAAATATTATCAATTCATGTATTTATATAATTTTATAGTGAATTATACATGTGACATCATTTTATATATATATGGGAGCTTGGTTTTTGAAAATGTGTATAATTTTAACGGTCCAAATTGATGCCACGTCAAAAGACATTTTTGAGAAATAAAGGGTTGAGATGAACTTTCATTCCAAATTTGAATTTTAAGTTCAATTTTTTATTTCCCCCTTAAACTTTTTGATTTCCCCCACAACCCCACCCCCCTAACCAAATCCAACTCACACGGCTCTCTCTCTCTCTCTATCTCTCTCTCTCAGACGGTTCTCTCTCTCTCACCCTAACTCACACACGCACAAACCGGTAACCTTCCCCGCCCCTCCCGCCCCCTCTAAACCCCCATCCCCCGTCCCCACTCAGCCGCCCCTGGTAAACCCCCCCTCCCCTCTCCCCCCTTCCCCACAAACACACACAGGCACAAACACACACACGCACACAGAATCACACACACACGCACACAGAAACACACACACACATGCACACAGAAACACAGAAACGCACACACACGTACACACAGAAACACCCACGCACACACACAACATTTTGGGGATTTTATTTTTTAATTTTTTTTGTTTGTTCTTCAATAGGGATGATCTGACTTTTTTTTTGTTAGTTTGTTACACACAGAAACACACACGCACACACACAACATTTTGGGGATTTTATTTTTTTTTAAAAAAATTGTTTGTTCGGATGATCTGACTTTTTTTTTGTTAGTTTGTTCTTTAACATGTATTCAGGGATGTAGTTCTGCGATTTGGGTGTGATTTGGGGATGATGGTTGGTATTCTACGATTTGGCTTCAAGAGGTGTTCTGCAATTTGGGTATGACACAACTATTGGTTTGTTGGGTTTCAATATTTTTTTCTTTTAGTTGTGTTGGTTTTTTATTGTGCATTTTCTAAAATGTATAGTTTTGGGAACAGACCCAAATAAAAATTTTTATTTAAATACCTGAAAACTATAAATGTATAGTCCAAACATACTTAGATAGTTCAAATAATCATGTAGTTTACTGCATTAGGCATGGAGTATGTTTAGTTAAACATACTTGAGTTTCAAGTTCTGAGTGTGAATGTTGTTTTTGGAATAATTATTCCTGTTTTGAAAGAATTGTAAAATTAGAACCCAAAATCCATGTATGCTAATAGTAAATGATTTTTTAATCAATGTTAATGATTCTGAATATTTTATCATGCGGCTGTTAACTTGAGTAGGGGTAATGATTTTGAATATTTTAGGGACATGAGATTGATTTCAGCAGGTGTAATTAAGAATTCAGTATTTATATACACTCATAAGCAAGTTTTTCTTATGTAAAGTTACCCCGTATTTTTTGAATGACAAACGTTAAATATATGGATTCTTTAGTATTCCATTTGAACAGGCTGCATACACGTATGTATTGTTGAATGCAAGTCTCTTATGGGTTTCAAATTTCATCTTTCATCTGTTTTAAAGCATGTTTCTTTTCTATTAGGATTTAATTTGATACTATTGCATTCTTAAATATATTTTTTCTACTAATATGGATATATTTTTTCATGACATGCGGTTATGATGTTGGGCACAATTCACAACATGGTGATGCGATTCAAGTTTGGACACAACATAGTGATGCACCCGTGTTGAATTTGGATCCCTATGCATCAACATATATGTTTTAATCATTTGTGGCATTGATTGGAGGTACGTTCGGAGCTGCATATATGTTGCAGTTGTACATAATTTTTAGTGTAGCAGCATAATTTTTCTCTATATCTGAAATTTGATTTTCAGTGCATAAAGTTCTGCTCTTTTGGTATTTAGAGTTTATACAAATGCCACATTCTTACTTTTGTTTATAATGTGTACAAATTAGTATACTTGGCTACTACTTTTATATACTTTTGTTTATAATGTGTACAAATTACATATTAGTTTCTCCATCCAAATAGCATACTTAGTTTGATTATTTTAATGCACCATTTGTTACATTGACATCCAAATGTCAAGCTATTTTATTGTTGACTTTTTCGACTTTGAGATAGAATTGACATACTTCGTTGACTGATTTACACGTGTATATGCAGTATTTCTTCGTTGTGCTTCAAACTAAGAAAAAGAGTGAAAGGAACTACAACTATAGAAGTTGCATGAATTCACTATTATATTGCATTATTGCTTTCATTAATTACTTGCCTCCTTTTTAGGCTTTCCGTGTTAAGAAGACTGCGAGTCAGCGTGAAATTCATAAATCTTTTCACAAGTATGTTCTTCGTAAGACTTTCTGCCCCGTACCTATATATGAGGTGTGTAATTTGGGCACAATGATACTTGGTTTAGTGTCTATGTACCTATATATGAGTTGGTAAGTTAAGAAACAAGAGTTGTGAGTGTTTTTAAACCAAGTCTTGAAGGATTAGGAGGTGTGTAAATTGCATATATGAGTTGGTACCTATATATGAGCAGCAATTTGCATATATGTGCAAATTGCATATATATGTAGCAATTTGCATATATGTGCAAATTGCATATATATGCAATCTTCATATATATCATATATATGCAGCTGCATATATATGCATATGCATATATATGCAGCAATCTGCATATATATGCATATGCACATATATATGCATATGCATATATATATGCAATCTGCACATATATATGCATATGCATATGCATATGTGTACAAATTACATACTTAGTTTATCCATCCAAATATGCATATGCATTTCATTTTTTCAATTTAGTGATAAATTTTATACTATTAATAATTTTTTTTATATATTTTTTTCCCAGTTAAGTTTTTAGAACTGTTGAATTAGTTTATTGTATTTTATGAAATGTATGGTATCTATGTTGACACAACTCCGTCTGGACAACCCGGACTCACTACCCAACCCCAACAACACCACATTCGCCTGGACCGTCCCCTCCCCCCTTCCCCACTCACACACGCACACACACAAACACACACACATGCGTCCCCTGCCCGTCCCCTCCCCCCTTTCCCACTCACACACGCGCACACAAATACACGCACGCACACACGCACACACGCGCTCCCTGCCCGTCCCCTCCCCCTTCCCCACTCACACGCGCACACGCACACACGCGCCTCCTGCCCATCCCCTCCCCCCTTTCCCACTCAAACGCACACACACGCGCGCACACAAACATGCACACACGCACTGTATATATGCACTCGCATATATGCATATGCACTTATTCAAATAGTTCCTTTTTCCTAATATTGTTATTTGTTTTATTTGAAGACCAAATATGATGGGATCAAACTCGAAACTGCAATTTTGTATAAAAGAGGTAATTCAATTGGATCCGGATGAATCAATCTCGAATTTAGACAATTTGGATGTGATTGTATATTTCATTTTACTGATTTTATATTTACTTATGTGACTGTATCTTTGTTCGAGAAGCTGATTAATTATGTTTATTGTTTGTCAAATCGTACAGAAAATCGAGAGAGAGTGATCATGGCTAGAGGTGGGAAGAAGGATGGGAAGACAGCAGTCGTAGCACCTAATCCAGAAGCACCATGGCACAGACATTTTGAGGAATTCCCACATATTCTCCTTCCCCTGCTTTCTAACTCCCATCTCTGAATTTGGGATTTTTTTTTTTAATTTGTTGGATTTGTTGTTACCCCTTAAATAGGGTGGATAGTCCAATAAACAAAGGAGATTATGCCCAAATTTTTTTAAAAATTGACACTTTGTTTTTTTGAGACACAGTTAGTTTGATTGGTGAATATTGAATATTTCATTTTATATGTGGATTTGTTTGAAGAATTTAGACAATTTGGATGTTGGACTATTTGTTATTTGTTAAGCAGGGTGAATAGCTCCATAAACAAAGGATATTATGTCCAAATTTTTTTAAAATTTGACATTTTGTTTTTTTGAGACAATGTGAATTCGATGGATGAATATTGTATATTTCGTATTATATGTGAATTTATTTGATGAATCTAGACTATTTGAATGTTATTGGACTATTTGACATTGTTTTAAAATTACACTTCAAAATTTTTGCGTTTCGCTATTGCATACTTTGAAAAATTATCGTTGTTTCGTGATTACGTACTTTGGAAAATTTCTTCATGCCTTCAGGCACGGGCATACGCTAGTATATATATAAGAGAGAGAGAGAGAGAGAGTTAAACTCTCCAACATACCTCATTAAATATACCTAAAAATACATGATATTAAATGTACGTGTATATAATTTATGATGTATGTATATATGTATACATTCATGTATTATGTATGTATGAAAGTTATATATATATATATATAGTTGAACTCCACAACATACCTCATTAAATATACCTAAAAATACATGATATTAAATGTACATGTATATAATGTATGTATGTATGTATGTATGTATACATTCATGTATCATGTATGTATGAAAGTTTTATGTATATTTATATATACATACATATACAAATACACACACACACACACACACACACACACACACATGTATGATATAAATATACGTATTTGTCAATTTTGTCAAATTTTCAAAAAACTGTATTTAAAAACTAGTTTACCAAACGCACACTAATAATTTAAACACAAAAAAACTGAATTTTAAAAATGTATTTAAAAACAGTGTTTAAATCAAATTTTCTGAATAGAGAACCAAACGGGACCTAAAGAAATAGAGATGGTAACGGGGCGGGACAAAAAGCCAATCTTTATCCCTACTCCAGCTTAAAATTTTCTTCTTTGTACTCATCTCTCTCCTTTTTCTTGTTTCGATAATAAAATGTTTATATTGCACATTTAATATGAAGTGTAATATTTATATAAGTACATATATATAATATTAGTACTACTAGGTATATCCTCAACTCAAACACAATGTATCACTTACATACCAGAGGGTATACCTACTATTATTGACATAATATATATGGTACATCATGGATCTTTAAGAGTATAGGACACCATTCTCTGTTCCCGCTCGGAAGCCAAACTATGGATTAAAACGTATTATCGCCCTCGAATTTCACTCCCCATTGTCAATCCCCACAATTATCCAAACCTACGAAAAAATTCATCCATTATAGAACCAATGGATTGTTATCGCCTATAATTGGTATACAAATGGTGAAAATCGACAATTGCCAACCCTTTTCCACGGACTGATAGAATAAGAATGGAATTTATATGGTTCAACCCAAATTGTTGCTTATGTCCATGGGTGTAGTGTTAATTTTATTGATTATAGAAAAATCGTTATTGACAAGTATAATATAGAAGCCCTCAAGTTCCCTCTAAAATTGCACATCTTAATTGTTAATGCAAAAAACTAGACTAAGCCTAATTAGTTTATCACAAATAAATTAAGTAAAACAAACAAGACACAAGAAAACTTTTTAAAGTGGTTTGGCTCAATGGAATAGCCTACGTCCACTGTTATGTATTGACTGCCTTGAATTATTTTTCGATCCCTGGCAATGAGGGTGATACAATGTATTTATAGTCCAACGGGAGTCTTGATCGTTGTCATATGAAAGGATGGAATGCCTTTATTTGTTAGGCATTTACATCAATATATAATGAGAATTAATTATATGAATATTATCGCTTCACACATGATACAGGTTGTAAGACTGTTGGCGCTTGGTTGGCTGTACAGAATGACTTTTTCGGCTGTTGGTTGGGCTTCTTTGTTGGTCGGGCTTCCTTGCTAATCGGGTTATTCTATCATGTTGACTTGGACTTGTGCCGCGTAGGATGACACATGCTGGCTTGTAATTGGTCCATGTAGGATGGTAAATTTTGATATCAACAGAAGCCCCCAATGTTTCATACTTAAAGTTTATACGAAAGTGTGGAATATTATGCTTTAGCAGTAGCTCGGCCTGTTTGGTTGGATGTAGAGCTTCTAGAGTTGTGAAATTTGTTCACTTGACAGTTTTTTAGCGCGAATGGAAATTTTGTAAATATTTCAAGTTTTAGCGAATAATTTTGGGGTATCTTTGTCTTTTCGTTTGTTTAGCCGTCGTAAATCCAACCGTCGTTTTCTTTAATCATTACTTGGCCCAGTTTTTGATGCGTCTTATAAAAAGGGCGGTAAAAACTTCGATCATTTTTTACTTCTTACTTCTGATTCTGGTGTTGTGTTCTTTGCTTTCGTGCAATTGTTTTCTTTTCTGTCTTCAGTTCTGGCTAAATTCTTAAATCTTTATAAGAATCTTTTTTTTCTTCTTCTTTGTTTTCTTCATCATGGTTTACTCTATCGAGTCACTTGATAAGTTTAGAACTGATTTTAACATTCCATCTTGGGTGGTATTAGAACATCCCACTTTTCCTCCTGATTTTTTCTCTCTTACTGAGGGTCATTGGTTGCCCTCTATCTTTGTTGCTGAATGTGGCTTCACATTTCCTCTCAATCCCTTATATTTGGAGTTTTGTCAATATTTTGACATTATACTTGCAAGAGTAGCTCCTAACACTTGGAGAGTTGTTAATGGAGTTTATAGGTTAAATCAAACTTATGGAACCCATCTAGGGATTTCAGAAATTATGTTTTGTTATAAGTGGGTAACTAGTGATACCACTTTTTATTTGAAAACTAAGGCTGTTAGTAAAGATTTGGTAGTTAATCTTTCTGATTCTAATAGGTATTATTTTGATCATGGAGTTATTGTAAAAAATTGGCAACATGCTCCTTTAGTTGGAAATGCTAAATACCAAGGACCTAGATGTCCACTCTTTGGCAATGGAATAGGTTGCTTTATGTTTTAGTAAATTTTCCTTGTTTATATTTGATAAAATGTCATACTGACTGTTGTTTTATTAATTATTTTGCAGTTGAGCAAAAAAGAAAGTACCCTAAAGAGAGCGAAGTAAATTTGAAAGAGTTGAGGTTTATCTGGGGACTTCACAAAATAGTTGCTGAGGAGCACGTGAGGTCTGCCTCTTATCTGCTCCAGTAAAGAACACTATTTTTTCTTTTATTGCCAGACCTGCTACATCTCCTGCTCTGGTAATTTATCTTGACCAAGAGGTTGGTATTGACTCTAACACTCCTTTGTCTGAAGTTATGAAGAAAAGAAAGTTCCCTGATTTCTACAGTGGTGTTGCTTCTATTTGTTAAAGGAGCTGAGAATAAAACAAGGGATGTTATGAAGCCCCCATCTCCCAAAAGTCCATCCCCAAAGATCCATCCCCTAAAGATCCAGCTCCCAAATACTTGGTTCCTAAGGATGTAGATTCCAAAGAGGCTGAGGTTCCTCTGAGGAGACTTGCGAGAGGTCTTGTAGAGAAGCAAGTTGATCAAGTGACCGACCAACTGTCCTTGGTCGATTTGACCTCTTCTGATGTTGTTCCTCCAACAGCCATTACTCCTAGTTTGGCTAGGAAGTTGATCAAATAAGGTAATCTTTCAGACCATAGGGGTGGATGCCAAGCTCCCTAGAACGAAGGTCTCTGAAATGGCTGCTCAGAGCCTTGCATCGGTAAGTAATTTCCATTATCTTGGTATAGTTGTCATTTACATTCTTCATATGCTCACTTAAATCTTCACTTTTTGCAGTTCTTGATGCTGAGAAGGGTGATGCAATCAAGGCTTCTTCTTCTTTGAATGAGGTGGAGGAAACTTTATTTGGTTTGAAGAAGTCTTTGTTTGAGTATCAGCAAGCCTTGGATACTGAAAGGAGCACTTGGGCAGAGAAGTTGAAGACAGCTGAAACGACTCATCAAACCTTTGATATAAATGCCCTTGAAGCTGAGCACAGGGATAAGGAGGTTGGGATCCAGAAAGATAAAGTTGTGCACGAGAAAGAGGAAACTAAGCGCCAGAAAGAGGAAGTTGAGCTCAGGGAAAAAAAAGTTGAGCGCAGGGCTAGGGCTGATGAGGATCTTGTGTCCTCTGTCAGAGCTAAAAGAAAGACTACCGTAAAGACCTCTTTCGATGCTGGTTGGGATAATGGTTGGAATAAAGTCATTTATGCTGCTTCTGCTTAAATTGAGTATGTGAAGAAAAAATATTTCAGAGATGGTTGGATTGCTGCCCTTTAAGAGTTGAACACAAATGGAGACTCTGAACTTTTTCAGAGGTATATTCATGGGCCTCCTCCAGTCATTGAGGAAGAGGTTGAATATGAAACTGCTTCTGATGAGTCTTTAGTTAAGGTTAAATATGTTGCCAAACAACCTGAAGTCCATGAGTCTCATATTCCTACAGCTGAGCAAACCGAGCAACTCCAGCCTACATCCCCTTCTTCTGAGTAGAGCAAGAAGGTTGAGAGTGATAGGGAGAAGGTGTCATATTATTTGGCCTTTTTCTCTTTTACTTTTGTTGTTTCTTTTTCCTTTATTTTGATTGTACTTGAACTCTTTGTTATCAATAAAAGAAACCTATGTTGCTCCTTTTTATTTATTGTTGATTATACCTGTTCTTCATTCCTGTTGTTGATTGGTAATTATTTCTTTCTGCTAGTTTATTACGAAGATGGAACAACTGTCTTCCCATATGATACGACGTAAATATTGCGTATTTCACCCGTTAACATACGCATTATTAGCCCCCTAGGGTATCTTATTCCCTATATATATATATGCTCGTTAACCAGATAACCTCGGATTTCTATGTTAACATGCTTTGCAGGGTTAACTGAGCTTTTATAGGTATTTGGATGCTTAGTATGAAGTGTAGACACATTCCGGTGAAGTTCCGTACACGATCGCACGCGCAAGAGAAATTCAGTCATTTTATAGTTTGGGCACCTGTCCTAACATCTCACAAAAGTTGTAGCCTTTCTCACAAGCTTCGCGTGGCCGTGAATGGTGCGCAATTCTGAGCCCGAACGAAGAAGTTACGGGATTTTTAGCGGAAGGGAATTATAAGGAAATCAAAACAGAGGAAATTGGTTGTGACCAGCTTGATCAATCGATCGACCAAAAGGGTCGATTAATCGACCCCTTCTTATTTCTGAAATCATGGGAGACAGTGTGCAAGTTTTTGAATCATCGATCGATCGATCCCTTTTGCCTTGCTTTTTTTTCCCTTTTCTTTTCTATTTTAATTCCAACTTACTATATAAGAGATATTTGTTGTAATAAGATAGGATACTTAGTTTTGAAGAGATTTTTTAGGATTGGGTTTGATTTTGAGAGATAATTTTCACTTCTTCTTGGGGTGACATCTATTTGGGTTTGTAAGTTGAATTATTCATTATCCTCTCTATTAATATAGTTATGTTCTTCATTTTTCTTGTCTAGATAATTAGTTTAATTTAGTTATTTATTGTTTTAATCTAGTTATTTAGTTTAATTCATGCTTAGCCCTTAGATAAATAGGCTCGGGGTTGTGTTCCGCCATTAATGGGCCTCGAGCTCCGAAAACTAGGTTTCGTGTAAAATTGCATTTAATTGAAACCGCGTGTATTAAAGTTGGATTGTTATGTGTTTCACTTTCTTTAGTGTTTATATCGACATCCAACTTTTATCCGCGTGTGACCATTTTTGATTAAATGTTTATTCAAGCAACTTTGGGTTAAATTCCTTCTTGCGTGAAGTTTATGCTTAATTAAAATGTTCAATTAAATGTTTTCGAGCCGGAATTCTAATTAGTAGTTGTTTCGATCCGTGTGGTAGGATGCGATCCTGATCCTCGCTTTACTTTTGTGTAGCGTAACTTATTCCTCTATTTTGCCACCATAATAACATATCACCTTTTACGCTTTTATTCCTGAAGTTATAAAATAATTACCAGTCTAAAATTCTATCACTCCTTGTGGATTTCTTACGATACCCGACTTAACGTTGTGCTTACCTCGCAAGTGTAGTAGTAGCTTAGGTTTTTTCCATTGAGTTGCCGAACCGATAATAACGATTTGTGTATTACACGACGCACGGTTCGCGTTTGATCACCATGATACCAAGTTACTGAGGAAATGCAATGCTTTTTTCAAAGCTGGTCATATGGACTTGTCCGATAAAGAAATTTCCCAGTTGCTTGGTGATGATGCTTCAGAGCAAGTTAGAGAATCCTATAAATATTTGAAGTACTTACTTGATCGAGCGGTAGCAAATAATGTTGCCTATTATGAAATGATAGAAGAACTTTAAGAACAGTATAAGGAATCCACTGAGCTGCTGCATCAGAGCTGTGAGTAGGAGTATAAAAGTTTGAGTGAAGGTCGGGGATTTCATAAGTTTGTCTCGGTTTACAATAAGAATGAAGCTTTACTTAAGCTTGAAAATGAAGAAACTAGGACCATTGTCAAGCTCCTGGAATAGGAGAATAGTAATTTGAGGAATGAGTTGAATCTTCTCAAGTCTTCCTCTGGGGCTGTTATTACTACTACTGATGAAGGTCATGCCTTTTTAGAAGCTGAGAGCGCCACATTGAGAGATGAATTGAAGGCATTAAAGAACATCAAGCCTGCCTCTTCTTCTCGAGCTAGAAATAGGGTTGGCCGAGGAACTACAAAGGAACTTAGGACCCAAAAGGCCCTTGCCAACCAAGCTGCACAGTTAAAAGCAAAGGACCGAGTTATTGCTGAAATGTCTCAAAAGCTATAAACTTTATCTGAGCAACTATTTACTCAATCTTCTCAATTGGAGGCTAAGGATGGGGTACTGAAGAAACTCCAATCGCAAGTTGATAGATTAATTTTCCAATTCCTTAAGTGGCCTAGAGAATTTTGGATGGGTGGTTATAATGAAGCTTTGAGACATTATGATGATAGACTCCAATAGGCCCAAAATGAGTCATACAAATGGGGTTGGATTAACGCTTTAACTGTGCTGAAGGTGGATGGGAATAATTCTTTCTGGGATTGGTATGATCCAGGATTGCTGCAGCTTGACAATTGTCCATTTAAGTTGCATGTTAATTGGGTACTTGTTTACCATATTCCCTAATATTTGATTTCTAAGTACTTGGGGGACTACGAACTTCATGATGAGCTTGAGATCATTCGTCCTCCTCATTTGCTTGACCGCCCTAGTAATAACAACATCAGGATGTTTTGAGATCTTAACTTCATCAAATCTTCTTTTGCTCTGGATGACCCTCCAACTGGCATGGATCCTGTTTCAAAAGCTAAAGAAAAATGTCATGTAGAATAAATTTTTGTATTTTGTTTCTCCATATTTGAGCAACAATATGTAATCATTTAAATTTAATGAAAAGCTTATTTTATGAATGGATCAACTTTTAGTTAATCTTTGAATGTCTGTGAATGTTTTTCTAGTCTTTGATTATAAATGGATCAACTGTTTTAGTTAATCTCTATTTTTTCACCAGTTCTATTGATATTCTTAGGATTATCCTAAGTTTTATACCAATTACCAATTCTTCACCATGGTTCTACTAATGTACCTGAATTTTATGGTAATTTCACTAGTTACCTTGATTCCCAGGCGTAAGTGGATCATTTGTCCATCTTTTAGCCCAGTTTAGATGAATATTTATCATCCAGGTCTTCATTAACCAATCATTTAGGACTTACAATTTTGCCTTTCATGGTTTTATAAGTTTGATACCGACCAACTTTGTTGGTAGTTTTATTGATGCCGACCAACTTTGTTGGTGGTTTTTGTTGATGTTGACCAACTTTTTTGGTGGTTCTATTGATGCCGTCTAACTTTGTTGGTAGCTTTAGTAGATACCGGCCAACTTTATTGGTGTCTTCATAATGTTACCGACCAACTTTGTTGGTGACTTTTGTAGATACGCCCAACTTTGTTGGTGGTATTTGTTGATGCGAACCAAGTTTGTTGGTGTTGGTGTCTTCATAATTAGAACTACTATCATGGTGCTACAAGTGCATAGCACTACTCTGAAAAAATTAATAATTTCCCAGAAATTCATGTTCTTATTAATATTAAAACGGACTGAGTACAACACAACTACGTTTGCTGATAATACTTCTTCAAGTGCTCTGTATTTCATGGGTTTTTGAACTCTTCCCCTTCCAAAGTCTCAATCATATATGTGCCTGGTCGAATAACTACAGTAACACGATAAGGCCCATGCCAATTGGCTTCCAGCTTATTACTCTTCTGAATAACCTTCTTCAAAATGCAATCTCCATTCTTTAAGTTACTCGGTATGAGTCTCTTGTTGTAGAAACGTGCAGCCCTTTATTAACAGGTTGCATTATTTAAAGATGTATCTTCACGGACTTCTTCCAGCATGTTTAAATCCAACCTTCTCATCAAATCGCTAATTGGGGTATTGAAGTTAAGAACTCTATGCGTAGGTAAAACTAGCTCAACGGGGATTACATCTTTAGTACCAAATGTCAATAGATAGGGAGTTCTCCAGTAGCTGTTCTAAAAGTAGTTTGATAAGCCCACATGATCGAATGTAGTTCATTAATCCAATTTTCTTTTTCATCTTCTAACCTTTTCTTCAGCCCATTCAGCAAAATTCTATTAGTTACCTCTGTTTGTCCATTATTTTGAGGATAGCCCGGAGCAGAATGGATTTTTTGGACCTATTGGATTGGGCGCAATAAGCAGCGAATTCTTCATTGTCAAATTGTGTACCATGATCAGTTATAAAAGCATAAGGTAAACCATACCTGCATATAATACCTTTCCAGATGAATTGGTAAACCTTTTCATGCGATATATCAATCAATGGTTCAACTTTTACCCATTTTTTAAAATAATCAACAGCTACAACTAGGTACTTGAACCTTCCTCGGGTGGTTGGCAGGGGCCCAACCAAGTAAATTCCTCACATGGCAAAAGGTCAGGGTGAAGTGATTGGTGTTAAGAGGGCTTGTGGAGCCTTGCGTACACTAGAAAACCTCTTACACTTGTCACATTTCTTATTGAAATTTGCACAATCTTCTCACATGATTGGCCAATAGTACCCTTGCATATGTATTCTTTGTAGTAACATTCTTCCTGCTATGTGGGCCACAAAGGATCCTTCGTGGACTTCTTAATTAAACCATTTACCTCAGTTGGATGCACACACCATTATAGACCATCAGTTAATCCTCTTCTGTATAACACACCACCATCTAACACGTATCTTACAACTTTGTACTTCAGTCTCTTAGCTTCGAGTAGATCAGTTGGAAGAATCCCATATTTAATATATGTTCTTATGGGGTCCGTCCAAGAGGGCCCCATATCAACTGTCATAAAGTTGACCATCAAATCTTCATCAATGCTCCTATTAGCAAGTAGCTCAATAGGAATAGTTCTTTGTATTTTTCGTTCTGGTTGCTAAAGCTAACCGAGCAAGTGCATCTGCTCGGGCGTTCTCCAATCTCGAAATCCTAACCATCTGAACTGCTAGCAAGGTGGAAATTACTTCTAAAGTTTTAGTCAAATATTTGGTCATCAGTTCTCCTTTCGCAGCATATAAACTCAACAATTGATTTACAACTAACTGCGAATTACTGTACACCATAATTTTCTCGGCGTTCAATAATTTGGCTAGATTTAGACCAACAATCACAGCTTCATACTCTGCTTCATTATTAGAGGCTTGAAATTAGAAACGGAGAGCGTACTCTATGTCTAGCTCATCAGGAGTATTGAGAATGATTCCAACTCCACATCCGGTTGTACAAGATATCCCGTCGACAAAGAAACTCAATATGGGGATATTGCTGTCAAATTCTTGGTTTGTCATACTCCATTGATGGAAGATTTTATCTTTCGTCTCCTCATATTTCTTCTTCATCTCCTGTACTCCACTAGACGGTTCTGGTTGGTCTTTTTCTACAGTTTCCCCTGTTTGGAGTTAGTCGGGTATATTTCCCGTTGGTTTACTGACTCCATTACGTTGTTCGGCTAGAGTCCCTTGCTGCTTGGGGACCTCTGGATAAGTGAATTCTGTAATAAAATAAGCCATAGCTTGGCCTTTTAAAGCAGTCCTTGGTCCATACACAAGGTCATACTGTAACACACCGCCTAATTAAATACCGGGTGGTCAGTCCCATACCAAATTAAAACAGAATATACAGTTGGCTCATTCTTAGCATCACTCTCGAAAACATTAACTAATCACCCAATACCCAATTAAGTTGGTGTTAAAAACTTTCCAAATTTTAATTCAACAAAATCCATTTTTTTATGAATAATACTACACATTATTCTACAACACTAATAACTGAACATATAACACAAAATAATTTAAATGCAATTGCAATAAACATTCCCAAATAATTATCCAATACAGAACTTCCAACAATAGTAAATGTATTAAAATGACACGAATACAAGAGTATTTGACTCCGATAGAAAAGAGATAACTGAATTCCTTTGGGGCGACATGAATCAAATGAAGATAGGCGTCTAAGAAATACTCCATATCTCCATAGCTCGTCCTAATCCACTAAAGTTGACGTCCCTGTTGCTGGACACCTGATATAGAAGGTACAATAGAAAAGAAAATATGCAAGGACACGGGTCAGAGCCCGATGTGAAAATGATTTTTGAAAACAACAAGTATTTAACAAGTGCAATAAATCATTTATTATGTACATGTTAGTATCCAACTCCCACTTTCTATTCTCACCTCTCATCTAGAGTGCACACTTAACGTTTCCTATTAAGCTCCTAGTTAATGGTTCCTCCCCACTAGTTTCCATAATATGATTCCATCCCATACCATAACCCCGTATGTCCCATACCATACGTCATATAATCATTCATATACTTTCCTCATTTATATGAATCGTTTCTCATTAATATGAATTAAGCTTTTCAAATCTATAAGAATAAACATTCATTAACTTAGTTTAATTCTTTTTCTCAATTCACCGTTATCTACAATTATCACACGGTAGATTAATCAAACCACTATATACACATTTAATTCATTATATATATATATATACATATATAATACGGCACCCCGAGTCACAGCTGCGGTGCAATGCATTACTCTGCTATCATGTCTCAGTATCGTTGGTCGCTGAATAGGGGATAAAAGGTTCAATAAGGATTCCACGAACCACAAATAATAACATACAAATTGGAGGCGAACATAGTTCTCATATCCACGGGTCACGCACATACCTACGTACCCACAGTCAACGGACTTATCAACTCCCTGATAAGTCTTTCATAGACCTATGTTCTTGAGCGACAAATCAAAGATCCCATGGATTCATCAGGATATGACTGCCCTCACGCGCAAGCCTCCCCATCGATAGTAAGTAAGCTAGGTATGTCATACACATAAATCATCAATCAATCAAATAGGAATTATCATACCTATAATATAATATCAACAAGATACTTACATTACATTAAGATAATTCTCATACGTAGCATTTTATCTCTTATAAACACATCTTCTCTAGGATTGAATACCTCATCACATGGCTCATAGTCTATAGTGGTTCATTCACACTATATGACTTATCAACAAAATTAACATCCTCGCATCCTATAACATCTCTCCACTCCCGACGTCGTTAAGGTTCATGCGCGGAGCGTCTCGCAAAGCGAAATCCAAACAAGGAACCCCTCCAATACACTACTACTTAACTTTGTCGGACGTGGAGGTCCGTCAACTTCAAATACGCAATCGGGATAACCTGATCCCCTCTTTCAACCAAATGTGGTCTGAACTCCCATCTCTAACCAGGAGCCATACCACTAAGTGCTTGTATTACACTTAGTCCTTGCGCAATCAATGATGAGCTTAAACTCAGTCCTTGATGTTCAAAATGTAACCCTAAGGCTACCCAAGTGTTATATTAAATCTTCCCTACTGGACCTATCCATAATCCTCATGTATACCAATTAGAACCCAACACATGAATCTAGCAATCGAAATTTCTTTCAATTTAATTATCATAATTCTAATCAATTAAATCCCAATCACATTAATTCGATTCTCATCTAGGTCTTACTGATCTTCCCTAAGTCCCATAATATCCAATTAATAATCACCAAAGATCTACAAAAGGTTTGGGATAAGAACCAACATTAAAAAGAAACAGCTTCATGAATTCTAGGGAGGTCGATCGATCGAAGGCACGGGGTCGATCGATCGATCGCCCAGATAACAACCCAGTTTTCTGCATTTCTTCTACTACGAGTTTCATCATTTTTTTATCATTCAAACCTTCATATTAACAACCCAAATGACTTATAATCCTTACTACATGGTATATCAACATATATAAATGATTTCTAATGCTCTAAACATCCTAGAATCATCAAGAGATTGAATTAAAAGCATGTGTTTAACCTCTTTTCCAAAAAATTATATACATGATATCTTCAAGAACACACCATTGATTCTCAGAATTTCTTCAACAGATTTATGATTATTTCGTGGATTACTATCTACTTATAACATGAGTTTGATTCCTATATATTTTCAGATTCCAGAAATCCATTAACAACTCCATCTTTTCATCTTCCAATCATGTAAAAATCTCATCTTTTTATAACTATCCTAACATGGACAATATACAAACTTAGATTGAAATTATTAAACACTTGCCTCTAATGAAGATCTGATCCTTTGGGGTTGTATATCATAGTCGGCCACTTCCGGTGGTGGTTGGTGGTGGTGACCTTTGGTCTTTAGTTCTCCTCCTTTCCATGCAAGCTTTTCTCTTCCCAAGCAACCTTTCACTTTCTCTCAAAAGATGACCTCTTAATTTTTGTGTAAAGGAGAAGAATGAACTACGTACAACTAATCTCCAAATATTTATAAAAAGACAAAACCCGAAATCCCTATTCATCCCCCTTGTAAAAATAACCACAATGCCCTTTTGGGTTGTCTTTTCATTTCCAAATGACTCGAGACTCAAATCCAACATTCAAATAGACTTTTCTGACTATTTCAACCCTTCCGGATGCAACAACGCAGTCGAAATGACTATAAGGTCGATATAAAAATAAGTTTCCTTTTTAATTTCACAATTTGTCCCGACACGTCTCATACCGCGTCCGACTAATATTTTAAATTACTGAATTAATAACTCACTGCAATATCAATAACATCACATTCATATATTACCTAAATATATTTAAGTAATATTCAGAATCATTCATTATAATATCCACAATTCGAATAACACCCAAATGAATTAATTAATAATAAAATCCAATTAATCCATTAATTTAAAATATAACCCATTTTTAAAAGTCATAAAAATTATGGGGTATTACATACTTCCCCCCTTCTAACAGAATTTCGTCCCGAAATTCGGAAAGTTAAATCATACTAGTAAGGTCAACTCAGAGTATAAATCTCACATCGCAAGAAATCTAAGTAGTACCGCCCATACAGTACATTATCGAAAATCCCCATTGATGTTATACGCCCAGCCTCACCATATAGTTTCAACAGAATCGAATTTAAACTTTATCCAATCTTCCCTATACCATAAATGATCCTCACTTATTAAACAAATAAATTCTCAAGTCACAACTACTTACTCTATCACAATTATAAAAAATACTTCAATCCAACCATCCAGGGCTCCCATACACCCTATCGTACAATTTTCGTTATAATATTCATCATAAAGGTTATAAACTCATATCCTAAAGACCTAACTTATTTCGACTCCCAATGATTATTAGTTTCATGCGTGGGGTGTCTCGCAAGGGAAATCCAAACAAGGAACCCCCCGATACACTACTACCTAAAGTAGTCGGTCATCGAAACTCCTCAGGTCCTTAGTCAATAGTTTATAACCTCTCTACAGGTTTTATCGATTTCAAATAAAAGTCTACTCATCTACTCTCTTATTAAAGACAAGATGCTGGCTATAGTAGTAGTACATACGCTCTCAAATACCATAAGTCAATCCACACCGATAGTCACATCATGATCGGACACGCCCAAAGTAAGTAATTCCGTGATAAAAATCAAACCCACGTGATGACATGTAAAATATAGGTGTCCCACACCCCTCGGTGAGTCTACGTAATTAACAGTACTATAGGCTAAGTTTAGCAACCCTTTTGCCCATACAATATTAATCGCTACAAAAATCAATACATGCCTCGTAATTCCTTAGATAGAAAACATACCCTCATTCGTGGGCGGTGGTTGTTAACTCCCACTATTATAACTTTGCTCCGATGAGTCAAGAAAAATTTTACCCCAAATTTTCAATTCTAGTTCCACTATATGCCTAAGCCTTTGAATATATTGCCTTCGTTAGGTAACACACACGATTCCCGCATTTCAAGAACTTCTAATGATGTCTCTCCTTAATTTTCCATAATAGGGGTGACCTCGACTACGGTCATCATACTTGAACATACTTCATAACCTCCTAGGTACGGTCTCCGCTATCCGTCCAATGGCCCACATCTTCCATACTTCTTGTACGAACCCGTCCGAACGCAAATAAGATTCACTAATATATACAGAATCTTACCAAAGAAATCAACAATCCTAAACATAGGGCTCTACATCAAAGAACGCTAAGCTGAAAACACAGTAAGCCGTACAGACCCTAAAGGACACTAGAACCTGATGCTCTGATACCACCTGTAACAACCCGCCTAATTAAATACCGGGTGACCAGTCCCATACCAAATTAAAACAGAATATACAGTTGGCTCATTCTTAGCATCACTGTCAAAAATATTAACTAATCACCCAATACCCAATTAAGGTGGTGTTAAAAACTTTCTAAATTTTAATTCAACAAAATAATTTTTTTTTATGAATAACACTACACATATTATTCTACAACACTAATAACTGAACATATAACACAAAATAATTTAAATGAAATTGGAATAAACATTCCCAAATAATTATCCAATATAGAAATCCCAACAATAGTAAATGTATTAAAATGACACGAATACAAGAGTATTTGACTCCGATAGAAAAGAGATAACTGAATTCCTTTTGGGCGACATGAATCAAATGAAGATAGGCGTCTAAGCAATACTCCATAGCTCCATAGCTCGTCCTAATCCACTAAGGTTGGCGTCCCTATTGCTGGACACCTGATATAGAAGGTACAATAGAAAAGAAAATATGCAAGGAAACGGGTCAGAGCCCGATGTGAAAATGATTTTTGAAAATAGCAAGTATTTAACAAGTGCAATATAGCATTTATTATGTACATGTTAGAATCCAACTCTCACTTGCTATTCTCACCTCTCATCTAGAGTGCACACTTAACGTTTCCTATTAACCTCCTAGTTAATGGTTCCTCCTCACTAGTTTCCATAATATGATTCCATCCCATACCATAACACCGTATGTCCCATACCATACGTCATATAATCATTCATATACTTTCCTCATTTATATGAATCGTTTCTCATTAATATGAATTAATCTTTTCAAATCAATAAGAATAAACATTCATTAACTTAGTTTAATTCTTTTTCTCAATTCACCGTTATCTACAATTATCACACGGTAGATTAATCAAACCACTATATACACATTTAATTCATTATATATATATACATATATAATACGGCACCCCGAGTCACAGTTTCGGTGCAATGCATTACTCTGCTATCATGTCCCAATATCGCTGGTCGCCGAATAGGGGACAAAAGATTCGGTAAGGATTCCACGAACCACAAACAATAACATACAAATTGGAGGCGAACATAGTTCTCGTATCCATGGGTCACGCACATACCTACGTACCCATAATCATCGGACTTATCAACTCCCCGATAAGTCTTTCATAGACATATGTTATTGAGCGACAAATAAAAGATCCCATGGATTCATCAGGATATGACTGCCCTCATGCGCAAACCTCCCCATCGATAGCAAGTAAGCTAGGTATGTCATACACATAAATCATCAATCAATCAAATATGCATTATCATACATATAATATAATATCAACAAGATACTTACATTACCCTAAGATAATTCTCATACGTAGCATTTTATCTCTTATAAACACATCTTCTATCAACTAGGATTGAATACCTCATCACATGGCTCATAGTCTATAGTGTTTCATTCACACTATATGACTTATCAACAAAATCAACATCCTCGCATCCTATAACATCTCTCCACTCCCTATGTCGTTAAGGTTCATGCGCGGAGCGTCTCGCAAAGCGAAATCCAAACAAGGAACCCCTCCAATACACTACTACTTAACTTTGTCGGACGTGGAGGTCCGTTAACTTCAAATACGCAATCGGGATAACCTGATCCCCTCTTTCAACCAAATGTGGTATGAACTCCCATCTCTAACCAGGAGCCATACCACTAAGCGCTTGTATTACACTCAGTCCTTACGCAATCAATGATGAGCTTAAACTCAGTCCTTGATGTTCAAATTGTAACCCTAAGGCTACCCATGTGTTATATTAAATCTTCCCTACTGGACCTATCCTTAATCCTCATGTATACCAATTAGAATCCAACACATGAATCTAGCAATCGAAATTTCTTTCAATTTAATTATCATAATTCTAATCAATTAAATCCCAATCACATTAATTCGATTCTCATCTAGGGCTTACTGATCTTCCCTAAGTCCCATAATATCCAATTAATAATCACCAAAGATCTAAAAAAGGTTTGGGATAAGAACCAACATTAAAAAACAAAAACTTCATGAATTCTGGGGAGGTCGAGCGATCGAAGGCAGGGGGTCGATCGATCGATCGCCCAGATAACAACCCAGTTTTTTGCATTTCTTCTACTACGAGTTTCATCATTTTTATCATTCAATCCTTCATATTAACAACCCAAATGACTTATAATCCTTACTACATGATATATAAACATATATAAATGATTTCTAATGCTCTAAAAATCCTAGAATCATCAAGAGATTGAATTAAAAGCATGTGTTTAACTTTTTTTTCCAGAAAATTATATACATGATATCTTCAAGAACACACCATTGATTCTCAGAATTTCTTCAACAGATTTATAATTATTTCTGGATTACTATCTACCTACAACATGAGTTTGGTTCCTATATATTTTCAGATTCCATAAATCCATTAACAACTCCATCTTTTCATCTTCCAATCATGTAAAAATCTCATCTTTTTATAACTATCCTAACATGGACAATATACAAACTTAGATTGAAATTATCAAACACTTACCTCTAATGAAGATCTAATCCTTTGGGGTTGTATATCATAGGTGGTTCTCCTCTTCTCCGGCCACTTCCGGTGGTGGTTGGTGGTGGTGACCTTTGGTCTTTAGTTCTCCTCCTTTCCATGCAAGCTTTTCTCTTCCCAAGCAACCTTTCACTTTCTCTCAAAAGATGACCTCTTATTTTTGTGTAGAGGAGAAGAATGAACTATGTACAACTAATCTCCAAATATTTACAATAAGACAAAACCCAAAAATCACTATTCACCCCCTTGTAAAAATAACCAAAATGCCCTTTTGGGTTGTCTTTTCATTTCCAAATGACCCGAGACTCAAATCCAACATCCAAATAGACTTTTCTGACTATTTCAACATTTTCGGATGCAACAACGCAGTCGAAACGACTATAAGGTCGATATAAAAATAAGTTTCCTTTTTAATTTCATAATTTGTCCCGACACGTCCCATACCGCGTCCGACTAAAATTTCAAATTACTGAATTAATAACTCACTGCAACATCAATAACATCACATTCATATATTACCTAAATATATTTAAGTAATATTCAGAATCATTCATTTTAATATCCACAATTCGGATAACACCCAAATGAATTAATTAATAATAAAATCCAATTAATCCATTAATTTAAAATATAACCCATTTTTAAAAGTCATAAAAATTACGGGGTATTACACATACTCCCCCAACTCCACAGCCCAATACATCAATCTTCCAGATTTCTCCGGTTTGTGCAAAGCCAGCCTTAATGGCTTTAATAGTGTAGATCACTATAGTGTGGGCATGAAAGTATTGCTGCATTTGTCTGCTCGCTTCAATTAAAGCCATTGTCAATTTCTCCAGTCTGGGATATCTTACTTCTGCTCCTCCAAAATCTTTGGTGGTGTTAAACTCCATTTTCCTCCCCGATCAAAGCGGAGCTAACTGCGGACTCAGATATTGTCTAATATAGATACAACTTTTCTCCCAACATTGGTCGAGAAAGTAATGGTGGTGCTCCCTAGTGTGCACGCCTACCGTACTACTAAATGCCTCATAAGTCTATATAACTCATCTCTCATAAGTTTTATTTCAAGAAGTCACAATACTATGATTTTAGTTTAGAGATTATTCTCTTAATGATTTCTTACGTTTCTTATGTATTTCTCAATACTGTTATGAAGTTCCCGAACACTTACTATAATTTGGAGCATTTATTCAATATTTATCTACTTATATGCACAATAGAATAATTCCATATATACATACATATATTAATCACTCATATAATATATATATAATATCGGCACCCCATGTAAAATCTATGGTTCTGGCATACTGTGTTATAAAGTCCCCGTATCTCTCGTACTAAGGGAAATACTAGTTCAGAATCACTCTCGAACTGTATTAACACAATACACACATAATGGAGGCAAAGCATAGTTCCAAGTCACTAAGAGGTCAGCACATATCCCTCACGTCTCTTAGGAACATCTGACTATCATTCTCAGATAGCCTGTACCAAGGAATCCTATGTTTTAGGGTACAAGTCAATATCCCCCATAAAGGTCCCATCGAGATAAGGTTGTCCCGACTCGACAACCTCAGTGATAGAAAGTAGCGCATTTATGATTACACACAAGTATAATATAAATATATACACATGCACTCGGTCATATATGTAAATATTCTCATTTTCCAATTAGGTTCACCCACGACCCATAATAATATTTTACCCATACGTAATATAATTTTACCCAATCTTTACGAATAAAGAATTCATCTCATTTTATTCTCAATTATAATCATTTCGTAATTACTTCTCATCCCTCGAAGTATTCTCTCTTCCTAAAGGTCAATTTAGTAGGTACACCCTCTCTAACATACTGGCCGAAGTCATTCCCGAATTTCTCAATTCCGTAGTTAACGTACACACGATTTCCAATATGTGTTAAACCTCCGTTAACCCATGGTTACATCCTATAAAAATTTCATTCAACGAAATCTACTTAGACCCTACTGGTCCTCTTCATGACCCATTATACTCTTTAAATGATATTCAAGGGTTCCTACGCATTTTATCCGAATTAAACAAAAAGAGGAAAAACCTGCAGTTTTCAGGAGTGGTCGATCGATCGATCAATCGATCAATCGACATTCATGTGTCGATCGATCGATCGATCAGGTATAGCCAAGATTCTACCATTGTTGACTACGGGTTTTCTTATTAAATCTCAACCTAAACTCCATAAACGAGTCCCAAACTCCCAACCAATTAAATCAATGATTATATATACCTATCTACATGATTTTCAATGTAAAACATGTACGAATTTCATCAAAGACATAGGATTAAAGATCCAATTCACCATATTTGTCAAGAACCCTAGTTTCATTATAATTTCCAACATTTTAACTATTTTTCCAGATTTCTTTCTTCTAAACCATTATAATTTCGTGGGTAATTCTATACATATGACAAGGCTTCCATATTACATGTATTACTCCTTAAACATGTGATTCAAATCTCCTAATTCATGAAATTCTTCAATAAAACATATATTTATCGATCCTATTATAACATGGGTGAAATATCAACTTAGAAAAATAGCAAGATAGATACTTGCCTTAAGATCGAAGGTCTGATTCCAGGAAGTTGACAGGTATAGGCTTAATCCCCTCGCTCCGATCTACGTTTTGGTGGTGGTGGTGGTGCAATTAAGTTGGTTCTTGGCCTTGGATTCTTGGAAGACTTTTCTCCTTTCTTCCTCTCACCGTCGTTCTAGACTTTTGAGAATGTTAACCCTAGAGGACTCTCCTAATATCTGATATTAATTTCCAATTTTCTTCATTTAACTAAGGCTTAATTTGGAAATGACTAAATCACCCTCTCGGGGTGCCGGTTAGGCCTAAAAATGCCCCGAGACCTAAACTGAGCCCCCAGGTACACTTTTTTTACTATCTCGATCCTTCCGGACACGTTGGCGCACTTAAAATGACAATATGGGTGACTTATAATTTATTCACTTTTTATAGTAATAATATAGTCTCGACACGATACAGGCGCGTTCCGACTTAATTTTCACAATTGCCATATTATTCACTCGTGACAATTTTAATAAATTCAATTCTACATATTACTTTACTCATTAAGTAATATTCAACAAATTCCCAATAATTACTATCTCTTGTCACGCTAGTAAATATTTAAATAAATTTTTTGATTAATATTAAATTAATTTATCTCAATTACATTTAATAAATCCCCAATTTAAAAGCCATAAAAATACGGGGTATTACATACTTCCCCCCTAATAACGTAATTTCGTCCTGAAATTCAGAAAATAAGGCATACCTGGTAAAAATATATCTGAATATTTTTCTCGCATGTCTGCCTCGCGATCCCAAGTGGACTCCTCAACATTATGATGCTCTCACTGAACCCGTACTTGTGGAACTACCTTCGACCTTAATTTCCTCTAGCTATGGTCTAAGATAGCCACTGGTCTCTCCTCATAAGAACTGTCGGGATGTAAGTCAATCTACTCTATCGCGATGTGGGTGTGGACCATATTATCCCGAAGATATCGTCTCAATGACGAGATGTGGAATACATCGTGAATAAGGTGCAAGTGCTCTGACAACCTCAATCTGTATGGTACCAACCTTATCCTCTCGATAATGGGAAGTGGTCCTACGTACCTCAGAGACAACTTCCCCTTCTTCCCAAATCTCATTACTCCTTTCATAGGAGACACACGCAGTAATACTTGGTCCCCCATGCTAAACTCTCGGAAGGATCGCTTTGTATCGGTGTAGCTTTTCTGTCGGTCCTGGGCTACCCGAATGCGACTTCTGATAAGCTCAATCCCAGATGAGGTCTCCTGAATCACCTCTGGTCTGAGCAACTTGTTATCCCCCGCCTCTATCCAATAAGCGAAAGAACGACAAGGCCTTCCATACAACACCTCAAATAGGGCCATGTCGATCGTGAACTGATAGGAGTTATTATAAGCGAACTCCATCAGTGGAAGATACGACTCCCAAACTCCTCCAAAATCAAGGACACGCATGCGTAGCATATCCCCCAGCATCTGATTGGTACGCTATGTTTGTCCATCCGTCTGTGGGTGATAAGCTGAACTTAATCTCAACTCTGTACCTATGGCCTCCTAAAAGCTCTCCCAGAAGTGCGACACAAAAATCTTATCTCTATCAGACATAATATCAAGGGGCACCCCATGTAGCCTAACTATCTCGGCAATAAATAACTGTGCATATTAGCCCGTGGTGTACTCTGTTCATACTGGCAGAAGATGAGCTACCTTAGTCAATCGATCCACTATAACCCATATATAATTGTGATCCCGTAGTGATGTAGGCAACCTACTAATGAAGTCCATGGAAATGCTCTCACATTTCCACGTAGGTATCTCCAATGGCTGAAGTAACCCCGGCGGTCTCTGGTGGTCCTTATTTACCATCTGATAGGTGATGCACTTGGAGACGAACTCTGCAATGTCCTTATTCATCCCACTCCACCAGTATTGCCGCCTCATATCCTGGTACATCTTATCCCATTCGGGATGTACCGTAAATCTAGACCCATGCGACTGTGTCATCACTGCATGACGCAAATCATCTCCCTCTGGGTCTACCAATCTCCCATTAAACCTCAAACCCCCATCAGAACTCACTGAATAGGATTCAACACCCTCAGCTAAAAGTTGTATAATTTAATCCTGATAAAAAGTATCCAGTGCTTGTGCCTGTATTACCCTCATTACAATCTCGGGTGTGACTGACATAACAGATATAAAGGAATGGGCTACCATGTCCTGGTGTCCCAACTCTTTCCACTTCGCTCTCTATACTTTCGCGACGTCACCTACCGATCTACGACTTGACACATCAGCAACCACGTTAGCCTTCCCTGGATGGTACTATATCTCGAACTGGTAGTCTTTCACAAACTTCAGCCACCTGCGCTGACGCATGTTCAACTCTCGCTGAGTGAACAAATATTGCAACGAATTGTGGTCTGTGAATAAGCGATACTTCTCCCCCAACAAGTAATGTCTTCAAATCCACAATGCAAACACGACCGCTGCTAGCTCCAGGTCATGGGTGGGGTAATTCCTTTCGTGAGGCTTAATCTTATGGGAGGCAAAAGCTATAGCCTATTACTCCAACTGAAGTACTCCCCCGAGTCCCTGTAAAGAGGCGTCATTATACACTAGGTACTCCACTCCCGGCCTGGGCAAAGCAAGAACTGGCGCCGAAGTCAGCTTATCTTTCATCTCATCAAAAGCCAATTGACAAGCATCATCCCATACATACGGTACTCCCTTGCGAGTCAGATTCATTAACGGACCCACTATCTTCAAAAAGCCTCGAATCAACCGCCTGTAGTACCTAGCTAACCCTAAGAAACTTCCCACCTTTGTCGTTATCGTGGGTTGTCCCCACTCTCTCACTGTCGACACTTTCCTCGGGTCAATCGATATCCTAAATTCTGACACAACATTCTCCCAAAACTGTACCTCTCGTAACCAGAATCTGTACTTCTCATACTTTGCATACAGTTGATGCTCTCGTAGAGTCTGAAGAACCCGTCTCAAGTGCTCGGCATGCTCCTCCTCAGTCTATGAATAAATCAGGATATCATCTATGAAGACGATGATAAACTGATCCAAGAACTCTCTTAACACTCGGTTCATCAAGTCCATGAATACGACAGGAGCATTTGTCAGTCCAAATGGCATGAATCTGAACTCATAGGAACCATATCTCATCAACAAAGCAGTCTTCGACACATCCTGCTCCCTAATTTGTAGCTGATGGTATCCGATCTCAAATTTATCTTCGAAAAGAAGGTTGCTCCTCTCAGCTGGTCGAACAGGTCATCGATTCGAGGCAACAGATATTTATTCCGTATTGTGACCTTGTTCAACTCTCGGTAATCCACGCATAACCTCAGTGAACCATCTCTCTTCTTTACAAACAACACTGGAGTGCCCAAAGACGAGGTGCTCCTGTGAATGAAGCCCTGGCCCAATAGTTGCTCTATCTGATCCCGTAACTCCCTCATCTCCGCTGGAGCCATACGGTACGGTGCACGTGATATCGGCCGAGTGCCCGACATCAAGTCTATGATAAAATCTATCTCTTGACTGGGAGGTAGGCCCGGTATCTCCTGGAATACATCCGAAAACTCACGAACATCTGGAATCAAATCCAGGGGAATCACAATCTCCTTAGAGGTGTCCTCCTCTATGTAATACAAATGGGTGGAAGATCCTCCCTCTAGGTGAGGCATCGCCACCAAAAATATCTCCTGACCCGGAATGGCAAAGATAATACTCCTACCAAAAAAATCTATCATGGCTCTTTACGCAGCGAGCCAATCCACGCCAATAATGGCGTCATGCTCATGCATATCTAAAACTAGCATGTCCGCACACTACACTAAAACAAGCAGTTTTCAAGTGTTTTAAACACTTGCAAACGACATTTGCAAGTGTTTAAAACACTTACAAATCAGCGCATCGCAAAAAAATTGCAAGTGTTTAAAACCGTTACAAATGTCATTTGTAAGTGTTTGCTGGGAATACATGTCCATCCTGAATAACCATTACAAAAAAAATTGTAAGTGTTCTGAACACTTGCAAATGACACCTTTGTAAGTGTTTTAAACACTTGCAAAATTTAACAAGCATTTTTAATTGGCAACGGTTATAAACACTTGCAAATTAAAAAAATATTTTTTTTATAACGGTTCAAAACACTTGCAAATAATAATATGTAAGAAATTTTTTTACCTTTTGTAACAGTTACATTAATAATTTTTTTTTAAAATTGTCCCCCACATGTCATGACCTTTTGTTTCACACACATACATTGTACCACACTATAAAAGACATATATAACACATATAACACATCCACACTATCATACGTTTATAAAAGTAGGTATTATTTCAAAGGTAGAAAAGTAATTCATTTGAGACATATATGCAGCGATAATAGTGAAATTCAACACGGGACAATAACAGACAACAGATACATAAATACTCAGCTTTACAATTTCTTTACCTAAGTTCAAATCTATTCTATCATCAAAATTACCAATGAGTTTACCACTAAATGAAAAAATCTAATGGAATATTGATCATTAAAGAATTCACATTTAATTGAATAAAAAAAGCAAATAAACGGTGCAACAGTTGGGGGAGACATTGATGGAGTGAAATTTTGCACTTTGTACTTCGGGAAGATGAACTTTATAATGATAATCATAAATGTCAGCGCACCAGTTGGAAAAATCCTTTTGGTATTTCTTGAGATCTCTAAAGACTGAACTGCTTGAAGAAAAATGTGAAATGCAGTTTGAGTGAACAGGAAACAGCTTGAAATGAGTAGAATATGCTAAAAAATTAAGCCGATAAAGATATATAAAAATGCGCATGTGTTGTTCCCCATCCGGTGGTTATTTACCTTTAAAAATGATTATACATTAAATTTTTTGATACATATGCAGGGTGACTATACACTTTTTTATAGCACCCAAACATCACGACAAAAAATGGGGAGGGAGGAAGATTTCATTACCTTCTTTCCGTTAGCAGTCTGGATCTCAATTTCCTCTCCGTTTATCTTTTATACTTGTCCATCAATCCAATCTACTGATGGGTCCTCAACCCAAACATGAGAACCTATGATGATATTCACTGAAGTGCCCTGCATTTAAAATTAAAAACTTATCAGAATTTGGAATCGTAATCTGGTGTAATGAGGAGGGGGAGGAGGATATTTTCTATAGAAGCAATATGGGAGGATTTGATAAATCACTAATAAATGAATTCTGCTATAAGTATACACAATATATATTCAGTAAATAGAAATGCGAAGAAAAAAATTTAACTCCTAAAGGTAGCAAATTGCAAGATGAAGTTATAACTTTTAACCCCAAGCTTTGGACAAGTTGAAAGACAAGACATTGAACACAATACCGAAGCGGTTATAAATAGTTTATCCACAAATATAATTTCATGCACTATCAGTATGTCTGCTTAGTGACGTTTCCACATTCGAAGCAATATTACCCTTCGAGTTTTGAGATCAGCGTATCAAAAACTTCATAATCATGTAAGACAAGAATGTTGTGTATTTCTCTTAAATCAAAAGCATGTGGTCTTGTCAAATTTGAGTCTGAAAAGCAAAGCCTTCAGGTTAACCAAATTCTAATTTATAGAAAAATCCCCACATACCATATAAAACGCTTGGATCGCGAGTCAGATACTAAGAATATCAGCACATCCAGGCTGCACCATACACAGGAAACATACGCCAAAACAAATTAATATATTTTTAGCCACCTTTACTTGAGTTTTGTCTTTTACCATCAACATTTATTCCGAGCACCGAGCTCTCATTTTAATTCTTTTTCACTTAGGACCTTATCAACTTCCTATCCCTCTAAAGTTTCCTAGCAACTCCAAGTCTTTCAAGTTCATTGATTACCTTCTGGTGTTATTATACCCAACACCCAATTCATGTTGGTTGATATGGTTCAATTAACCAGCACACCCAATTTTTATTTTACCTGGTCTCAAGTCTTATAATTATTAACAGATTAAATTGAAATTCTTGTTTTCAATGATTAACAATGTACTAATATGAATTTTACCTCAACTTGGTGTTGCAATGACTGTATATAATTTATAATTTCATCCAGCATGGGTGCTTTTCCAGTCTCCTGTAATGAAAATTTCCCATGCCAGGTTAATAGTAGACTCATAAATTTCATGATTAAAATCTCTCTATGCGTAAGAGTTTTGAAATTAACATTTTTCTTCGTTTGTACCTTATTGCAACCTGGTACAAGGTCTTGGAGAAGCTTCATTCGTTCGTTAATCTTCTCCCGTCTTGCCTGATCAAATGACACAGTTTCACATTAAAATGGTTAGAATGGTGTAAAATTAAATAATTTGAATAGAATTGGTTACAAATTCTTAATCTTTCTGCTAAGCTATGGCCAATTGTAAAAATCTCAGCCAACTTCCAGATGTTAGGCAGAGGAGATGTACCTGACATTAAACAACAACTAGTCAGATGTATAGAAACGTGCCTCGATATTTGATTACCATTAAAATGAGGTAGATGTTGGAAAATTGGAACTTAAATGGGTATTTAAAGTTGTCCAGATTTTTCTGGACAGATTTTTGAGCAACTTTGAGCTCAAATTTAGGTGGGACCCACACTACGAAAATTGTGGGACCATATACGAACGCGTTCACCTCCGCAAGGAGATTAACGTAGTATATTCATATGTCCAATTTCAATAAGTTATGAATGATAATTATGTCCCCAAAGTGACTCACAAAGCAATGAAAGTTAATGAATTGGGTGTGTTTTAACTCTTGTCTCACATTGGAAGAGTAGTGGAATTTTGATGAGTTAATAACACCCCAAGTATGGACTAAGGCTTGGATGCCTTGGGGGTATCCCAACTCTTTGAAGAGGAGATGACCTAAGCTATGCTCGGGTTGACTTTCGGTCAAAAGTCCACACGCGCGCGCGCGCGTCCGTCCGTCCGGCCGGCCGGCTCGGCTCGGCTCGGTTCGGGCTTGGGCTTATAAAAATTCTTAAATTTTTGGACCGAATTTAATTAACTTTCTGGGCTTTAATTAATTAATCTTTAATTAACTGATAATCAGTTAATTCCAAGAGTCAGCAGCTAACCAAATTAACTGCTTTGACAGTTAATTTCGGTTTTGACTGTTCCCAACAGTCAAGACATTTACTATAAATAAAATGTTTCCCCCTCAGTTTTTAACTACTGAAAAAATAAACTCTCCAAAATTCCGAAATTGCTACTGCATTATTTCCTCTGCCCAGAAAATTCTTTTCTTCATTTTCTGCATTGCATGTTCTTGGTTGTGTTGAGTACAAAACACAGAAATTGTGTTCGCTGGGATTAGTCATTGTTGTGCTGCTTGATTAAATTCGAAAATCCGTTCTATCTTGGGAGGCAATTATTCATTAAACTCAAGCACGTTGGAGGAATAATTTTGTCTTAAGGAGACTGTTCAACAGGGCTCGGATTTCTTTCTAATTATTATTATTTCTGCAAATTATAGTAAGTATTTCATTTCTATAATTCTGTTTCTATTCTGTCATTGTTCATAATTCTGTACAATTGTTATTTATAAATAGTAGACATAACAATCTTAAGACAAAATTATTTTAGTTCTACTGTTTTTTAGTGTACAGAAATTTTTTTATTACAGAAATTTATTTATTGGAAATAAATCTGTTTTGACAGAATAAAATGAATTAATTTACTGCTTTATTATAGAAATTAGTAAAACAGTTTTTGATATAGAAATTAATTTCTATACTGTTTTTATATTCTGTTTTAGAAAATAAAATTTTATTTGTGTACTCTTGTTAAAATCTGTTTATCTAAATTTTTTTAATCTTAAATTATAATTCTGTTTTGTAAGGAATTCTTTTTATTATTAAAAATTAGTGTGACACAGATTTTATAATTTAATTCTGTTTTGTACGGAATTCTGTTTATATTATATTTTAATTCTGAATTTTATTTGGAATTCTTTTGGAATTCATTTATTGTGAATTATATTTGGAGGAAATTGTTGCACAGAATTTTGTATTCTATTTTGATTAATTCATTATATATGAATTTTATCATTGATAAAAATTCTGTTTTTGTAACAGAAATGGAATCACAAAGTACGAACACTACTCCTACGAAACTGATTGTCACCAACACAAGTGTGACTGCACCCGTATCTATGCCACACGGGGAGAAACCTGAAAAGTTCATTGGGGCTGACTTCAAACGTTGGCAAGGACAAATGTACTTCTATCTCACTACCTGCCAACTGGGCAGGTTTGTATATGAAGATTGCCCCTCTATTTAAGAGGGAGATGACGCTGAAAAGGTTGCTGCTGTCGATGCTTGGAAGCACTCGGACTACCTTTGCCGATATTATATTTTGGCATACTTGGACAAGACTTTGTACCATGTCTATTGCACTATCAAAACTTCCAAGGAATTATGGAATTCTTTGGAAAAGAAGTATAAAACAGAAGATGCTGGGATGAAGAAATTTATCGTTGGGCGTTTTCTGGACTTCAAAATGGTTGATTCTAAATCTGTAATCTCGCAAGTGCAAGAACTCCAAGTGATTCTCCACGACATTCATGCTGAAGGAATGTCAATTAGTGAAACTTTCCAAGTTGCTGCAATTGTTGAAAAGTTGCCACCTTCTTGGACTTTGTTCAAAAACTATCTCAAGCACAAGCGTAAGGAGATGAATGTGGAGGAGTTGGTGGTCTGGCTAAGAATCGAAGAAGACAACCGTGAGTCTCAAAAGAAAAGTGGGAAGAATCCAATGGAAACAAAGGTCCATGTCGTTGAAGGTCCTAAGAAGAACAAACGAAAGTATGATGGGGAAGGCACTTCCAAACATAACAAGAAAAAGTTCAAAGGCAAATGCTACAATTGTGGTAAACCGGGACACCGCTCAAGTGAGTGTCGTAAGCCTAAGAAGCAAAATAAAAATAACTCTCAAGCAAATGTGACTGAGGGTGAGAATATCACCAATGATTTGGTGGATATGAATCTTTCTGCCGTTGTCTCTGAATGTAACTTGGTTGGAAATACCAAGGAATGGTGGGTGGACACTGGAGCCACACGACACATTTGTGCAAACAAATGGATGTTCTCCACCTATAAGCCTTTGGAAAATGAGGAGAACCTTTTTATGGGAAATTCTTCCACTTCTAAGGTAGTGGGACAAGGAAAGATTGCTTTGAAAATGACTTCTGGAAAGGAACTTACTCTAAAAAATGTTCTTCACGTGCCTGATATCCGAAAGAATCTGATTTCTGGATCTCTCCTTACTAAGAATGGTTTCAAGCTTGTGTTTGTATCTGATCGCTTTGTGTTGTCTAAAAATGACATGTATGTAGGAAAGGGCTACCTAAATGAGAGACTCTTTAAATTGAATGTTCTTACTGTAACCCCTAAAACATCTGTTTCAATGAATGAAGTTGCTAGTTCTTCTTATTTGATTGAGTCGTCTAATATTTGGCATGCTAGATTGGGACATGTTAATTTTGATACATTGCGTAGATTAATTAACTTGGAATTTTTGCCAAAATTTAATATTGATAAAAATCATAAATGTGAAATTTGTGTGGAATCTAAATTAGCTAGATTACCTTTCCATTCCATTGAAAGGATAACTGAACCTTTAGATTTAATTCACACCGATATTTGTGATTTAAAATTTGTTCAAACTAGAGGTGGGAAAAAGTATTTTATTAATTTTATTGATGATTGCACAAAATATTGCTATGTATATTTGTTACATAGTAAAGATGAGGCTATTAATGCATTTAAACAATATAAGAATGAAGTTGAGAATCAATTAAGCAAAACGATAAAGGCTATTAGAAGTGATAGAGGAGGTGAATATGAATATCCATTTGAGGAATTTTGTTCTGAAAATGGGATTATTCATCAAATAACCGCTCCTTATTCTCCTCAATCGAATGGTGTTGCTGAACGCAAAAACCGTACTTTGAAAGAAATGATGAACTCAATGTTATTAAGTTCAGGAGCTCCACAAAATTTGTGGGGGGAAGCCTTACTTTCTGCTAATTACATTCTCAATAAAGTACCTCACAAAAGACTCACAAGACACCTTATGAATTATGGAAAGGTCGAAGACCTTCCTATAAATATTTACGAGTGTGGGGGTGCTTAGCTAAAGTGATGGTTCCTAAACCTAAAAAGGTAAGAATAGGGCCAAATACCGTGGATTGTGTATTCATCGGTTATGTTACTAATAGCAGTGCATATCGATTTCTAGTTTGTAAATCTGAGATTTCGGACATTCATGTAAATACGGTTATTGAATCGAGGGATGCTTCATTTTTTGAAAATGAATTCCCGTATAACATGACCCGAGAATCTGGTCCTCCTAAAAGTACAAATCAAGCTACTACAAGTGGTACTCATCAACCTATTGAATTAATAGAGGATGAACCAAGACGTAGTAAAAGAGCAAAAACCTCGACTTCTTTTGGTCCGAATTTTCTAACATATTTGTTAGAAAATGAACCTCAATCGTATAAAGAAGCTATATCCTTACCCGATGCTTCCAATTGGAAAGAAGCAATTAATAGTGAAATTGAATCCATATTACAAAATCATACATGGGAACTAGTGGATCTTCCACCAGGTTCAAAACCGTTAGGTTATAAATGGATCTTCAAAAAGAAATTGAAGGCCAATGGATCAATTGATAAATATAAAGCTAGACTTGTAGCTAAAGGCTATAGGCAAAAGGAAGGGTTGGATTACTTCGACACATATTCACCGGTAACAAGAATAACGTCCATTCGGATGTTAATAGCAATACCTGCTATTAATGGACTTGAAATACATCAAATGGATGTAAAAACTGCATTCTTAAACGGTGAACTAGATGAGGAAATTTATATGGAGCAACCTGAAGGGTTCAAAGCTCCCGGACAAGAAGGAAAAGTATGCAAGCTTGTTAAATCACTATATGGATTAAAACAAGCACCTAAACAATGGCATGAAAAATTTGATAATGCAATGTTATCAAATGGTTTCAAAATCAATGAATGCGATAAATGTGTTTACTTTAAATACATTCAAAATGGATATGTCATTGTATGCCTCTATGTTGATGATATGCTTATCATGGGTAGTAATTTGGAAATTGTCAAAACTACAAAACAAATGTTGAGTAGTAGATTTGACATGAAAGATATGGGAATCGCCGATGTTATATTAGGAATTAAAATTTCTAGAACATCGGATGGACTTATATTATCTCAATCTCATTACATTGAGAAAGTACTTGAAAAATTCAAGAAGTATGATATTAGTCCTACCAAGACACCTGTAGATGTAAATTTACATCTAGCAAGAAATAATGGTGAAAGCATATCTCAACTAGAATATTCTCGTATTATCGGCAGTTTAATGTATATCATGAACTGTACGCGACCGGACATAGCATACTCAATAAGTAAGCTAAGTCGATTTACGAGTAATCCAGGAAGAGATCACTGGAAAGCAATATTGAGAGTTTTGGGTTATTTAAAATATACTCAAAACTATGGATTGCATTACTCAAAATATCCAGCTGTTCTTGAAGGACATTGCGATGCAAATTGGATATCTGATACAAAAGACTCTAAGTCTACGAGTGGGTATGTGTTTACCCTCGGAGGTGCAGCCGTATCTTGGAAATCCTCAAAACAAACGTGCATTGCTAGATCGACAATGAAATCTGAATTCATTGCACTAGACAAAGCTGGAGAAGAAGCCGAATGGCTTCGAAATTTCTTAGAGGATGTTCCAAATTGGTCTAAACCTGTGCCCGCAATATGTATACATTGCGATAGCCAATCAGCGATTGGGAGGGCACAAAATCACATGTATAACGGAAAGTCACGACATATTCGTCGTCGACACAATACCGTTAGACAACTTCTCTCAAACGGAATTATCTCAATTGACTATGTAAAGTCAAAAGATAATATATCGGATCCACTAACGAAAGGTTTAAACCGAGAGCAAGTTGAAAGATCATCGAGAGGAATGGGTCTAAAGCCTATAAATAAATAAGAATCAATATAGTGGCAACCCAACCTAGCTGACTGGAGATCCCAAGATCTAGGTTCAATGGGCAAACCGAACTACGTTGTATTCAGTAAGCACTGGAGGATATTTAATCCTATCCATTCTAAAGATGAGACAGTGCATATCTGCCGCGAAATTAGGATAAGTTATGCTTTTAATGACATCTATATCTTAGTACGTCTAAGTGGGGTATTGCAGAATACTCTTTATGGAAGTCACCTACGTAAGTAAGAAGGGGGCCACTTCTATGAAAATAATAAAAGGCATATTCTCTAAAATACTTGCGGATTCAAGTGGTGTTCACGGCCAAAATGAACACAAACGTGAGAACCAACTGTGTTGAAGAATTGTTGTGTGAATACTGTTGTCTAGGTTTACAAAAACGGTTGACGGTTCAAGGACGTGAAGTCTACTGATTAACCAAGTAAATCCGATAGTATATCACTAAGGAAAGTTCAAGGCCACTAGGCTACTTCTCCCGATGCAAAAAGTCTTCAGTTTTACTCAACCTGTGTCTGCCTCTGCATCAGCATCTGTTTTGTTTTATTTATAGCGATATATCATTCATGTGGGGGATTGTTGGAAAATTGGAACTTAAATGGGTATTTAAAGCTGTCCAGATTTTTCTGGGCAGATTTTTGAGCAACTTTGAGTTCAAATTTAGGTGGGACCCACACTACGAAAATTGTGGGACCATATACGAACGCGTTCACCTCCGCAAGGAGATTAACGTAGTATATTCATATGTCCAATTTCAATAAGTTATGAATGATAATTATGTCCCCAAAGTGACTCACAAAGCAATGAAAGTTAATGAATTGGGTGTGTTTTAACTCTTGTCCCACATTGGAAGAGTAGTGGAATTTTGATGAGTTAATAACACCCCAAGTATGGACTAAGGCTTGGATGCCTTGGGGGTATCCCAACTCTTTGAAGAGGAGATGACCTAAGTTATGCTCGGGTTGACTTTCGGTCAAAAGTCCACACGCGCGCGCGCGCACGCGCGTCCGTCCGTCCGTCAGGCCGGCTCGGCTCGGCTCGGCTCGGTTCGGGCTTGGGCTTATAAAAATTCTTAAATTTTTTGGCCGAATTTAATTAACTTTCTGGGCTTTAATTAATTAATTACGGAATTAATTAATCTTTAATTAACTGATAATCAGTTAATTCCAAGAGTCGGCAGTTAACCAAATTAACTGCTTTGACAGTTAATTTCGGTTTTGACTGTTCCCAACAGTCAAGACATTTACTATAAATAAAATGTTTCCCCCTCAGTTTTTAACTACTGAAAAAATAAACTCTCCAAAATTCCGAAATTGCTACTGCATTATTTCCTCTGCCCAGAAAATTCTTTTCTTCATTTTCTGCATTGCATGTTCTTGGTTGTGTTGAGTACAAAACACAGAAATTGTGTTCGCTGGGATTAGTCATTGCTGTGCTGCTTGATTAAATTCGAAAATCCGTTCTATCTTGGGAGGCAATTATTCATTAAACTCAAGCACGTTGGAGGAATAATTTTGTCTTAAGGAGACTGTTCAACAGGGCTCGGATTTCTTTCTAATTATTATTAATTCTGCAAATTATAGTAAGTATTTCATTTCTATAATTCTGTTTCTATTCTGTCATTGTTCATAATTCTGTACAATTGTTATTTATAAATAGTAGACACAACAGTAGACACATGTGAAAACTAAAAATTGGTGTGCGTGTGTATGTGTGTGAGTGCGCGCGCGTGTGTGTGTTTAAAAGAGAGAGAGTTGTGAGAAGAAATAACGAACCATCATTAAGGAATAATAACCACCATAATGCAGAATTTTCATCATTCGAGTAGTGAGCCAAATTTGGATAAGCAGGTTATGCATCCCCTTCTTGCATATTTCAAAAGGTTCGTTACATATGATATCATCAAAAGGTGAATTGTATGCCAACAAAAAAACTTCCAAATGAAATGAAAATATTTAGAGAAATAAAGAGAAACTGATAACAGTTCCAAAGTTAACATAGTTAGACATAGTGCAAACCTAATAGTTCCTAGATAACCAAAATAATACCAGACTAATGGTCAGACATACTTATCTATTAACAATGGTGAAAATACCACCAATTACAGATCCGAGGTACATCTCACTGTATGCAAATGTAATGATATACTAATCTCAGTAATTGCTACCCACTTTAACAAAAGATTACTCATAGTTGGCACAGTATACGCGCGTGCACGAAAGGGGGTGAAGAGGGAGTTTAATTAATGAAGAACATGAGGCATAAGTTTGATTTTTGCTTTTCCATCATGCTACTGATTAGAAGTTACATTTTTATGATAAATCAATGCCAAGTAGTTGGACCAAATTTAGTTAAGTTACATCTTTTGGGACTGTTAAAGTCATTTGATATGAATAACGTTAACGAACTAATAGTATATATGCGAGCATGGTGGAGATTCAATATAAATGTTGAAATAATTTTTTGTGCAGAACATTATCAACTTTCATAACTCATAGAGATGTCCGTCACATTATAACTTATAATAACGCAAGATCACGTAACATCCCTGATGTAGTATACGAGTTGTTGGATGATGCTATAACTCATGATCTGATGATGAATCACTAGTCATATTTGAATTGAAAAGTAAACCAATACAGACAGTTCCAAGAATGAACTGAATGAATGGCTTAGGAAAATTGACCAACTCCCAGTATGTGAATCAATACCAAAAGGAATGGGATTACCCAATAAGAGCCTTGATCCGTTGGATGAAAGATAAACCAAATATGATCCATTATAATAAAACAAAATCTGATCCTAAGATGATGTGTGAATTGATCCAAAACTGACCACCAAGACAAGGGACTTTTGCTGCAATAGCTCTGTTGCAATTCTACAGATATGAACTAAATATTCTGAACCAATAAATATTTGATCAAAATTATACAAAAAGATGAAATAAGTCAAAACAGACGAGCTATGAAATGAAATCCATCCGGGAAAACATTGATTATTAACAATCATGTATGACAAATTTTAATTATATACCAATATACGAAAAATCCTCTTAATGCTTCAAAAGTCAATCAGAGCCATTTTTCCATCTATAATTCCAACAGATCGCCTTAATAATAACAACCATATAAGTTTTAATTTTGAATCTATACACAAAAATTCATTCGAATTAAATAAAAATAAAATTGCTAAAGAGAGGTAAATGAAGGTACCTACATGTGTCTTTCTCTTGCCGAATAGGAAACTCATAGTGATCGATTGAGCAAATACAAAATTACAACAAATCCTTTTATTTCTCTATGGATATGCTTATAGACCCTTCTGAACCTTCCTATAAGCTACTCAAAGGCGGAGAATATTGATGATTTCATACATTACTAAGCTCTACATTTGGAATATCTAAGAATCACTAAGGATCCAATGTAGATCATCTATAAAATGCGTTACTGAAAATATCTCTAAACTCGATAGTAAACATTGATTGAAGCATTATTGAAGTTCTTACTATGTGAGTACAGAAATCACATGACTCTCAGATAAGATGTCCAAATAGTATATTAGTGTTTGCATCAGATGCTCAATATAAGGTGTCTTGTGAGCAAAAAATTATTTATAGTTCCAATACACCGTCATAGATTCATGTTTGCATCATGCCAAAACTAACAATAGAACCATCTGTAACCTCCATAAGGGAATTAATCAAATGTAAATCGTTATAACTTTTAATAACAAGGATGTAACAAAATTAATCACAGGACTCGCTCACAACCCTTAGAGGAATCATCGATTAAAGGATCAAATGAGTCAAGTCAATCAAGCAGTAGGTTGTGGAAGCTTGACTTTTCAACAAGTGCAATGCCTTGAATTTAAATTATGTTTAAGCTTTAAAAAATTTATACATGTTTAAGCTCTACTCATTGATTTCATGATCCGAGATTGAATAAGCTTCTAAGTGAACCAAAATTATTCAACCTCAAATAGCTTTCTTTCTTTTTTATTTTAGTATGATTATCACTAATCGAGTTGAATTCGAGATGAACTCAATAAGGTAAGAAACTTAAAAATCTATTCAAGCTTCACTTATTTCCTTTAAAAGCCGATCTTAACGAGCTTTTATCTGAAAAAAAACAAGATTCGAGCTCGAGTAGCTCGATAACAACCTTATCATCAATCACAGGGAGTAAAAAAATAAAAAAATATCTCGCAAAAATCATAGAGGACCAAAGACATTACAAGGGTAGCCATTTTTCAAACGAAATCCATCCAATTTTAGTTAACAATTGAGCAAATTCCCAATCATTAAGGTTTCTTGTAAATGATAATGCCAAGAACAAATTCTGAATTACTTTTTCCATCCGCAAAGTTTGCCACATCACATCAACAAATTTTTAAATAGACGAATCAATAGAATGATGCATGATATTTGTGCTACACTGGATAGGTTGCACACTGGGCCGTATTCCCAACCATACTGGGTATTTTTCCTTCATTACGTGTTCAGGTACTTCTTATTTTTTTTAACTTTCAACACACATAGATACACACACATATATTTATAACTATATCAATTTCAATACACACTCACACTTATTTTTTACTAAAACCTTCTATTTCAACACAGTCACACACATCATCACATGTATCTGCGATTCCAACATTGTATGCATACGCATTGATAAAGAGATGTTTATATTCAGATGGGTATGTAGTAGTAACATTTTGAGATTTGCGATTTTGATTTTGATTTCGATTTCGATTTCGGAGAAGTGTTCGTGCTTCTTAGCAACTAATGATGAATCCATTGCCTATCCTTACCCCACATCCGTAAACAAAAATAAACAAATAAATTAACCAATTTAAGGCAATTAACCCATTAACATTTGACACATACATATAAATGATCTATCCTAAACCCAAATATCATCCGCACAATTAATTCTTAATTCCGATTCAAGCAAGTAATGAAAAAATTAATCTCAAATTATAAATAAACCCAATCTTAATTTATATAAAAAAATTAGTTGATTATTCACAAATATGATGTCACTACCCATAATGTAAACTGAAAGTAAACACCATGATTAAAACCCATTCCTTCGGTTTTTTAATATGAACCTTGCCTTTCAATTTTGTTCTGGAGATCCACACCTTGAATATACATCACGAGTCAAATTTTGAGAAAATAAAAACAGATCGATTGAAAAATCTTTGTATATATCACGAGTCAAGTTTTTGGTGGTTATGTGACTTTTACCGTTTTAAAAACACATGGGAGTGGAGCCTAAAAAATCTTTGTATGTGGGACTAAAGCCGAAAAAGCTAAAAAAATATATGAACATACACATTACGCAATCAAACCAAATATAATATTCAACACAATCACTAGTCATTACCATGCATTCTTATATTAAGCCTCACAAAAATTGACTTCAAGAACCAAACATATGTACGCAATAATTACCAACTCACAACAGATAAATAATGGGTAAAATGATTTTAATAAATTTAAGAAATATCTGGCTGGATAATAATGTTGAAGTTGCTGATTTGTATTAGATCTCGACCGTCCATTTCAAGCCTGGAAAATAAGGTATAAAAATACAAATTATTAAGATAATCCAAATTTCACCTACAAAATAAAAATAAAAACAGTAGCCTAAATCACACCTCAACAAATAAAAATAAAAATATAGAAATAAACTAATATATCACATCTCAGCAAATAAAAAAAAAAATCGAAAAAATAAACTAACAAATAGTAGCCTAAATCAAACCAAACTTTAATGCTACCTTCAAGCACGATTTTTCAAAGAAGTAAACAAACGAAATTGAAAACTCGGTGTTATGGTGAAAACCCACAATTGATGAATAAAGCAACAAAACCAATTTTTGGTACTTAAACCTTTCGTACTTAAACCGATTTCTGGTAATGCTACGAATGAGATTTGGAACAAAAAAACTAACATAATCACGTATTATATTTCTACATCAACAAAATTATTGATGGATATAGTAACAAAATCGATTACGAATGAGATTTGCCTTCACGGATATTTGGAGATTTGGAGTACGAAGGAGCGAGGGAAGGTTTGGGCGAAAAGTTTGGAGGGAAGGTTTCGAGCCGTAAGTCTTAAAAGAAAATTTTGATGAAGTTTTTAACTATGTAACTCTTTTAGGTTTTTCCACTTACAAAATAACTAACTATCACAAATTTTAAAACAGTTTTGAACACTTACAAATTTTATAAGTGTCCAAAACCGTTGTAAATGTTATAAGTGTTATCAACACTTATAAATTAAATAATCTATTAGTTGCAAAATAGTCATTATGGTGTAGTGGGAGGTAAAATCAAGCTACCAATCTCTATACCTACACCCCGGCATATAAAGAAAATTAAAGACCCATTCCCCATTGGTGAGTCTACACATGTTACTGTACTATCTGTCGTGTCTAATAACCCTAAGTCCCGTACAAAGTGAGTAGCTATAAAACAGTGCGACGCCCCAGTATCAAATAAGACTCAACCCATAGTACCATGGATAGAAAATGTACCCTCAATCGCGGGTGGTGCCTGAGGTGCTGTGGCCTGGTGGATGTTATAGATACGTCCATACTGGAATTGCCCCTGCTGAACTGGGGCTACTGAGATGACTGGTAGCGCTGGCATCTGAGCTGGCGCTGGGAGGGCGGTGAGAAAGAGTGGCCTCTGAGGCTCATTACGACCACCCTGCTGCTGTGGGGCCCTATCCCCCTCTAGGAAATCCTGATGCCTATGGCCATTCTTACCACATCCAAAACACCTGCCCCTAAAGTTTTCTCCCCTCTCTCCCTGCTGACCACGGCCTTGTTCGCCATTACCACCCTGCCACTGGCCCTGCTGAAAATGTTGTTGGCTCTGATGGCCCTGTTGTTGATGGTGTAGGCCCTGCTGGCCATACTGGCCCTGTCTAAATCCCCCAAATACCTGTCTGGAATCAATGGATCAGAATCGCTTGACAGGGTCCCCCTGTTGGGAACTATACTCATTGTGACGGGTCTGCCCTTGGGCTGCTAGTGCCCCACCGGTACTATTGCCCCCTGTCCTTCCCTGCTGGCTGGACTCCCCTGTTGATGAAAGTGGTGATCCTGACAGTGCAATAGAGCGGCGTTAAGTACGTTAGTGTAAGTACCCAACGATAGATTGCCTATGAGGTGCTGACGAATCCTCTAGGCCAATCCATCTAAAAATAGTAATATCTCCTCCTCCTCAGTGGGTGCCTCATCCGGCACTATCATGAGAAGTCTCGTGAATTCCTCCTCATGCTCAGCAACGGTCATACTCTCCTGCTTAAGATTCAGTAACCTCCTCCTCATCAGTCTGCATGGAGGATAAGAAATATTGGCGGTCAAACCACACCCAAAATAACTGAATCGATATGTTGTCCCTCCCCTCCAAGGTGGTGGTGGACTCCTACCACTGCAATGCGACCCCCTCTAGCTTAAACGAAGCCAGTAACTATCTCTTCACGTCAGTGCACTCATAGATGCGTAGATGCCTGTGGATATCCTTCTTCCATTGGCTGGCGATCATAATGTCTGAACTACCCCAGAACTCTGGGGGATGCGCCTTCTGAAAGGCATCCCTGATCCGCTCCCATGCAGTGGAAAGCTATGCTGGTACTGGCGCCACTGCCTGAACCTGGGGTGGAGCCTGCTGCACCACCGCTAATGCGGCATTCACCGCCTGAGCAATAATGGCGGCTACTTCAGTTGCATTGACCATTCCCTGAGCCAGATGTGCTGGCTGCTCGGGCTGGGCATTCCTGTCTCGGGGTGCTCATCTCTGAGGCATCTGAAACGAGAAGAAAGTTTATTAGTATATAGTTATTATTAAATCCCAAATACTTAAAGACATAAGTGTAAACACAAGAATACAACAGTCCTAAAAATAGGGCTCTATATCAAAGACGCTAAGCTGAAAGCGAAATAAGCCGTACAAATCCTAAAGGACACTAGAACCTGATGCTCTGATACCACCTGCGGCACCTCGCCTAATTAAATACCGGGTGATCATTCCTTTAACAAATTAAAATCAAGGTGAACGGTTGGTTCATTCTTAGCATCACTGTCGCAAAATAAATATTTCCAATTTAAACACCCTAAATAATTAAGTTAAATGTCAAAACAATTTAAAGTCTTATTCCATTTATTAAATCCCAACGTGATTTTTTTTAAAATGTAAATCAATTTAAGAATTACATAAATGCTAAGGATGACAATCAACCCAAAAGAATTAAACCAACTAGACTAACCAAACCAACTCAAATAACCATAAGTGAAATCATCATGACAAGAATTAACTTCCAATGCGTATTGAATATTGAAAACATAAATAAATATAAAATCTCTAATAAGTCTAAACTGAAATAGGAAATCGGGCGACACATGCCCTAGCTATGAAGTACTAAATCAAAATCTGAATCAAGGAAGAGGTTGTCTAGAGCAAGGGCCTGCAACTCCCACATAAGCTGCAGCACGTCCAATCTAAATAACCTATGCCTGATTCCCCTGTGGCTGGGCACCTGTAATACACACACACACACACACATATATATATATATATACAAGAGAGAGAGAAATGACAGGAAATGGGTCAGAACCTGAGTGTAAAATAGTCTTAAAAATAGTTTAACAAGTATTTAAAATGCTTAACTGCTAATATAATGTTAGTACGCGACACTCTCTTGAGAATTCTCACCACTCTTCTAGTGTGCACGCCTACCGTACTACTAAATGCCTTATAAGTCTATCTAACTCATCTCTCATAAATTTTATTTCGAGAAGTCACAAGACTATGATTTTAGTTTAGAGATTATTCTCTTAATGATTTCTTACGTTTCTTATATATTTCTCTATACTGTTATGAAGTTCCCAAATACTTACTATAATTTTGGAGCATTTATTTAATATTTATCTACTTATACGCACAGTAGAAGAATTTCATATATACGTACATATATTAATCACTCTGAAGGACATTTTTCTCAAGTCCGATATGTTACATTTGTGTATGTCGTACGCCGCTACATTTGGCACGTCACTTCACAATATCACATGACATCTTCTATCCGAATTTTAGGAATCAAGCATTCAACATCTCCATCAAGTGTACCACATCTTCCTCAACGACTTCATGTTCCACGATTTTATGGATTTTATGCAAGTGGTACGCTTGAGAAGTCAAAACAATGAAAGAAAGACAAGATAAAAAAGTTCAAGGGCATTTTGGTAATTTTATAGCCATAGTCCGGATGTTTGGTCAACCGGAAATTTGAAGAGCTCGACGCTACGAAGATACTGTAAGAAACGGCACCTCAATCCGAGCTACGATGAAGGAGTTATAACCTTTTGAAGATGGAGAAAATTCCATAGAAGAATGCTAATTTTTTTTATCCCAAACTAGCGAGGTACCGCAAACCACATAGTGAAACGGTTCGGAGTACATGGCGAACCGGTTCTAGGTACACGCACAGCAAAAGTCCCACCGACTCAAAACTCTTTTGGTTTTCCTATAAAAGCCAATTTCGGGGGAGTTTTTTTTAAGACTTGGAGAGACGTTTTTTAGAGTTCTATTATCTCAAGTCTTCATGTTTTTAGGTCCCAAAAACTTATGTTTTGATTCACACATCATTCCCATATTTTTGTGAATCCTTTTTGAACCCAAGAATACTACTTTACTTTTGTTCATCTTTGTGGGGAGATATCTGCAACCGAGAGCTGCGTGTTATTGCTGAGGGAGTCCCTACGAAGTGTTATGGTTGCGTGCCATTGAGGAGTGATGCGGTTATTCCTTTGCTGATTGGATTATGGTCCATGTGGGTTCGCTGCGTGTGGATTCATTGCTGACGACACCGACCGACGCCTGGGGGTATTCGTGTGTCACTGTATTTCATTGTAATCCGTATAAGTTGCAATTTACTTATTATAATGAAATAAAAGGTTCTGCCCTTCGGGGATTTTTTTCCTAAGTATTTGAGTGTTAGCATCTTTTTGTGTCACATGCTATATCCTATTTATGGTTTGACACACGCACACACGTAGTTGCATGTTTAGGGGCTGAATTAATTTGGTTTAAAAATATACACTAATTAAATAAGGTTTAAATTGGATATTTGCGAATTAATTGAATCAATTATCACACAACGTCATATTTTTCAAATTGGTATCAGAGCGGGTTGCGCTAATTTATCGCGTATTCCTATTTTTCATAAAATTTGTGTGATACTGATTTTTTTTGAAAAAAAAAATCAGTTTTGTGAAAATTTGTAATTTTTCCAATGGAACATTCATTTAATATGATGCCTATTTTTGACAGGTCTAATTATGCCTACTGGAAAGCTCGTATAAAATCTTGTTTAAAATCCATTGACGAGCGTGTTTGGTTGCTTTGTGAAAATGGGTGGACTCCTCCCACGATCACCGTTGATAGATTTCACACCCACTTTATCCCACAAAAGTGCACACGGATGCGATTGTGATGATTTGAGCACTTCAAGTGAGGGAGAAAGCGAGAGTGAAGTGGAGATGAAAGTGAGCTCCAAAAAGCGTATAGAGATTTGTACACTAAGACCTTGAAAACAAAGAAGTATGATAAAGATTTAGGTCGTCGGGTTTTAGATTTGGAGAGAGAGAAGGAGATTTTAAGAAAGGAGAAGTCTGATTTGACCAACACATTGTCTAGTCTGACGACACGTGTATCCTAACTCGAGAGTGATCTCGAATGTGCGAGGGAGGTCAAAGTCAATATTGAGAATGCACCTAAGAAGGTTGAAAAGGTGGTTCTTAAGGGTAAAGGTTAGAAGTTAGGAATAAGTCATGACGGTGCTTCTACTTCCCAATTAGCACCCGAGCCAGTTCCCACTTTAGTGTTAGATTCACGTGAGTCTCACCTTAAACCACCTAGGCATCCCATTCCTATTAGGAGAGCACGTCCTAGAATTTTTGAGAAAGGTGTTCCTAGGCCTATATATGTTTGTTCCCATTGCAAAAGGAGAGGACACATTAGGAAATTTTATTTTCAGTTGGGTTATGTGTCATGTTTTGCTACTACACATGTTTCTTCTACACATGCACCCACACATGATACTTTACATGCTCCTCGAGACTACATGAGAGAGTTTGCACATCTAGGTGAGCAAGTTAAGTTTTTAGTCAAAACTTCACAAAATTTGACGGAGGTTTTTCATAAGTTGGCACCACCTTTGGAAAACCCCTTCGCACCTAATGATTGAGGTTTGACTTGCTTACTAGCATAGGATGTTTTTAATGATGACATTATTTGCCTATTGCTAGTATGTATCATTTTTATATGTTTTATTTGTTTTGGGAAATTTTTAAAAAATACAAAAAGATTTTATTTTTGATAAAATTTGTGAGAAAATCCAAAAAGATTTTTGTATTTTGTTTGCACCGTTTATGGATTGACACTTAGGATGACCGGGTCACAACATCATTCCATTTTTCATGTGACTATTTGATAGTGTTTTGAGATAATAGGTCAATTCATCCTTGTGCTTTATAATTTTTGGAGTCATTAAGATGTAATTGAGTGTTACCTCCTACATGTTTGACTCATAATTTCCTTTATTGCACACGTGCACGGATTTGTTTGATTATTGTGCTTGTCTTATCACATGTTGGTTGGGTGTTTTCACTTCAATCCTGTCCTTAAAACGAACCAAGCGCGATAAAACTTAATAGAAATTTATGCATGTAAGAGCCGTTTATGAGTTTGTGTTCTTTATTTGAAAACGGTGAAGGGATACAAAAGATTATCATTTATCCTTTGCGCTTAAGCCGCCGTTTAATTAGACCTAAAAAAATGAGGAATTTTATTATCCGAGGTCTAAAGAGGTTTAAAAGAGCCCGAAAAAATTTAATGGCAACAAAAAGAAATTCATGCCAATTATGGGCTAATTAAGTTTTTGCACAAATTCTCCAAAGTTTGAGAATTTAGTTTATTGACCTGTAAAAGAAAATATATATGAGGGTATTTGGATGGAGAATTAAAACGGGTTTTCACGTCCTTAAAAGTCTTGAAAAAGCGTTACATAGTTTTAGATGTTATTGGTGTGAAAATCACTTTGACTTTGATTTGTTGATTTGCATAAGACGATGTCATCTAAAATCAATAATTTTTACACCTAAGGATACTTTTGATGTTCATTCGTTAGGAGTACACGTATTCATCGTGCACATATGATTGATTGAGTTTATTTACCTATCGAATGTGTTCACACCCATTCATTCCATTTCCATGACTTGGTTATTTGAGTTTAAATCCATGGCGTGATTTTAGTATTTTATTTTTGTTTAAAAAATTTGAAAAATAAAAATAGTCTGTGAATGTTTTTGAGATACTCCTTTGCATGCGCGTAGTTTGCTCCATGTTTGCTATGTTTTTTTCGTGACACTCCATGTTTTGATTCTTTCTTTTTATCTGTTTATTTGGGGACATCATAAAAAGGGGGAGAACGAATTATCCTATTATGGGGGAGTTTGAATTATTTATGTTTATCTCATTTCAAACTCGATACGTCATGTGGTATTTTCTTTATCTCATGTGTGTAGGTACTACATTGATAATCATATGTTGCACACCCCGATGAGAAAAGATTTGAGATTTTGAAGATTTGAAGAACAAACGATGAAGACTTACTCATTTGTATCTTTCCAGTTTTGGGTTCATGGGAGGGTAGATTTTTATAGGTCAATTGAATGATAATAATTCGGATTTTTTATTTTGTACTGGCATAGACATAGGGGGAGATTTGTAAGGACATTTTTCTCAAGTCCGATATGTTACATTTGTGTATGTCGTACGCTACATTTGGCACGTCACTTCACGATATCACATGACAGGCATATCTGCCTCAACGACTTCACGTTCCACGATTTTTTGGACTTTATGCAAGTGGTACGCTAGAGAAGTCAACAATGAAAGAAAGACAAGATAGGAAATTTCAAGGGCATTTTGGTAATTTTAAAGCCATAGTCCGGAGGTCTGGTCAACTGGAAATTTGAAGAGCTCGACACTACGAAGATACTGAAAGAAAACACACCTCAATCTGAGGTACGGTGAAGGAGTTATGACCTTTTGAAGATGGAGAAAATTCCATAGAAGAATGCTAATTTTTTTTTATCCCAAACCAGCGAGGTACTGCAAACCACATAGTGAACCGGTTCGGGGTACACGCACAACAAAAGTCCCGCCGACTCAAAACTCTTTTGGTTTTTCTATAAAAGCTAACTTCGGGGGAGTTATTTTTTAAGACTTGGAGAGACGTTTTTGTGAGTTCTATTAGCTCAAGTCTTCATATTGTTTAGTCCCAAAAACTCATGTATTGATTCACACATCATTCCCATATTCTTGTGAATCCTTTTGGAACCCAAGAACACTTTTTTGCTTTTGTTCATCTTTGTGGGGAGATCTCTGCAATCGAGGGCTGAGTGTTATTGCTGATGGAGTCTCTACGAAGTGTTATGTCTGCGTGCCATTGAAAAGTGATGCGGTTCTTCCTTTGCTGATTGAATTGTGGTCCATGTAGGTTCGCTGTGTGTGGATTCATTGCAGACGACACCGACCGATGCCTGTGCATATTCGTGTGTCACTGTATTTCATTATAATCCGTGTAAGTTGCGATTTACTTATTATAATGAAATAAAAGGTTTTGCCCTTCGATGATTTTTTCTTGAGTATTTGTGTGTAAGCATCTTTTTGTGTCACATGCTATATCCTATTTATGGTTTAACACACGCACACACATAGTTGCATGTTTAGGGGCTGAATTAATTTGGTTTAAAAATAAACTCTAATTAAATAAGGTTCAAATTGGATATTTGCGAATTAATTTAATCAATTATCACACAACGCCATATTTTTCACACTCATATAATATTTATACTATCGGCACCCCACCTAAAATCTATGGTTCTAGCATACTCTTCTATCAAGTCTCCATATCTCTCGTACTAAGGGAAATACTAGTTCGGAATCACTCTCGATCTGTATTAACACAATATACACATAATGGAGGCGAAGCATAGTTCCAAGTCACTAAGAGGTCAGCACATACCCCTTACGTCTCTTAGGAGCGTTTTACTATCATTCTCAGATAGCCTGTACCAAGGAATCCTATGTTCTAGGGTACAAGTCAATATCCTCCATAAAGGTCCCATCGAGATAAGACTGTCCTGGCGCGGCAACCTCCGTGATAGCAAGTAGCGCGGGTATGATTATACACAAATATAATTTAAATATATACACATGCACTCAGTCATATATGTAAATATTCTCATTTTCTAATTAGGTTTTCCCACGACCTATAATAATATTTTACCCATACGTAATACAATTTTACCCAGTCTTTACGCATAAAGAATTCATCTCATTTTATTCTCAATTTTAATCATTTCGTAATTACTTCTCGTCCCTCGAAGTATTCTCTCTTCCTAAAGGTCAATTTAGTAGGTACACCCTCTCTAACATACTGGTCTAAGTCATTAACGAATCTTTCAATTCCGTAGTTAATGTACGCACGATTTCCAATATGTGTTAAACCCCCGTTAACCCACGGCTACATCCCATAAAAATTTCATTCAATAGAATCTACTTAGACCCTACTGGTCCTCTTCATGACCCATTATACTCTTTAAATGATATTTAAGGGTTCCTACGCATTTTATCCGAATTAAACAAAAAGAGGAAAAACCTGCAGTTTTCAGGAGTGGTCGATCGATCGATAAAGGAGGTCGATCGATCGATCAATTGATCGATCGACATTCATGGGTTGATCGATCGATCGATCGATCAGGTATAGCCCAGATTTTGCCATTGTTAACTACGGGTTTTCTTATTAAATCTCAACCAAAACTCCATAAACGAGTCCCAAACTCCCAACCAATTAAATCAATGATTATATATACCTATCTACATGATTTTCTACGTAAAGCATGTACGAATTTCATCAAAGAGATAGGATTAAAAACCCAATTCACCATATTTGTCAAGAACCCTAGTTTCATCATAATTTACAACATTTTAACTATTTTTCCTGATTTCTTTCTTCTAAACCATTATAATTTTGTGGGTAATTCTATACACATGACAAGGCTTCCAGATTACATGTATTACTCCTTAAACATGTGATTCAAATCTCCTAATTCATGAAATTCTTCAATAAAACATATATTTATCAATCCTATTATAACATGGGTGAAATATTAACTTAGAAAAATAGCAAGATAGATACTTGCCTTAAGATCCAAGGTCTGATTCCACGAAGTTGACAGCTATAGGCTTGATCCCCTCGCTCCGATCTACGTTTTAGTGGTGGTGGTGGTGCAATTGGGTTGGTTTTTGGCCTTGGATTCTTGGAAGGCTTTTTTCCTTTCTTCCTCTCACTGTCGTTCTAGACTTTTGAGCATGTTAACCCTAGAGTACTCTCCTAATATCTGATATTAATTTCCAACTTTCTTTATTTAACTAAGGCTTAATTTGGAAATGACTAAATCGCCCTCCCGGGGTGCCGGTTTGTCCTAAAAACGTCCCGAGACCCAAACTGATCCCCTAGGTACACTTTTCTGACTATCTTGACCCTTCCGAACACGTTGGCGCAGTCAAAATGTCCATGCGGGCAATTTATAATTTATTCATTTTTTATAATAATAATATAGTCCCGACACGACACATGCGCGTCCCGACTTAATTTCCACAATTGTCATATTATTCACTCGTGACAATTTTAATAAATTCAATTCTGCATATTACTTTACTCATTAAGTAATATTCAACAAATTCCCAATAATTACTAACTCTCGTCACGCTAGTAAATATTTAAATAAATTTCTAAATTAATATTAAGTTAATTTATCTCAATTACATTTAATAAATCCCCAATTTAAAAGCCATAAAAATACGGGGTATTACACTTTTCTCTTCGGATGAGTGCTTCTATCTCATTTTGGAGGGCAATACATCGGTTAGTAGTATGTCCATGATATTTGTGAAACTCACAATACTTAGACGTATCCCTCTTATCAGCAGGCAACCTTAACTTTTCAGGCCAATTCAAATCATTGTTGTGCTTGATTTCCTCCAACACACGATGTATATCCACCGTCAAAGGGGTGTCATTACTGAATTTCCCTAGCCGATCTAGGCCTTCCTTTCCCTTCGAACTCCTACGCTCATTATGATTCTTGTTCTCCTTCTTATCTGACTTCCCTTCTGCTTTTACTTTCGCTTTCACGTCTCAATTATTTTTTGCAACCATAGCTTTTTCGGCATTCATAATCTTCCCTGCCTTGGCCATTAATTCTGTCATTGTCTTTAGTGGATCTTTTGCCAGAGTATAGTATAATTTATCAAGGAGCAAACCACTCATGAGAGTTGTGATTGCTATCTTCTCTTCATAATCAATCACTTTCAATTTCTCGTTGTTGAAACGAGTGATATAATGCATGGTACTTTCTCCTTCCTTATGTCTCAGACTGAGTAAATGAGCTACTCGCTGCACTGGTTTTGCTCCAAAGCAAAAATTACCAATGAATAGCTCGTCTAGTTGTTGAAAGCAAGAAATCTACACCTGAGGAAGGCTGTTATACCTAAGGGTGTTCACGATCCAGTCCGGTTCGATTTTGAAGTTTTTTTTACCGGACCGACTATGTCGTTCCTTTAAAAAAATGGACCAAGATCGAACCGATAATGTCGATTAACCGACCCTATTCAGTTCGGTTTTTTACAGGGTCGGTTCGATTTAATTTGTCGATCCTAAAATCGTATATGTATGATAATGAAAAAAATAGTGGAGACAGGTAGGTAAAACACTTCTCCCCTTAAATTTTTTTTAAGGATAAATCCTCTTCAAGGATAACAATAGATGCTATTACAGTATGTGATGATACGAGAAATCGTCCACTTGTCATTCTTGTACCAGAAAATCAAGTGTAAAGTGCATAATAAGCAAATAGAGTAAGTAAAGAGAGATAAAAGATAGGATATAGAGTGGTTCGGCTATTAAAATGAGCCTACGTCCACTTTGGTGCCCCACTCTCGTTATATATATATTATTTGGTACATAATAATTAGGCCTAAAGGGGTGTAGATGCATGAGAATAGTATATAGTACATGACTATGATGACTCTGGTGGCTCCGAGATGGTGGCTGCGATGCTCCTACCAGTAGACCCCAAGCTATGCTTAGTGGTGTAGAGAGAGTAATCAACTCCAAGCTTGTTACTGATGTAGGAAATGAACTCGAATCCCAAAAGTGAGCATGCCATTAATCTCAAGGTGCAGATCTCTATATATAGGTGTAGGTATTATTGCTGTGATGAGAAGATGCTGTGGCCAACTGAATGTATGGCCTTTGTTCCATGACATGTAGTTTATAAGGGGCCGCAGCCTATATGCGTAGGGTTACGGCAGGTATGTGAGGCAATGTAATACTAAGCCTAGGAAATAGGGCTGCGGCAGTAAGCCGACATCACTTGTTATAGTAAGTTTAGACACCCCATTCTATTACCCCTGACTCTCCTTAGGTCCCTAGTACCTCCCTTCATAACTGAACCCTGGTCACGTCCCGAGTACTAACCTGAAAGCCATCGGGCACTCCTCGACTCAGTTTGACCCAAAATTCAAACTCTTAATCTCGACTGAGGCTGAATGAATCTTCGAAGGGCACTGAATACCCTTTCCAACGGTCCTCCCCGTATGCGATTCTGACTTACCATGAGGATGGACGGTCCGTTTGCGTCCGAAACCTGACCCAGATGCCACCGGGTGCTCCCGGGCTCTGTTTGACCAAAGTCAAATCTTCATCTCAACCTAGACTGAATGAATCTTCAAAAGGCCCTGAATACCCTTTCCAACGGTCTGCCCCGTGCGCGATTTCGACTTTCCATGCGGACGAACGATCCGTTTGACTCCGAGAGGCCACCGAGCGCTTCTCGGGACCGGTTGACCAAAGTCAACTCCCCAAATTGGGACAAACTCTTTGGAATGTTGAAGTACATCTCCTAACCTTTCCAATGGTATGCCCCGTGCCCGATTCGGATTTACCATGCAGACGAACGATCCGTTTGCGTCCGAATAATTCCCCGTCCAATGGACCGACAAATGCTTCCGAACCATATTTGACCCAAAGTCAACTCCTGAACCAGGGAGCGATCCAAGGGACTTTCGAAGGTCTTTGAATTACCTTTCCAACGGTATTCCCCGTGCATGATTCTGACCAACGGTTTGCCCTCGACGATCGATTTTCCGAAAAAGCGTAAAGCGCACTACCAATTGGCAGGTTCCAGACCCTGCCTATCGGTACCCGCCTGCAGATAGGCAGGAAGGGGTCTATGACAATTGGCACTGACCTGAGCCTATAAAAGGAGGTCTTCATTTGCAAGGAGAGCCCATATCTGATAAAAATCCCTCTCAACGAATCCCAGAAACCTCTCTCGAAGACAGCGTGATTTCAACTTCCAAATCCTCCTTTTACTCCCACTTTTCATCATCCCTTTCATCAAATTTGGTGAATTAACCACTCTCCATCATCATTCAAAGTGCAAGGTCTGCTCTCCAATATTCAAGATCAAGCTCAAGATCTTTAAGAAGGTCCAACTTTCTCAAACTCTCTCCTAAATTCTCTTGAATTTCCAATAACTTGTTTTCTTACTTAGCACTTTTATTATCTCATCCCACACATCCTAATATACTTTTTATTTAGTATTATTTCACATCTCTTATTTTCATATAAATAAAACCCAAAAAATAAGAAAAAGAGGGTTTCCTCATAAATTCCAAATAAGGATTCTCACACTTTTTCCACACTCTTCTCACAACTAAAACACTTTTTTTCTACACACACACACACACTCACACACACACACACACACACTCACAAATAAGAGATTCCCCATTTGGATTTATGGGATATACCCCACCCCTCGTTTTGTATGCGAACTACGTGGACTTTGATGCCTCTATAGGCTACGTAGGCGTCTCGGGGTAAAACCCGAGACTCGAGCCCTTTTTCTCACTTTCTACCTTATCTTCTATCTTCTTTTTAATCCATTTTCCTTATATTCTATATACTTACTCTTAGTGACGTTTTACTCCATATGCGTTAACGTTCCATTATAACGATCAACGTAGGGGTAATCGCGTAAATCTTATTTTTCTAATATTATTCTTAATATCTTCCTACGGATGACTCGCTTTATCTTTTCCATGATACAAGTCGGGGATTCCTACCTCCATTCTATATATATACACACACGCACACATATCACGGGGGGAAACATAAGGGAAAATAGCAAATATCCATGAGAGACCGAAAGGGCGGAATGGGTGCCTAACACCTTCCCATTTCGTAACTAAGCCTCCGAACCCTTCTTGAATCATTTTGGTTTCGTACGCACCAGTATGTATTTGGATGCCATCCTTCGGGGTGGATTCCTCTTTTTCTTTTATCCGTTTTGAGTAAAATAGACTGGCGACTCTGAATCTCTCTACATTTTTTCACACCACAAACGACGCCCATTTTCTCACTCCATGCGCCCGCCCGCCGGGATCAGGATCGGGGATGACCACAGTGGCGACTGTGCTGGGGATTTTGTGTTTTTGCTTGTGGGCTTGACTCTATTTACATGGATGTTATATTTGTTTATGTTTCCCCCCATATCTGCTTATCCCCCTTTCTCACATGTGTATCCCATGCTTATGCTTATATTCACACACTTGTAGAAATTCTCTATGTACACTTCACACCACGTGCACCTAGGATCACATTTATATCCCCATGTTGCACGCATCACCTATCCATACTTGGTGTACCGTTTGGGGTACTTGTACTTTGTTCCCTGTTTGGCATAATCAAGAAAGGCATTCTCTTCATAAGATACTAATAAGAGAATCATGCATGATTCACACGATATCACCAAAGAGCATTAATATTAACCAAATTTTACCCAGTAACTGAAGGGTCACTTTGTGATGGACGTTGGTTCGGCAGGTCGCAGTTAACCTAAGCGATATGACTCTAACCTTCCATTGGCCAAGTACCTTCGACGTATATCGAACGATTCCCCCGCATCGTACCGCTTGACCGAAGTCATGACGGGAGGTATATCGCAGGGAATTCGTTCACGTATGCCGAGTATATCGAATTCGCTCTCACACGTACCGTCCCCACGAGGTATATGGTGAGGCAATTCACGTACACTCAGGTATATCAAATGGCTTGTCCACACGTATCGATTGCCCACAAGAGCAAGACGTATATCGTGGAAGTCACGCCAAAGGAGGGAACCCATGCCAATTCACCCAACCAACTGCATATTCGCATATAGGTGTCAAACCTAGGACACGCACTTTAGATTACCGGTTTCAACCCAAAACTCTGCCGAAATTTTTTGTCGGCCTGCCGCCCAATTTTCGCGCATTTTTTAAAATGGGATCCTGTTCGTGAGCCTGGTTACAAGTCTAAACGTAGCTTTACATATATTAAGACCCCCACTTTTCCAAGCTCGGGTCCCGTCCGGCATTACATTTAGGAGAATTAAATACAAGTGAGAACATAATAATCATAATAATCATGCTGAGTTCCGTCTCCAAAAACATTTATCCCTTCTTTATTAAAAATACAAAAACATTTCTCCCTTCTTTATAAAAAAAAAAATCCAAAAACATTTATCCCTTCTTTATTGAAAATCCAAAAACATTTCTCCCTTCTTTATCAAAAATCCAAAAATAGTTCTTCCTTTTTTTTCAAAAATAAATCTCATCCTACGCCTTCTCAGGTCGATTGCAAGCCCTTGGACTGGCTCCCTATTGGCTTCGGTCTTCAGTCAAATCACCCCGGAGTTTCATCCGCTCCTCTACTACTTCTTCCGAGTTCGGAATCCATCCATCTTCCATGGAGAATTCAGATCAAGCACCAGTCATACAACCGGATATGCCGACAGTCCTATCTCAGCTCGTGGCTAAGATTGACAACCTCCAAGCTGAGGTATGAGAAATGCAACGAAACCAAGTTCCTATTCCTCAAGAGCCCGAGGCCCTATTCCCTCGTGCTATGGGTCCACCCGAGCCTATCTAGGTCCCGGAAGAATATCAGCACGCTCCACGTGCCCCTCCTGCCAATGGGTCACCGCATGCCCAGCTTCCAATGCCAAACATTGCCCAGCCTATGGCTAACCTGCCTATGGTCGCTGATCCAAAGGAGGAGGAGTTGAATAAAGTCAAAGAGGATCTCAAGATACTCACCAAGAAGTTTGACCAAGTCAGGATCTCTGGGAATTACATGGACTACACCCACATGTCTCCTTATCCTAAAGCGAGGTTACCCGAGAAGTTCGGGGGGAGTGGTCCCCCAATTGTTCATCTTTGCAGTTATCATCGTTCCATGACTCTAATAGGGGCTTCTGAAGAGGTAATGGCCCAATTATTTCAGCAAACTTTGAAGGATAGTGACCTCCGATGGTTTTTATCTCTTGAGGAATCCAGAATCCGTAGCTGGGAGGATGTAGCTCGAGAATTCATATCGCAGTACAAATACAACGATGAGCTTGAGGTCACCCGTCGTGATTTAGAGCTGCTCAAATAGAATCCTGGGGAATCAGTCAGTAACTTCATAACTCGGTGGAGGGAGTGAGTAGCTGCTATGACTAATCGGCCATCCGAGGAAGAACAAGTCAACATAGTGAAGAAGAACTTCTTGCCCCATGTTCGAGCGACTATAGGAGGATAATACTATCCCCACTTCAGAGCTCTCAGAGAGGCTGGAGTGGAAACTAAGGAAAGCCTCGTTAAAGCGGAAATTAAACCAAAGAAGGTGTCCGGACATTTCACCCCTAGAAAGTATGACAAGCCTGCCAGTGATACAATCTCAACCATCAACAACATCTCTCAACCAACCACATCATGGGCACCAGAAAGCCTCCCTGCTCCCGTTCGAAGGGAATACACTGAGCTTCATGCTCCTCTATCCAAAGTTTACCAAGCCCTGTTAAGCCGAAACCTCATTAAGTCCTTGGATACACGTCCATTGCCAAATCCACTCCCAATAAACTTCAAGACCGACGCTCATTGCGCCTTCCACCAAACTGCTGGCCATACAACCGACCAGTGCTTTCACCTCCAAAACGTAATCCAAGATCTCATTGACCGGGGTACTATCTCCCCACCAGCCAATCCTAAGCCAAACACTACTCACAACCCACTCTTAAATCACACCAATGCCATCTTCTTGGAAGAAAACCCGAATTTCGATCCATCAACCCAAATCACACCCCTATACCCTCCTAAACCTCTTCAAATTTGCTCATATTTCCTCCTACACCCTAATAGCCCCGCTGATCAGGCACTGTCACGCCTTACCAGAACATGCATCACTGTCCGTACCCGTTCTAAAAATGAAGGTATGGAATTATTAGAGGTGTTAAACCAACTCCTGGAATTCGGGCTGAAATTGCCCTTACAGATGGTCATCGATTGCCAGAAATTCAGCACACTGTTCTTAGAGGGACGAAAATGGGCCCGAGATTCAGACAGGTGGGTGGTACCAACCGACGAAGTCAGCGTGGATAATGTTGTCCAGACCATGGCAAAATTATTCAGGCAAACCAACAGCATTTGCAGTATCACCGGGTTACTTGACACTTTGAAGCTACAAGGGCGCTTGGTCCCTTCAATCACACATATCCCCACAGAATGGGAGAACTTGTATGAAGAAGCCGTTGAAGTTGTGGAATGCATCAACTTTACAGGGAAAGACAAAATTATTGCCACCGGGTGGGGGGAAGGATTCGAAGATTCAAGCGAAGACCAAGCTTCAAGAAGAGCTGGCCCAGTAGTCGACATATGTGGGATGATCTCATTTGAAGAAGTCCTCGGAGAAATAAACAGGGTGGCAGAGCAACCTGAGATTGATGAGGAAACAAGATTTAAGTTTTTCCCTTCTTCAGTAAATCACATGACCAGATCTGGGAGACATTACCAAGTTCCAAGCTCGCTACCAGCAAATGACAAGGGGAAGGGCGTTGAAAACCTTCCTATGCCAGAGATGACCATTGAGGAGAGCAAGATCCTTGATCAACTGAAGAAAACTCATGCTAACATCACTCTATGGGGGATTTTCATGTCTTCCCAGCTACACATAAATGCTTTAATCAAATTACTCACTGGACCTATAGTTCCTCCCTCTACCACACCAGAAGAAGCGGTAAATCTGGTCGGATCCTTGACCTCTACCCGAATGCTATCATTTTCTGAAGAAGAAATCCCCAGAATTGGGCCGAATCACAATCATACACTTAACATCTCCGTCAAAGTTATGGGAAGGGCCGTGCCACTCTCTCTTATCGATAACGGATCCACCTTGAATGTTTGCCCATTAAGAACCTTCAAATGTTTAGGCCTGAAAGAAAGCGACCTCGCTCCAACCTCCACCGCTGCGCGCGCCTATGATAATACCCGTCGGGAGGTGATGGGATTCATAAAACTTGCAATAGGGATTAGCCCTATAAACCCTGACGTTGAATTCCAAGTCATAGACATCCCAGCCTGTTTTAACCTGTTGCTCGGACGCCCCTGGCTCCACAATATCAAGGGTGTGTCTTCCTCACTCCATCAGAAATTGAAGTTCTTCGCCGACAGGCGAGTCATCACCATTTTGGGCAACGATGAAAATATTGAGGGTGCAAGCACCAACAGTCCAATTCTCAAGATACAGCACGGGTCAAATGATATGCTCCTATCAAGATTTCAAGTCGAGCCATCCCTACTCTCGGCAGGGGACGATTTCAAAGAAAGGGTTTGTCCAGAATATTACCCTCATGGCAATGTCAATATGATTTAGATGTTCAGAAGCATGCACTTCATGCCCGGACTGAGGCTAGGGCAAAGGCAGCAAGGGATACTTGAGCCCATCGAACTGAAGAAAGATTTCCCTCCTTGCGACTTGGGGTATCAACCATCAGAACAAGAACTCAAAATGATTCGCCAGACTCGATCAAAGAGAGGGTTAGACAGCATCCGAACTATATCAGGAGATTCCTTAAATGGACGATTCATCAATGAAGGCCGGGATTTCCACTTTTGCTGTTTTCCAGAACCATGGTACGACCACACAGACAAGAAGATGAAGCCTGGAATGGAGATCTTTTTCCAAGATAGCTACCCATGGGCCGAAAGTTTTCCACACCGTGTACAACCGCTCATCAAAAATATCGAAGAGATTGAGGAAAGTGATTCCGAAGATTCCTTTAACTTACAGATACTGGGGCTATCACTCTGCATGGTTCATTTAGGCACTACATCAATGGACCCATCCCGTCTGATTAAAGCTGCTGATACACCTCTCCTCAACTGGCATGCTGCGTCAGTTATGCCTCTTGAAATCTCCCCTAACCCCAATGTTTACCTTGTTTCTTCTTCTGTTGCTATCCTTGCTCAAATGTAATCAAGACCTCTTTTGATGAGGTTCTCAATGCTATTTTTCCTATCAATGAAATAAACGAAGATTTTGAGTATCTTGCTGTGCCTTACATTTATTGTTTAGATTTTAATCGAACTTTTGATGATGATGATTTTGCAAATGAACAATTCTTAACTGATCTAAATAAGGTTAATAATAAACAACATAACCGCGTTCAAGTTAATGAAGAAGAGACTGTTGTTATTAATCTCGGTTCTAGTAGCCAACTGCGCGAGATTAGGATAGGGGCCACCCTTGATGAGCATGAGCGTGCACAACTCGAAGAATTGCTGAAGGAGTTCGTGGATGTCTTCGCATGGTCGTATGATGATATGCCTGGTATCCATCCTGAAATAGCACGACACGAGATTCCCATTCTCCTAGATTACAAGCCGATTAAATAAAAATTGAGAAAACTCCGCACCGAATGGTCGCTCAAAGTCAAGGAAGAGGTGGTCAAACAGTTGAACATGGGTTTCATTCGAGTGATTGAATATCCCACATGGCTAGCCAACATTGTACCTGTACCGAAATCAGGAGGAAAGGTTCGAATGTGTGTGGATTACCGAGATTTAAACAAAGCCTCTTCGAAGGATGATTATTCGCTACCCAATATCAACATGATCGTGGACAACACAGCCAGTCATGCTCTCAAGTCATTCATCGACGGGTTTACCGGATACAACCAAATTAAGATGCACCCCGACCACCAAGAGAAAACCGCATTCATCACCCCATGGGGGACCTTTTGCTACACCGTTATGCCATTCGGTCTCAAGAATGCTGGGGCTACCTACCAAAGGGCTGCCACAACCATCCTGCACGACCTGATTCACAAGGAGGTCGATGTTTACGAGGATGATATGATTATCAAGTCCAAAACTAGAGAAGGTCATGTTCCCGCTCTCCGAAAGTTCTTCGAACAACTGCGACAGTATCAGACGCGACTTAATCCACAGAAGTGTGTCTTAGGCGTTACAAAGGGAAAACTCTTGAGATTCATGGTCAGTAGAAAGGGGATAGAAGCAGATCTTGCAAAGATGAAGGCCATACTTGAGATGCCACCACCCCGAACAGAGAAAGAGGTTCGAGGTTTTCTTGGGAAATTACAATTCAACCAAAGTTTGGAACGAGGCCTGCCAAGAAGCTTTTGATCGAATCAAACGATATCTGACCCAACCTCCAGTTCTCATGCCACCACAACCTGGTCTCCCTTTGCTCCTATACCTAACCATAACCGACACTGCAACTGAGGCTTTACTAGCCCAATACCTTGAAGACTCCCACAAAGAAAAAGCCATCTATTATGCCAGTCGTAAATTGGTCGGGTACGAGGTCAACTACACTGCTTTAGAAAAGGCATGTGTCGCACTTGTCTGGGTCACCCAAAAGTTGCGACACTACATGCTCGCCTTCCCCATCAAACTTGTATCCCTAATGGATCCCATCAAATACCTGCTTGAGAAACCCTCCTTATCCAACCGAATGGCCCAATGGTTGATGCTCCTAACCGAGTTCGATATTGTGTACGTCACACAAAAAGTTGTTAAAGAAAGAGCCATCTCTGACTACCTCGCTGACTACCCTGTAGAAGAAACAAATGTCTGGATCTCCGAATTCCCGGATGAAAATGTCCTCTGCACCACTCAAGACCGCCTTCGATGGAAAATGTTCTTTGATGGCGCTGCCAACAAAAAGGGATATGGCATTGGGATACTTCTGGTCGCCCCAGATGACTCCCACACTCCCATCACCATAAAATTGGATTTCCCTTGCACCAACAACATGACAGAATACGAGGCATGCATAGTGGGCCTCAAGGTCGCTCTCAAGAAAGGTATTTAATACCTTGATGTCTACGAGGATTCTGCCCTCATCATCGGTCAAGTGCTCAGAAAGTGGAAAGTCAAGGACAAAAAACTCCAACCGTTTCATGCCCAATTAGAAGAGTTAGTCTCCCAATTCCAAGATATCACCTTCCATTACCTACCCCGAGCAAAGAATAACCTAGCTGATGCTCTCGCCACCTTGGCCTCCATGGTCGACATGCCCGAGGGAATAATAATGACCCCCTTCCTAGTTCAAAAGCAAGACAAACCGACCCATTGCTACCATATTGAGCTTGTCTCCACCGAAGACCCTGAACTAGCCGATTGATGGTACTATGATATCTGGTGCCTCCTCAAACATGGTAGGTATCCCGAGAGTTCCAACAAGAAGGATCGAACAACCCTTCGAGGACTGGCCGCCCAGTACATCATCTGTCATAAAGCTCTACTTAGGAGGAATTTCGATGGAACTCATCTACACTGCATTGCAGGGGCTGAGATTAAGAAAATAATGCAGAAAATCCACAGCGGGGAGTGCGTACCCCACATGAATGGTCACATGCTCGCCAAGAATATCATCCGGCAAGGATACTACTGGACCACTATGACCCAGGGTTGCACCGCCTATGTCAGGAGATGCCTCAAATGCCAATAATTCTCCAATCTTCAACATTTGCCTCTGCAAGAATTATACAACATGACCTCTCCCTGGCCATTCTCCATCTGGGGTATCGACATCATAGGGAAGGTTACACCAAAGGCTTCAAAAGGACATGAGTTCATCATGGTCGCCGTCGATTACTTCACCAAATGGGTCGAAGCTGAGTCATACGCAGTGTTGAACGCCAAGAAAGTGGCCAAATCCATTAAGAAGAATATCATCTATCGATATGGGGTCCCGCATGAGCTAGTGTCAGATAACGGCTTACACTTCGAGGTAGAAGTCACAGAAGTTGTCAACGAGTATGGGATTCAGAGACACAAATCTTTTCCCTACCTACCTTAGACCAATGGTGCAGTTGAAGCCGCCAACAAGAACCTCAAAGCCATCATCCGCAAGATGATCAAAAGTTGTAGGGATTGGGCCGATCGGATCCCATACGCCCTCTGGGGCTATCGAACCTCAATCCGAACCTCTACTGGGGCTACCCCTTACTCCCTGGTCTACGGAATGGAAGCAATACCCTCGCTACGCGTCATGCTCGAAAGCAAGGTTAGTGAAGAAGACTGGTGCCAAAGCCTTCTTGATGAGCTAGACCTTTTAGATGAAAGAAGATTAAAAGCTCTTTATCACATACAGGGGAACCATTGCCGAATAGCACGATCATTCAATAAGAGAGTCAAGGACCGCGGTGTCCAGGAGGGGGATTTAACCCTCAATGAGATAATCGATCCCATCTGGGACCCCAGAGGGAAGTTCAAGCCCAATTGGAGCGGCCCTTACATTGTGAAGAAAATCTTATCCGGCAGTGCCGCCATACTCACTGACCTGGATGGGGAAGAGATGGCTCGTCCAGTCAATCTGGACCGTCTCAAGAAATTCTACCCCTAGTCCGAAATCTCAGCGCGCTACGACTCTTCTCATCCCCCTTCTATTTTAAAAAAAAACTCTTCATTTCCCCCTACCCAGAACTACGTGGGCCTGATCCTCTACAAAAACTATTTTAAAACTTTTCAAAAAACCCCAGAGGTACGTAGGCAGCTCATACTCCTCACATGAGTGCGACCCTTTTCTTTTTCCCAAAATACTATTCTTTTCTTACCTCCGAGAACGGCGGTTCATTCTAAAATTATTTGAACAAAAGTATTATGTATGCCTTTGCGATCAGTATAGATAATTCAAAATACAAAACTCATCGAAAGGCACAACTGGATGATCAAAAACTTGTTTATTTCATTGATAAAAAATTACAGTACAGATTACATAAGAAAAAAGGACGGATAACTCCCTTCCCATCCACCATAAAAAGCCAAATAAAATCCCCACACACATTCCCTATTACATAAATAAACTCCCCAGGAGTCCTACCCACAGCTACCCGAAGAGCCTGCACCCTCATCATCTACATCCTGAGGACCCCAAGTTTCCCCTTCCTGAATAGAGTGCCGCAAACATTCCATGGATCGATGAGCCTTAACCATCTTCGAAAAGACCACAACACCCCCTTCTATGGAGTCAGTTAAAACAAACCATCTTTGACCAGTCTATACTGCCAACATCTTGTTGACTACTTTTCTCCACAACCACCTCATATAATCTTTGGGGACATGGCAAACCTTCCAGACAGACTGAGAGGGACGGGTCGACGGATTCCGGTTTTCCCACAGAGACCCAAGAAACAGACGCAGGCGCTCATTCAAATCTTCTACTGGAAAGAAATTTGAGGTCCGAGGGGGCATGACCTGCGCCCAGCCAAATTGGCGCAGAAGCCGCCAAGGGAAATAAAAAGAGGTCTGGCTGAGACCAGCCAGCCACACATATGAATACTCTCCTAGCTCCAGAACAGGCTGCAATTGTCCCTACCAAGGCACTGACCAATACAACCCACGAGCCCCATACTCCACAAACCAATTCTCCTAGTTCTCAACATACAGGCCAACGTGGGTGAAGTAGCGCGAAAAGAAGTTGGGTACGGCCGACAAAGGATATTCTGGAGGAGTCGACAAATGAAATCTTTCCGACAACCACATGAACAACATCACAGGTCTACCCCTTAAAAAGTCGGAATGGCCTTTTCTCCAGGCATCCAGGCCATTCAGAGTCTCCGCCAATATCACCGCCGCAGGATTGCAACGGTATGAGATCCATGAAGTAATGGCTGCAAGTTGAGGGTCCACTTGTACCTCCCCAGTCACTAATAATAATTTTAAAACCAGGCCTAGAACCACGGCTCCAACATAGCCGGCATCACCTACTTCCCGCAAATGCACGGACTGCAGCACCGCCGGGAGGGAGATCATTCCTACAGCAACCAATGACCTGGCCGTCGAAGGCAAGATATGAAGAAGCCCGGCCAATAAATCCCTAGGAGAGCTGGAAAATTCGGGCAAAGTCGTAGCAACACTGGGATTCACACATAGTATGGCAGAAAATTCCTCGTAGGTAGGACAAACTTCTTCCAACCCAAAGCGGAATACATGGTCTTCGGGGTACCAGAATTGTACCGCCGCTATTAGCATATTCCACTCAAAAGGATGATTGTTCCACAAGGAGACTTGACGCATGTTGAAGGCATCATAGTCGACATTATAAGAGCACATAGCTTCCAAGGCTTCGAGGTAATTGACAAACTCAATGCTACCAGGGAGAGCCATCTTGCAAGATTAAAAGATGAGGATTAAAAGGTGTGGTGAGAACACTCCACCCTTCCCCCTTTTTTATACTTAAAAATCCTCACAAGGGACATAATCCCTACAAAAATCGGAAGGAATCCTACCCCACAAGGTACCAAGGGCTGAAGAGGGTACCAATCAAAGCCTTCAAATGATAGGACTGGACTAAACTGCCGATAGGCATGTCAGGGTGCTTGCCGATCGATAACCCCCCATTTTTGAAAATTTCCTCCTTTCCTCTTTTATCAAATCAGAAAACTCAATGAAAATATGATATTCTGAAAAGAATTTCAAGAATCCTGTTTTCTCCTTATAGGATTCCCCTTTTAAATAAAAAATATTTCCTTTGAAAATTCCAAAAATACTCTTGTTTTACGGTCTCAGTAGCAAATTAAAAAAAGCGCATGTGCATGCATTCATTCATCATTAAATAAAAGATAGTAAAAAAACTCCATTGCATTGCATATATCTGTTTTCTGTGTTACATCATTTTGCAGGAAATAAAAAGAAATGTAAAAAATAACGGGACTCAACCCGAACCCACATTCTCTCTCTCTCTCTCTCTCTCTCTCTCTCTCTCTCTCAAGAACTTCCACCACCTAGACGCGCTCTCTTCCCCCTACGACGAGATGACGCACCACCACTACCTGAGCCCGAGTCCTCTCCGAATGAAGCAGACGACACCAGGCAAGAAGGAATGGGAACCGCGTCCCGAATATGGGCAGTCGTCGAAGATATCCAATCTCTAATGTCCCTGAGCCAAGTGGCCGACACCCAGACTTGCTATAAGGAAGGATAAAATCAGTATCAAAACAGGAATGACCAAAATAGAAAAGAAAGGGAGGAACAGAAAGGTATATCGCAGGTCGAAAGACCTAATCTGTCAAACCCAACTCCTCCGGATCCATCGCATGAGGACGGTGCAGTATAGGCACCATCCCTCCATCAGCCCGCCGAATATTATATGAAGGAGTGTGCAACCATACAAAAGGGACCTCCAAGGTCGCCGCCGCCGCAGGTGCTGACGGACCACCACCACTGTGGGAAGACCCCACCGACCGACTCGAACCTGCCGGAGGGAAGGGCAACGCATCATATATGTTGGGCGCCATCAACCAGCTCGTCACAAAATCCATGTAGTCGTACGATGCGGCCGTATCGATGTACAACAGGTAGGACTTGCCAATCATCCCCGCGATCCTCTCATCCTCCAACATCAGTCGCTCCTGCTTCATAGACGTAGGAGGCTGTGCGGGTGGCACCACCACTTCTTCCTCGACGATCTGACGAACTACCCTCTCCCTGAGATAGCAGGAATGGCCGAACTCATGTGCCAGCAAATGCCTCATCCGTGCATTCACCCCGGTTACCCCCGCATCCTGAATGGCTGTCCCCCAGGGATAAAAGGTCACCTGAAAATCTCCAAGCAAGCACAAATCAATACAAGATCAAAAGGTGCAAAAACCAAGACTTAAATGGAAAGAGTCTTACCCTATCACTGGTCAGGTCGTTCAAGACCTGACGCACCGCCTCCAAGGAGAGAGATACCTTCGACTGCCGATTGTTCTTACACCATCGATACAAGCGACATAAGTACCCAACAGTGTCGTCCTTCAAAGCGATCAGCGGGGTATTGAACCCAATCACCTCATGAAAGCACTTATGAATTCACAAAGAAAAAAAGACGCATAAGGAAAATGCGAATGCATGAAAGGAAAATGAGAATGCATGAAAAGAAGTACAGAATACCTCAAGAAGGTACGTGGCCCCAATAAAGGTCTACCGGCAACACCGGCTAAATGCATCGAGAGAAAAGTAAAGGGTCGCCAAGGTCAGACTTCCCCAATCATAGAAAAGGATGTTCGAAAACATCCTCAAGTACGGCAGAAACCACAAATGAATGACGTCGTCGCTCGACGCCACCATGAAACCTCCCAACACTAGCAAAATGAATAACCGGGCCATCTGCCTCACTTGCAGCCCGTCCTCCACATCAATCACCCTGCTCAACAAAACATCCTTCAGCAAGGACAACCGGATGGAATCCCAGGAGACTATCCTCCCCACATCACCAAGTGCCGCACGCACTACCTCCAATCTCACCCATAAAGAGCGATCCACCTCTATCTTCTCTCCATCACAATCCAGCCCCAGCAGCTGTTACACGTTTATGGGGGTCACCGTCATCTCCCCGAATCCAAAATGAAAGGTGTGGGTAGTATGCCACCACCTCTCTCACAAGGCGCACAAGACCGCTGTCGAACGAGGCATCTCATGCAGCACCGATGCCAACCGCCCAAAACCTGCTGATGATACCATCCAACGCACCACAGGTGGGAGGTTCTCCCAGACATCTTTAAGCCCCGTCGTCCCACGGGCATGCATGTTCTTCAAATAGATATCAGACTGGCAAAACGAAAAGCCTCATCAAAAGTCAAACAAGAAAAACCACCAAAAAGAGAATAATGCCAAAGGTCGGGTTACTTACATAACCGTCGGGGATCACTCTTGAAGAGCGATGACATGATGGCTCCCGCATCAAAGTCCGCTCATCCGCGACAGGCTCAAACGCATCAAAGGAATTCTCATTCCCCAAAGCAAGAGGCGCCCTAGCCCTCCACTCCACACTCGCCCAATCATCAACGTTCAACCACTCCCGGTGGAATGCAGTGCTCACAAAGGTGGCCATTTCTTAAAGATCGGAACGCTAAAACAATTTTCAGAAGAATCGCAGAGGGAGGGAAAGCAAAAGAAGCTGTGAAAAAATGAGGGGATTCCCCCCCTTTATATAGGATGCCAAGCGCCATGCCGATCTTCATCACCCCCCACCATACCGATCGGCACTGACCCCTTGCCTTCCCGAGTTAATCCAAAAGTCCATGCCACTGCCAAATGGCACCCTTCATACTATGCCGACCGGCATCCCTCCTAAAATTTCGTACAAAAATCCCCAAAAAATACCAGAAAACCTCGAAAAATCCTCAAAAAATTCCTAAAAATCCCAGGAGGGATTTAGAGCCATTCTACGAAGAAAATTTTGAATTTCCTCAAGATAAGTCCCTCCTCCCCAGCAGAATCCTCAAAAGCTAAGTGAAAACTCCTCTCGGCAAAGCTCCGAAAAATCCCTAAGGATCACCTAACCACTTCCCCAGCGAAATTCTCTTACAGCACCCAAAATAGGTTGTTCCCCCCCTACGAGGTCTCCTAAAAAACTTCCCCAGCTATCAGCTCGCTAGCTCAGATCAGAATCACAAAGCTCTTTCCCCAGCAAAATCTAAATCTAATCCTCAACCACTCTTGGGTCAGAATTGGCCCCGGTCTTGGATCGTCACCTAAGTTAGGTCAAAATTGACTTCAGTCCTCGGTCGTCACCACTCTTGGGTCAGAATTGGCCCCGGTCTTGGATCGTCACCTGAGTTAGGTCAAAATTGACCTCGGTTCTCAGTCATCACCACTCTTGGGTCAGAATTGGCCCCGGTCTTGGATCGTCACCTAAGTTAGTTCAGAATTGACCTCGATCCTCGGTCGTCACCACTCTTGGGTCAGAATTGGCCTCGGTCTTGGATCGTCACCTAAGTTAGGTCAGAATTGACCTCGGTCCTCGGTCGTCACCACTCTTGGGTCAGAATTGGCCCCAGTCTTGGATCGTCACCTGATTTAGGTCAGAATTGACCTCGGTCCTCGGTCGTCACCACTCTTGGGTAAGAATTGGCCCCGGTCTTAGATAGTCACCTGAATTAGGTCAGAACTAACCTCGGTCCTCGGTCGTCACCACTCTTGGGTCAGAATTGGCCTCGGTCTTGGATCGTCACCTAAGTTAGGTCAGAATTGACCTCGGTCCTCGGTCGTCACCACTCTTGGGTCGGAATTGGCCCCGGTCGTGGATCGTCACCTAAGTTAGGTCAGAATTGACCTCGGTCCTCGATCGTCACCACTCTTTAGGTCAGAATTGACCTCGCTAGACCTTTACCCTAAGCCCACAGATTCGACTTTGATCCACAGAATTGGTCATCCCCTGCACACTCCTTAGGTCCTCAGAATCGACCTCAACCCTCTTAATCGGTCATACTCCTTCAAAGGCATCATGTGGTGTCCATTCGACGATCATCATTTGTTCCAAACTCAGCCTTCGAGGGCTCTGTAGACACTCCATTCTATTACCGCCTGACTCTCCTTAGGTCCCTAGTACCTCCCTTCATAACTGAACCCTAGTCACGTCCCGAGTACTGACCTGAAAGCCATCGGGCACCCCCCGGTTTAGTTTGACCCAAAAGTCAAACTCTTCATCTCAACTAAGACTAAATGAATCTTCGAAGATCACTGAATACCCTTTCTAACGGTCTGCCCCGTGCGCGATTTTGACTTACCATGAGGATGAACGGTCCATTTGCGTCCGAAACCTGACCCAGATGCCACCGGGCTCTCTCGGGCTCTGTTTGAGCTAAGTCAACTCTTCATCTCAGTCGAGTCTGAATGAATCTTCAAAGGGCCCCGAATACCCTTTCCAACGGTCCTCCCGGTGCACGATTCTGACTTTCCATGCGGACCAACGACCCGTTTGACTCCGGGAGGCCACCGAGCGCTTCCCGGGCCCGGTTGACCAACGTCAACTCTCCAAACTGAGTCAAACTCTTTGTAATGTCGAAGTACATCTCCTAACCTTTCCAACGGTATGCCCCGTGCGCGATTCAGATTTACCATGCGGACGAACGATCCGTTTGCGTCCGAATAATTCCCCGTCCAATGGACCGACAAACGCTTCCAAGCCATATTTGAACCAAAGTCAACTCCCGAACCTGGGATCTTTCCAAGGTACTTTCGAAGGTCTCTGAATTACCTTTCCAACGGTATGCCCCGTGCATGATTCTGACCAACGGTTTGCCCTCGGCGACGGATTTTCCAAAAAAGCGTAAAGCGCACTACCAATTGGCAGGTTCCAGACCCTGCCTATCGGCACCTGCCTGCCGATAGGCAGTAAGGGGTCTATGCCGATCGGCACTGACCTGAGCCTATAAAAGTAAGTCTTCAACTCATTTGCAAGGAGAGCCCAGATCTGATAAAAATCCCTCTCAACGAATCCTATAAACCTCTCTCAAAGGCAGCGTGATTTCAACTTCCAAAGCCTCCTTTTACTCCCACTTTTCATCATCCGTTTCATCAAATTTGGTGAATTAACCACTCTCCATCATCATTCAAACTGCAAGGGCTTCTCTCCAACATTCAATATCAAGCTCAAGATCTTCAAGAAGGTCCAACTTTCTCAAACTCTCTCCTAAATTCTCTTGAATTCCCAATAACTTGTTTTCTTACTTAGCAGTTTTATTATCTCATCCCACACATCCTAATATACTTTTTATTTAGTATTATTGCACATCTCTTATTTTCATATAAATAAAACCCCAAAAATAAGAAAAAGAGGGTTTTCTCATAAATTCCAAATAAGGATTCTCACACTTTTTCCACACTCTTCTCACAACTAAAACACTTTTTTCTACACACACACACACACACACACACACACACACACACACACACACTCACAAATAAGAGATTCCCCATTTGGATTTATGGGATAAACCCCACCCCTCATTTTGTATGCGAACTACGTGGACTTTGATGCCTCTATAGGCTACGTAGGCGTCTCGGGATAAAACCCGAGACTCGAGTCCTTTTTCTCACTTTCTACCTTATCTTCTTTCTTCTTTTTAATCCATTTTCCTTATATTCTATATACTTGCCCTTAGTGACGTTTTACTCCATATGCGTTATCGTTCCATTATAACGATCAACATAGGGGTAATCGCGTAAATCTTATTTTTCTAATATTATTCTTAATATCTTTCTACGGATGACTCGCTTTATCTTTTTCATGATACAAGTCAAGGATTCCTACCTCCATTATATATATATACACATGCACACATATCACGGGGGGAAACATAAGGGAAAATAGCAAATATCCATGAGAGACCGAAAGGGCGGAATGGGTGCTTAACACCTTCCCATTTCGTAACTAAGCCTCCGAACCCTTCTCGAATCATTTTGGTTTTGCATGCACCATTATGTCTTTGGATGCCATCATTCGGGGTGGCTTCCCCTTTTTCTTTTGTCTATTTTGAGTAAAATATACTGGCGGCTCTTAATCTTTCTACATTTTTTCACACCACAAACGACGCCGGCGAAGCGCTCCCGAGAGGGACGCGCAGGACTTGAAGGATCCTTTCCTCCATGCGCCCGCCCGCGGGGATCAGGATCGGGGATGGCCACAGTAAGACATCCGCGACATGAGGTACAAAATATGTGCTATCAATAAGCCCTCAAGGCGTAGTGCTAATGAATTGGTGTTGCATCTTGATTCTACTAGTGCCGCGACATGTTAACTCTGCGGTAGCTTCCAAAAGAGACGCTTCATCTTCCCGCACCCTCTTATATAAATATAACCGACCGTGGATTTTATTACGTTACCCAAACCCTTGAGATCATATCGAAGGCAAATCTCTATTCGTTCCTCGTCTTGACTTTTCTGGCGACCTTTTAAGGCAGCGTATGGTGGTTTTGTGGCGGCACAAGGCAGTTTGAGGCTGAGCAACTGATTTTCATCCTTTTCCAGGTAATTGTTTTTCAATCAAAAACCTCTTTAATGGATTTTTCAATTCACAATTCATCTTTGTAAGTCATGTTATCAACTGAACTTCTAAATTCTCAAATTGTAAAGATACTATCATTTTTGTAAATTATGCTTCAAGTACGAGTAGGAATTTAGGGTTTTGATTGGGATTGTTCTATCTGAACTTGTATTTCTGGGAAGTTCATATTGTAATTGAATGATTCTTTATCTCAATTTGTTTCTGCCAGTTTCCCAACTAATCGAACCCGTTTGAATTCGTGTAATTGTTTATATTTGAATAGGTAACCGACCTTGTGCTGAATCAATCTTCAATGTTGACCCAATAAATGAATTTTGTTAGTTTGGGTTAGACTTTAGGGTTTCTGAACTCCCATTATGTTCTTTACGTTATTGAGAAAACTCTTCAAATTCTAGGGCTTCAATCACCAAATTTAATCAATATTAAATACTAAACTGTTTGATTATATGGCCGCGGCATAACAAAATCCCTTAGAAAATTTAGGGTGCTGCGGCATGTAAATACTCCCTTGCCTAAGGCCCTTAGAATAGTGTTCGTAGAACTTAGTCCAATGACTACGGCATGTAATATTATAACATACCTCCTTCCTCAAAATAATATGCCACGGTAGAAGTTAATCTTCTAGGACGAGAGAGCCCAACACTTGGTGTAGTTAGCCAATTTTGCCTAACATTTCTTATTTATCCTTCAAACTTGATACATCATTATTCCTGTCGTGACCTCTAAGAGGCCTATATATGACCATATTGGCTGCGACACCTAACTGTTGACTCTCTACTTTTCAGGTATTATTGCAGCCATATGAACTTTGACCCAAACAAATTTTTGAGAGGCTTTCGGACAAACATTTTGGAGCCTCTCCTACTGAACTTCCTTTTGTGCGCACTTTGAAATCAATTGGAACTTACCAATTGAGAAATTTCCCCAACTGTGTGGTACTGGATTCAGGATCATACTCTATGGTAATGGAAGAATAAGCCAATTCAATTAACCAGCCAATGGATATTGACGCCGCGATAGTGGGTCCATCTGACGTTAGGGACGCACCTGCTGGCCCATCTGGTAGAGATGAGAGACCTCCTACTTCCCTTAATATCCGTAGTATTATGACTCAAGAGTGGGTTGATCAGGTGGATGAAGCCTTTGATTTTTTTGAGGGTTTGATGTGCTCAGCACTTGTCGCATAACAAAGGCCATGCACGACACTTACTGACGATGGGGTCTGCTTCCCCCTCCATGCCTTCATTTATGGGTTGCGGCTACCTGTCCCTGTTTCAGTTAGAAGAATTTTCTAGACGATGAAGTTAGCCCCAGCCGAATTGGATCCTAATGGATAGAGGGAAATTCTTGCAGCTATTGTGCTGTGGAAGAAGAAATTCAAGAGAGACATTACTCCCGTAGAGTTTTTCTACTTCTACCGCCCAAAGGAAAGCTACGTAAAATTTGTGGGGTATTATTACTTTTCTGTCCATGACAGAGACAAATCCCTTTATTCCGGGAGGCCTACTAGTGTAAAGAACTAGAAGGCCAAATATTTTTTCATTTCTGTAGAAGGGTGGGAGATCCACCCCCAAGAGACTGAGAGAGAGAGGACCTTTAGGATGCCGCGACAGTGGGGGTGTCCCTCCAAACTTGGTAAATACCTTTTGAATTATAGTCGCGTCCCCTCTTTATAGTTGCATATTATTCTCCACATTTTGCATATGTACTAAACTTTGTATTTTTCTGCAGTTCTTGACAATTTGCAGCTAAGTGAGTGACAAGAGAAGAGGATAAGGAGGGCTGCGATAGTGAGTGCTAACGACAAGAAGTTCAGCACACTTGTGACTTTAGCCTCCATTTTTGAAGCAGGGTACTTCACCAACAAATTTATTCCCAAAGAGATGGTCGAGGAAAGTAATAATTCTTTTTTTATAAATACCGTGGAAACTATTTTTAAACTTCAGATTTTTACTGCTTCATTTATTCTTTCAGATGAGGAAATCGATAGGGAGCTTTTGGCTGCCCAACTGGAAGAAATGGATGAGGATGCAGATGTCCTCAATAACACAGCGAGGCAAACGAAAAGGAAGAGGACAAAGTCCAAAGCTCTAGTCGCAGTCCCTTTAGGTGACTAAGTTGATCCTACTGCTCCTCGAAATCAGGTATCAGATCAAACCAATGCTGTCACGCTCTCACTCCAGGTTGAGGAGTTGGGATGCAGCGTTTGCACTGCTGCATAAGATTTTTTGATGAGGCCGCGACCAGTGAGGCACATAAGTGTACTGCGATGTCTCTTAGAAAAATGAAGTTCACCAAGACTGAACTTATGACTACTTCTCGATGATTTAAAACTGCTGTAAGCCAACTGCACTAGTGGAGGCCGCAGTAAGAAAGGCAATTGAACTACCAGGACGCATCCCTTTCTAGGCAGTGAAGGGAACAATCCCAAAATCGAAACCCAAAAATTGAGTTTTTCTCCCGAAACACATGGAGAGCATACCTACTAGGGTCTATCCATGAGATAATACCCTCCGGGTGCACAAAACGGGACAATTTCAATGACAAACCCCAAATCATAAGTCAAGAACAGGAAAAAATGAGTAAATATAACTCTTCCCTAATCACTCACCTTTACGAGGCTAAAGCCCATCAAGCTTTCCAGTATCATCCAGGTGAGGCGATATCACAGGGGTATGTAAAATAGATCTAAGGTCATAAAATGGAGACCCAAGAGCAAATCTTAATATACGAAATACCCATTCAAGGGTGTAAATATAAAATAGAGCTCAATAACTAAAATTTACTCATGAGATGATGACCCAAAGGATCCCCATGAATAAAATAAGGTGTTTAAAAACTCAAAACATAGAAAAAAAGATTGAAATACCTTGTTTCCCATAGACGGCGCCAAATTGATGATAGGAGAAATCGTCCACTTGTCGTTCTCGTACCAACAAATCAAGTGTAAAGTGCATAATAAGCAAATAGAGCAAGTAAAGAGAGATAAAAGACAAGATATATAGTGGTTTGGCTATAAAAATGAGCCTACGTCCACTTTGGTGCCCCACTCTCATTATATGATGTTTGGTACATAATAATTAGGCCTAAAGAGGCATACAAGCATGAGAATAGAATATAGTACATGACTATGATGATTTCGGTGGCTCCGAGATAGTGGTGTAGAGAGAGTAATCAACTCCATGTTTGTTAGCGATGTGGGAAATGAACCCAGATCCCAGAAATGATCATGCCATTAATCTCGAGGTGTGAACCTCTATATATAGGTGTAGGTATTGTTGCTGTGATGAGAAGATGCTGCGGCCAGCTGAATGTATGGCCTTTATTTCACGGCATGTAGTTTATAAGGGGTCATAGCCTATATGCATAGGGTTGCGACAAGTATTTGAGGCAATGTAATACTAAGCCTAGGAAATAGGGCTGCGACAGTAAGCCGACGTCACTTGCTATAGTAAGACATCCGCGACATGAGGTACAAAATATGTGCTATTAGTATGTACATTACTATTATCATTCTGTGTGTTTAATAATTTCCCAATAACAACAAAATGGAGACTGAGGTTGGAGATAAAGGAGAGATGATTAGCTTAAAATCCAATATACTCTTTATATAGTTAAAAGTTGGCTACTTTTATATGTGCCAAGCTAAAAATCAAATGTGGTTTTACCAGCAATAATAGAAAGTAGGGGTAAAATCAATGCAAATCCATTGCAGATCCGTTGCAGTGGCAGATCTGGGGCAGCAAGAGATAAAAAAAATAGTTCAATAACAAAATTAGATAGGGTATAATATAGTACCTAATTGCAGAACCAAATAAATTTGATTGAGGTGATAAAGTGCAGCTGTGAGTGAAGGGTTAGGGCAGCAGCAGCAGCGTTGTGAGTAAGTTTAATGAGGGAGGGAGAGAGTTTTTATTTTCTTGACCTATGAGAAAGAAAAGAACAACGGCTGATTAAGTGTAGGGTTTAGTTTAGGGACTTTAGCATTAAACTATTTTAGCCTCAATCTTTTTTTTTATTTGACACAAGTAAGTAGCATAACATTGACACTAAATAAAATATGAAAAATATTTATTTAATTACTGTCGGTCCGGGTCGGTTCAAATCGACCCTATCAATTCAAAACCCAAAGATCGGATCGACTTAGTCGGTTTAAAAAAAAATGAGAACGAACTGATTAATAAAAAATCGACAAAAATAAGGTGGTTCGATTGATTTTTTTAACACCCCTAGTTGTACCAGATTTGAACAGATCCATTGATTGTTCTTGAGAACGCCCTACATCTCATCTCATCAGGAACATCATAGATATAAGTAGCTATTTGGTACTGATCTATACGGAGAACTTAATCAGTTTTCCCATCATATTTGGGAGTGACTACTGGAGCTTTAAACTTTGTCGACATAGGGAAATCCACGATGGTTTGCACAAAAGGGCCCCCCTTAATAAAACTTCTTTGAAGAGGATTCTTGGCTTTGGCCATTTCACCTAATATGTTTTCCAAACGTTGAATGGAACCCTTTCAAGCATCTCTGCTAGTTCCATAGATGGCAACTCTTTTATACCGACCTCCATATCTTCCTGAACTTTCTTTCTATGAACCTTCTCTCTGACTAGACCTTTTAGTTCGTCGGGTATTTAATCTGGACTGGGTTGAACCTTTACTTAGATCACTTGGTCGTCGAGTATTTCTCGACGCAACCCGCAGGGCATTTCCCTGGGGTCCCAAATGATCGAAAGAAGAGGCCCTACTTAGCCTTTCTAAGGCACTCAGTCTTTCTGGGATGAGAGATTGTCCATTCGTGGAATTAGTGACCTTAATATAAGAGGTTGCTCCAGGTAGATACGAAAGATCCTTATAAGTTCTGGAACGACTGTGCCCAATACTTCTGGTTGGCGGTGGTGGCATATTCCTGTGATTAAATTGCGCCAACACTCCATCTTGTAGAGTTTGGGCCAACTATCGTATAGTATCCTGCACATCCTCTTGACCTTTGGCCAGGATAGCCAAAATTCCTGTCAAATCATTGTTGTTAAGAGAGGCAGAGGGATTAGGCGGGATTCCCTCATTTCTAGTGCTTGATTCTGGAATTTCAGCCATAGGTGATGAATGATTGAAAATGTTTAGCAATACGTTCCCACAAACGACGTCAATCCATTAGTGCAAAAAACTAGACTCAGCCTAATTAGTTGATCACAGATAAATTAAGTAAAATAAACAAGTCACGAGAATTTTTTTAAAGTGGTTCGACTCAATGGAATAACCTACGTCCACTGTTACGTATTGACTGCCTTGAGTTGTTTTTCGATCCCTGGCAATGAGGATGATACAATGTATTTATAGACCAAGGAGAGTCTTGATTGTTGTCATGTGAAATGATGGAATGCCTTTATTTGTTAGGCATTTATATCAATACATAATGAGAATTAATCACATGAACGCTGTCGCTTCACAGGTGATACAGGTTGTAAAACTGTTGGCGCTTGGTTGGCTGTACAGAATGACTTTTCGGCTATTGGTCGGGCCTCCCAGTTGGTCAGGTTTCCTTATTGGTCGGGCTTTTCTATCACGCTGAGTTGGACTTGTGTCGTGTAGGTTGACACATGCTGGCTTGTAATTGGTCCATGTAGGATGGTAAATTTTGGTATCAACAATGACAATACAATATATATTATTTTAGAAAAATATTTTAAGTCTACTCCTCTCTTTGAGGCTTGGTTTTAGAAAACACCTTTTCTCCCCCTTTGTTAAAGCATCTCTTTTTCTTATATCTTTTTCTCATATCATATTTCTCCGCCTTTATCATTATCGAAAAGGGTGGGCGGTTTTCGAAAGCATATTTTCTTATTGTAAGAAATGGGTAACCTTTAGGTGTGGAAGTGTACTAGCTGCAATGATGGTTAGTGTATCATATACGGAAGCAAAGATTTTATATTCATGAAAATTAGTGATGCACATGTGATTAGGCACATATTCTTCACATTTATCCCCTTAATTTCGGTATTTTTATGATCCAGTGCAGTGTATTTAGCTTGGATTTGTCTCTTATTTATGCTACTAAACTTTTTTGGCAAGTATTTAGTGTTTTGTGTATTTCTCATGTGTTTTACAGGTATTTCATGCAAGTTAGTGCGAAGGAGAACTCAAAACAGTGAAAGAAACCAAGAAATGAAGAGTTGAAGGGCATTTTCGTAATTTTTCAGCCTTAGTTCGAAGGTGGGGCCAACTATAAAGTTGAAGAGCTCTAAATTACAAGAATACTGGAAAAAACGGCACCTCAATCCGAGCTACGGTGAAGAAGTTACGATGTTTTGAAGTTGCGCGATAATGAAGAGTCTGGATGTGTGGATTTCTGTAATTAATTATGCATTTAATGCAGTGCAACTGTTGGAAAACTTGTGCCACAAGCGAAATTTGATGCCAAATTCGTGTAACTTGGTGCTATAAAAGACCAAGCCCTACCTCATTTTCAAGGGGAGTTGCTAGAGAGAGGCTAGGTTAGGAGTAGGTTAGAAGTGCTAGATTGAATTTTAGGGTTAGATTTTGAGAGCAAATTTTCTATTCCTTCAAGAGTTTTCATGAACCCTAGTTTGTAAGAAATTCTGGATTCCAATTCCATTTTTGTTGCTGAATTCAAGTAATATCTTTCCATTCTCTATTTTTATTATTTGCAAATTATTTCCCATGTCTTGTAGATCCATAATTTTGTGTGTGAATTTATTCTTGAACCAAATCATGAGTAGCTAAATTCCCAAGGGTTGGGGTACATGAACTCAATCCAAGGCAAATTATTTATGTAGAAAATAGAGGTTAAATTGAAATATTGATTGAATCGTGAAAGCACCGCTTTATATTTATCTTTGATTTCGTATGGTGCGGGCTTGAACCTCATATACGTAATGCTTAGAATATATAAAGACTGTATTCATTCACCGCTTTATATCTATCTTTGATTTCATATGATGCGGGCTAGATCCCTCATATATGTAATGCTTAGAATGTATAAAGACCGGATCTAGTCAATAATTTTAATTTACAATTCTAGTATTCTATACGGTAATTTGTTAAGGATTGAGGGATTGTACCCTACCCTATTTTCTCCCATTTGTCAGATCTAATTTCTTTTGCACTTTTCAGTTTGTTAAATTTTCCCAATTATTAATCATCTTTTCGTTTCTTTTAAGAAATCATTTCAATTTCTTATTACTATTTGGCAATCTCGATCCCTGTGGATACGATCCCGACTTGCCGGGTTTATTACTTGAGCGACAGGCTTGCACTTGAGCCTAGAGTGAACGCACTTTTGAGACAAATTCTAAGTCGCGTCAAGTTTTTGGTCATGTCATATATGTTTCATTCCTACATTATGTGGGATGCTGGAAATTTTATCTTTGAGAAAAGATTTTATTAAAATTTGCTATTTCGGTATAGGAAATGTTTTATTTGGAAAATAATTTCTCCCCCTTTATTTTTTAGTAAGTGAATGACATACGATTGAAAGTATATGGATCATGTTTAAGAGGTTGGTATTCAAAATACAAGTGTTATGTGTTCTAAGTGTGGAAACTATATCCATGTGCCAATGTGAGTGAAAATTAATTTCATATGATTGTATTATCACATAAAATTTGAATTTTGATGAGGAAACATTTGAAAACTGAGGTATGTGAATTTATAACCTTTTAGTAGATCTTAGTGGCTTCATTTCTTTTAACGATATCTTTTCCATGTTTGGGTTATTGATTCATTTTATAAAGGTTTTCTATTTTATTATCTCACTTGGTTTTACAACACAAAAGTGTGTGTAATTTTTAAAATAGTTCACAAGAATGTCGTCTTATCTTTGTTTTTGAAAACATTTCATCAAAATGTTCTTTTTTCCTTTTTTAAAACAGGGTTAGTGTGTACAGATGTATAACAAGTTATATTCCTTTATAAACCGTTGAGTGATATCCATATCCCATGGTGCATGATATTTATAATGTGTATTTTGCAATTAAGACGTGTGTGCTCATAAAAGTTAATGTTAGTTACCTAGCCTTTATACGCTTTCCATTTTCATCCACCTTTTGCAAAAAAATTGCCCAATGTGATGATCACTTCACTTGGCTTTGTAGTTGCCTCATTTGGTTTAAGTACACTACACTTTCCTTTCCTCATTGATCCTCAATATCCTTATTTTCACATATACACTTGAAATATTTTCATTAGTAGCATAGGCATATGTAATGTCAATTAATTCATGTATGTTCTTTTAGTTTTACAATGCTAGTCATAAGTCATTCAACACACATTTATGATTCAATAGGTGTATTGTCATAATGTAATGGGATTGCCATTACAAGAACTTTTTCATAAGAATTTCAATATCCCATGTATATGGGAATGCCATTTTATCAATTTAATTCATGTGAAAATTCTCACGATAATAGGATTGTCATTGGTGATGGGATTGCCATCAAAATTCAATAAGCATATATATCATTTACGCTCAAGAAAGTGCAATAATGATGGGATTGCCATACTGTGTTAAGTGAGGATTAATTTTCAATGTTCATATATGAGAAGGTATTGCCTTCTGGTGGGTAGGATTGCTACCAAATCATCATATAGATGGGAATGCCATCAGATATTCACTAAGACCAGATTGCCACCTTTATCTCTCGAGTGAGATTGCCACTCAAATTTTAGAATGACGGGAATGACGTCAAATTGAGATTATGTATGTAATATTGAAGCACAACTTGGGTATAGATTCGGTGTGTAACAACTTATAACTTTTAATAAGGACGATATCTATTTATGCATTTTTTATAGCATGTGATTGTGAGTGTCCAGTGAGACTTTCTTAAACATGATCTATTTTTACCAAAATAATTGTGTGAGCATGTTGGAGCATATTTTTGAGCATGTGAGAAAATAGGTATGATTATATAGATGTACCATTTAGTTCTCGATGAGGTGGCTTGTATCTAAACTAGTGTATATTACTAATGACTTTTAACATTTTTTAGGCACCGGTACCATAAAGTGTAAGCGTATTTATTCGCAAGTGATATAGTAATAATGGAAGTATTTGTTCAAATGCGCTAGTGAGTAACATGAACTACCCGTGTAGCATATTTTAATCTTATTTAAATGATGAGCACAAACAATTAGGCATGTGTAATAACAAAGGCTATTTATATTCAAAGCGTGTGTGAAAATACTTAGTGATATCATTTTATCACATTAATCATGGTATTAATATCGTGGGCACGTGTAATAATATTCAGCGATCAATAAGGGTTAGGTGTGTAAAGCATCAGTTTCAAATATTATGAACCAAAGTATGATTTTCAAACTTCTTTAGATAACCTTTCAACAAATATCTTTCATAACTTTCTCAAATATTTAAATGTTACTTTTCCAAAAAAAATCTTTATAAAACTACCGAGGGATTTCTTTAAAAAGATTATCCTTTTTATTTTTAAAGAAAATTTTCAACGTGTACAAGGGCAAATGGGTACTTTAGTATTTTTGTAAAATTCTAAAGTTATTTCTTTTTCAAATCCTTATTTTGGTTTCTTACTAAAATATCATTTATGAAGTGCACTTATAGGATAAGGATTCAAGAATACAAAGATTGATTTAATCACAAATTTGGGATTTAATTTGTGGGAAATATGTGGGATTTTTGTCTCGGCTTATATGTATGTATGGAAAATTGATAAATTGTTTGTATACTCATTGACGTTCGTAAGGGCAAGTGTTTAGCTTCAATAAGTATAAGTGTGAGTGTACTACATGTATGATATATTAGTAAGAACTAAAAAGTAGTGAATGTGTATGATGTTTTGACAATAACACTTTACAAAGGCATATTTTCAAAATCTATTTTCATTCTAAAACACTTTTCTTCTTTTTCATAAAAACATTTTCAAAGGCAAGAACCTAGTCCTTCTTCCTTATAACAATAATCTCTGAAAACCCTTTCTTTTAAAAAAAATTCTTTCATTTTCCAAAAACTTGACAAATATCATTTTTCAAAAATCGCCTCTTTGGGATGTGATCTTTAAACTCAGAATATACTTTTAAAAATAAATATTTATGAGCTAGTCTCTGATACCAATTATTGGCCCAAAAATTATCCCAAGAGGGTGTGTGTGTGTGGTGGTAGGGGGGGGGAGGGGGGAACTGGGATATTTACATTTCATCGACTTTTTGCAATTTCAAATTTCTTTCTTTCTTTTCATTGTCATTTTATAAACAATGAAACTTAGTACAAATATTTTCTTAGTTTGTTGATAAAATGATTTGTCTATTGTTGTATTGCATCCATATACATTCACATTCAAATTCAAGTAATTTAAGTATCAATTATTTTTATAGTAAAAGATGAATGTAAATGAGGTGAGGTAGGCGAGAGGGTTTAAAAAAAAATTAAATCGAGGTTTTAGCGTGGTTTGGCCTTGCCTACAGTCACGATCGAGACAGTACTCGAGAATTTTACTATCTCCGGTTCACTTATGGTGTTACCAAACCTCACAAGGAACTCCACCTTGTCACTCATAACCAGCAAGACGGTACCCTCATCCTTGCCCTAGTGGTACCTATGCAATATCCCAAGGACTTTAAATGCCTCGAATAACCGTAACAACGGTGCTACCGGTCACGAAAATACAATGAAGTTCAATCGTAATCAATAGTACGAGATTGATAAACGAAACAAGTTCAACCATGTATTTTAATTTAAGGGTATTTGGGTTAGGATAAATGTATTAGGAGTTTTGGGTTTTAATCTCTAAGCACTCACGTGGGTTTAAGTATTTTTGTTCAAGAATGATTTTGGATTTAAATCAATTTGAATCACAAGTGGGTTTTAGATATGGAACTTGGATGAAATGAATTTACTTTGGAACACATGGGGTTTAGTTTAGAACATGGATATATTGAGTTTTGATTATTGAAACTCATATGGTTTGGATTAGGCCCGTGCTTCGGCCGGATCGGATCGAAAAATGCCTATTCGAAAAAAATTCCCATTTTTTTTAAAGTAAAATAATTATTCCGATTTTCGATCCGCTTTTTTTGGGAAATAAAAAAAAAATCCGAATTCGAAAAATCAAAAAATAATAAATCCGCAAAATATATTATAAATCTTGAAATTTTGAAAATTCCAAAATTAAAAAAAAATAAATTTTCGATTTTCGATTACCCGAAATTCTCATTTTTAATAAACAAAGAAAATAGCTTAACCGAAGATGTAAATACATGAGGATTTGACCCATTTTTTCATTTGTGTATGAGTTATGAGGATACTCTCCTTTTTATAGAGCACACTTTAGAGCCCTCTTCATTTCCCAACCGATGTGGGATATGGAAAATTTTTAAAAAATCGAAAATAAAAAATAATTCAAAAAAAATTGGAAAAAATCGGAAAAATCGGATTGGAAAAATAAAAAATTCACAATTATTTTCGATTTTCGATCCAACTTTTTTCGAAAAAATTGGAAATTGACAAACTAAAATTTCATTCCAAATTCGAAAAAAATCGGATCGGAAATTGGAAAAATCGAAAGTTCAAAAAAAAAAATATAGCCCTAGTTTGGATGAATCGGTTTGAGGTTTGAATCTTTACTTCCAAGGAGCTTTGGCTAGGATGGATATTTGGGTTTGAATCTCACATAGATGGAAATAGGTTTAAGAGAAAGGATGACTCAAGATTTGGTTTGTAGATTGGGTGATTTGATATTCTAATGGGAGGCATGTATTTATAGTATGAGGTTGGTTAGGTCATCAAAACGTGGGTATAATAGTTGGTAAAGGTGTAGGAAGCCATCAAATAAGGGGTAGGAAGTTTGGAACAAGTTACCAAGGTTAAATGTACTTTGCTAGAAATTTGAGTCGGCTCAAAGTGATGATGAGTTGACTAGAACCTTCTTAGTTAGCCTTGTAAAATATGAGAGGACTCAACATGGAATCTTGGACTTTTAATCGACTCATATTCTAATTTGATTCGACTAAAACCTCCTTGCTTGGCCAGGAAGAGTTTTTTTGGGTCCATGGCTTAAGTAAGGGTAGGTTTATTAGCTTATATATGATCAAAACATGTTACTTTAACTTTTTACAACGGTTCCTAAAGTATAGTAAAATAAAGTAATAAACATCACGGCTTTTTGAGCATTCACTTAATTTGTTTGAATCATGAAATGTTGGTTTGTGTTGTTATTCGAGCTTGAGTTTCGTCTTGATAAATTTGTGTGATATGGTCATGAACTTCCTCACGTCATTGGTTAATCTTGAACTTCATAGTTAGGCTTTGAACTTCTCTTGTTGTATAATAAATGAACCCTGTCATCGCTTGATGATTGCTATGTGATGTGATGATGGGGTTGCTTATATGATTGATTTTGTTCTTGTATTGATTGGGATCTTCATTGACTTGTTTGGGCATGTTGGTATGGTTGCATAAATGGTGTGATTCCTGTAACATATCTCATAATGTATTGAGTGCTTGTTTTTACCTCAAGTACATTAGAGAGATAATAATGAAGTCTGATCATATATTAATTGTGTTGTCATTATACAAAACTCTTTTATGGTTGAAATGAATTTTGTTTCATATTAATGAGGTGTGATCTTATATTGTTTGGGTTTATTGAGATTTTATTTTGGAGCATGTATTACCTATATAAGTGTCTGGAAGTTAATACAATCCCAAATTACCTAACATAAGTGTCAATACAGACATATGGATTGGTTTGAACATTTCATATTTGATTAATTGAGTTGTTTTAATAGTTTTAAACGTTTGAATCATCTGAAATGGTGTGTGTGATTATATTTAGAGGCAAGTTTTATCAATTGAAGGATAAACATTAAATTAGATCCTTAAACTCTCAAAAATTCACGATTCTTAATGTGTTATCTTCTTGTTTGTATTGTTGAGAGGTTTTGATCATGTTAAAATAATTAACTTAGTTTCATGGCTTTAACTCTCTTTACTATTAATCTTTTTTAGGCCTTTGTTCTTTATAGGAGGCTTCAATGTTTGAATTTGATTGAATGAAATTTATGCTTGTTGTTGTTATCCATCTTTTTAGTTGATGTTTCTTGTACTTGTTCATGCTTACAATACCTCGTGACTTATTTAAATAATCCTTAGACGGTTGATTGATTTGTTAGTTAGATGCTTGAATCCCTATTTTGGGTTTGTCATGAGGTATCCTCATCAAATCTTAAGTGAATGTTAATATTGGTTTACCTTTAAACTGTAAAAGTTTTATGAGAAAATAGTGAGTTATTTATATTATCAATTAGATTGCTATCATCCAAATTAGTTGTATATTCTCTTGAAAATATTTGGGTTCACAATAATGATCATTTATGAAAAATCCACAAATATGATCAATCCTAGGAAAAACTCATCATCTTATGAAAACAATCAACAAACCAAAAAATGACTAAAGATTAACTTACCAATAGATGAACATATCGAGGATTGAAATGTAGGATGTTACACACTACTCCAAAAGAATAGTAACGGATGGTTTTAGAGCATGAATGGGCGATTTTTCTAAGAAAAGGTTTGAACTGACAATGCATGTGCATATTTAAGAAACATGACCTTTTAATCGCCTTAGGTTTCATTAACATGAAACTAGGTTTGTGTGTCGCAAAGGGTTTCTAGGGGTGAGAAAAAAAATTTTATCGCGCAAATACTTCGTAGTTAGAAAAATCTTCTAGAAAATATCGTGAGCCTATTCTTAATCCCAAATCTTGTGAGGAATTTTTTTTATTATATGATGTATTTCTATTAAAAATGGTATTTTATCCCACAACTAAACTATGGTTAATGACAAAATATAAGCAGTCAATTATCACAATCAAGGTTTATGGTTATATCAAATACTCTAAACAAAAAACATATAGCCTTTAAGTCCTAAGATATTTTTAAGACTGAAAAATCGAAGTATAAAATACATAAGTCAAGTGAGGGAGCATAAGTGAATATAATGAGCATTAACCGGTGAAGTCAAATGTAGATTTCAATGAAAATCTCACATGAAAATCAAAATTTGATATATAATGGAAAAACTCTCATTCTTTTTTAAAAATATAAATTTCAAACTACCACTTTTTCTTTCTCAAAACATAAGTCAAGATCTTTGATAGAAATTTTTTACATATCATATAAGTTGAAATCAAAGCCCATCGAGTTTAAAATGGACTTCGGGGAAGACTTTATACCCTGCACACAATTGAGTCGTATATTTCACTATTTGTAGAAAGAAAGTTGGAGTTACGTGAGAAAAATGGGAAAAATTAAGTGTACATCACCAATCTATTGCAAAATATGAGATAAACTCTATGTTTGATCTTTTTCGTTAATTAGTAATAAGTTTAAATGTAATATGTAAACAAAATCATGATTTGGAATACTAACTAATGTGGTAAAAAAATGTGTGAAATGAGGAAATAAGGATTAATTAAGATGAATTATATCTAAAAATGAGTTAAAAAATACTTTACAATCTTTTGGAAAAAATTGATAAAGTAATGAATTTGAAACAAGAAATTTGGAATTGCTCGTCAGATAGATAACAGTTGAAATACAAGCTTTGGGGCTTCCAATTAATTAATAATATATCATAAGAGGCTAAAAAGGAAGTGTGGGGGTGAAATTAGGGAAAGACAAAAGTTTGACAAAGTTTAAAGTTGAAAAATTGCCTAAATAGTAGGCAGTGGATTTATAGTCGCATTTCAAGACCTTAAAAACTCTTGCCTAACCTTTTATTTACAATAGAACAAATTGAGGGAAATCCCCGAAGTGCCTAAACAAGGGTACCGCTTGATATGCACATACAAGTCGGTATTTATAATGAAAAATTTTGGTACAATGAAATTTCTCATAATTTGAACTCTGAGAAATTTCACTACCAGAGTATTTTCGTCCTAAGTATACACTATATAAACCATTAGAATATTCGTTGAAGTACTACCTTATTATGCTAATACTCGATCTGTCTCATAAATTATCCTACATGTCTTTTTGAGGACGCCTCAAATTAATAGTTTACTTTCTTTTTGGCCGTCAATTGAGTGTATCCTTAAAAAATGTTGTTTTTAAATAACAACTATTAATTAGGGATGAAAGAGTACTTATCCCAAAGGAATATGAGGACAAGTAAGTACAATTCAAAAGATTATCACAAATTTAAGACATCGCCCTTACTACTACAAACTTGATTTTTTCACTTATTTTTTTTGCAGAAGAAGAAAGCACCTGTATACAAATTTCTTCAACCGGATTTTAGTGATTATGTTAAAAAGTTGTTATTATAAATATTATAGATACTGTATTACACATATTATAAGATCAACCGAGAATAACTACAACTTACCCATATACGTTGTTCCAATATTAACACTAACAACACAACACAAAAAATGCTATTGTGGCATGTTTAAACAAGGTGAATCGAACACGATTTAAAACTGTACCAAATTCTGACATGATTTATTTATAATCTAACACGATTTAAAACCGTGCTATAATTTAACACGGTTTAAAATCGTGCAAAATACGTCTCCAATTTGAAAATGGTAAGTAAAAGAAACAAAATCAGAACGGCTCCCGTGCGGGAGCCCAAATGCGAGACTCTCGTGCGGGATCTTTTTTAAAAATAAAAAAAAATGTTTTTTTTGATTTTTTTTGTGGGTTATAAACATTTCAGTGCACCCATGTAAAAAAAATCAGCTCAAAATAACACTTTTTTGTATTTTAAAAAAATGGATCAATTTTTTACAGTACTTAAGTTGTTTAAAATACTGTCAAATATTGACCCATTTTTTTAAAATACCAAAAGTGTTATTTTGAGTTGATTTTTTTTACAGGAGTGCATTGAAATGTTTATAACCCACACACACACAAAAAAAATTCCCCCTAAAAATCATCCCGCACGGGATCCTGACTCTAAACAAAATTATAAAGTCAATTGATTTTCATTTGGAGCCATCTTTTTTCATCCTCGCTCACTCTCCCGCCCAACTTGTAAGCCCGATTCTCTCTTTGCCATGCAAACATTTTCACATAATTAATATCCAATCACATTACGACCTCAAGAAAATTTCTCACACATACTTACCATAACTTTAAACCCGTAACTCCTCACTCTCTCATTAACTCAGCTTTTCAGTATTGTGAAAGTAAACCTAGAAAGTTTGAGAGAGAGAGAAGCTTTATTGTCTCGAACATTGAATCCAATATGATGGAATGATGTCTAGGTATGCTTGTAAATTCTTATATTCATCTATTTTTTTTATTATTTTTGTTGTATTAGGTGTTTATTTAGTGCGAATCTGATGTAAAATTGGGATGTTGTGTGTTTGTTACTGTGGATATATTAGTTAAAAAACTATTCAATTGGTTTCTAATTTTTGTGCCAAAGATGAAATTTGCGTGATTTTGTGTTGCTAATAGAAAATTTAGGTCAAAATTTTGATTTTTATGTTTAAAATTGATGTACTATATTCTACGGTAATTAGATTGAAACTTAATGTAGTAGATTCAACGATCAAATTAGATTGAAAATAAATGTACTAGATTCAATGGTATGCGTGTATATTTAGTAATGTATATATATAGAGAGAGTGATAATAAAATGGATACCACGAATGAGAAGGAGAAATGTTGTTTTATTCATTCACATGACTTGTAATTTATAGGCAGATTACAGATACATAAAAGTAGGAAACACTAAAACACTAATACTCAAAAGAAGGAAACACTATAACACTAATACTCTGTTACAGTGAATAAAGGTTAAAAAAATAGGAAACTAACAATTCTAATATGCTAACTAAAAAGCCTAAAATATTGGCTTAAGAAAGTGGGATGCTATACTCTTGAATTCGTTCAACACCCCCTCAAGTTGGAGTTGGGATTGAAATGTCAAGAACGCCCAACTTGGGAAGTAGCCGACGATGAGCTCCTACAAGTGGTTTGGTAAGAAAGTTCGCCAATTGGTCACTGGAACGAAGGTAGGAAGGATCAATGAGGCCTGCGTGAATTGACTAAGTTTGTGTACAGTGTATTTAATATCAAGTCGTGTTACAGTGAGATACAAAAGACAACCCACAAGTTGACGATAGATTATCGGATCAGGGAGGGGAGTACCATCTTTTGGGCGTAAACGAAGATGTTGTTCTATAGGGAGATCAGATGGTTGAGAACTAGCCATACCATAATCAGATAAGATGTCAAGAGTATATTTGCATTGACATAGAAAAATGCCTTCTTTAGAGCGAGAGACTTCGACACCTAAAAAATAACGAAGATTGCCAAGGTCTTTTATGGAGAAAGATTGAGCAAGAAATTATTTGATATCATAGAGGGCTTCATCGTTGTTTCAAATGATAATAATATCATCAACATAGATGGGAATAAAAATAGAAGTCTGATCACGAGTATATGTAAAAAGACTATAGTCTGAAATAGATTGATAAAACCCTCGACGAATAAGAGTAGTGGAGAATTTAGAGAACCATTGACGAGAAGCCTGTTTAAGACCATATGTAGATTTATTTAATTTTCACACATGAGTCTCCCCTTTGTGAAAGAATCCAGGAGGAAGTTTCATATAGACTTATTCATTGATATCTCCTTGGAGAAATGCATTGTTGACATCAAGTTGGTGTAATGAACAATTTTTAATGGCAACAATGGAAAGAATAAGATGAACAGTAACTAGTTTGGACAAAGGTGTGAAGGTATCATGATAATCGTTTCCTTCAACTTGAGTATAAACTTTGGAAACTAAACGAGATTTATATCTCTCAATAGAACCATCGGATCGATATTTAATTTTGTATACCCATTTGCAACCAATGGGGGATTTTCCTTTCGGAAGGGAACATAAAGACCAAGTATTGTTTGATTCAAGGGCCTGAATTTCTTTGGCCATGACATCACGCCATTCGATAGATTTTATGGCTTAAGAATAAGATCTTGGTTCTTGATGTTCAATGATATTAGTTATAAAGGCACGATGGGAATGACTTAGATTAGATAAAGAAAAATAATTTGCTAGCGAAAAAATAGTTGAGAGTGAAATCTAATTACAAATATAATCCTTCAGATGACCCGGAGGACGACAAATTCGTTGAGGATGATTATTAATGATAGGAGTAGGTGTCGTCGAATGAGAGTTAGTGGACGGAGTGTCCCTAGAAATAGATGTAGAAGTGGTTGTGATATCAAGCTGAGAAGATGTAGGAATAGTCACTGGAGAAGCCTTGGAATAATCGACTATGTTGTGAGGGATAAAAGCACTGGGAGAAATATCAGTAGGAGAAATTTATGAGGGAGTGTAGTCAAAAGTTCCATCATCATTGCTTGACGTAATGGTTATGGAATTTTTCAACGATGGAGATGGAAGATCATGATATGAAAAAATTGACTCGTAAAATATGACGTCTCGAGAAACATAGATTTGATGAGTTTTGAAATCATATATACGATATCCCTTTTTACCATATGGATAACCAACAAATAAACCAGGTTTGGATCGATCATCAAATTTATGTTGAATTTTCATATTTTTAGCAAAACATAAACATCCAAAGACTCGAAGAGATGAATATGAGGGAATGGTTCCAAGTAAAACTTGATGAGGTGATTTATATTTAAGGATCAGAGTTGGAAGTTTGTTAATAAGAAAGGTAGCAGTGAGAATACATTCACCCCAAAAGGAAAGAGGCAAGTTTGCTTGAAATCGTAGAGCTCTAGCAACATCATGTAGATGCCGATGTTTACGTTCTACAACGCCATTTTATTGGGGGGTCGCAACGCAACTACGTTGGTGAATAATTCCATTTTCATGAAACCATGTTTGAAATGGTTTAGAAAGAAATTCAGAACCATTATTTGAACGAATGGTTTGAAGTTGAGGAAGAAAAATGTCCCCATTGCCAGAATTGATACGAGAATTTTTTGTATTGAATTGACGATTGATTTGATTAAAAAAATGAATTAACATGGTGAAAGTTTCTGATTTATATTTCATTAAGTAAATCCAAGTACACATTGAATAATCATCAACAATAGTTAAAAAGAAACGTGATCCATTATTAGAAGGTATAGAGAAAGGACCCCAAATGTCAACATGAATTAATTCAAAATAATGAGAAGAACAAGATGTACTTTGAGAAAAGGAAAGACGCGGATGTTTAGCACGCGGGCATACATCAAAAACAAAATCCTTACTTGCAATATTATCTGAAGAATTCTTAACAAGGAAATCAAAACGAGACCTAGATAGATGACCAAGGCGAGAATGCCATACGTCAAATTTATTACAATGTTTGAAAGAAAAAGCAAAATTAAAGTCTAAATCTGCATCAAGATAAAAGAGACCATTTAGAGCACTACCCCGACCAATCTTCTTCATCGTTGCTCGGTCCTGAAATAAACATTCAGAAGATGGGAAAATTACATAACAATTTTTTGACTTTGTTAATCGTGAAATAGATAACAAATTGAATTTAAAGGATGGAATGTGAAAACATTCTTGAGAGTAAGTGATGATGAACATTGAACCGTGCCTATATGCGTCACAGGTGCTTGAGAACCATCAGGTAATTGAACTGCCATACTTTTATAAACAGTGGAATATGAAAAATAAATAAAAGAGATGTACATATATGATTAGAAGCACCTGAATCAATAATCTAATAAGAGGATAAACAAGTGAGGGTTATACCTGCCAAATGGAATACTGATCCACCAGATTCTTCTTTGGCTAGAAGTGTAATGAACTTGTTGTATTGTTCAGATGTTAACTGATTAGGAAAAGTAGCGGAAGTGGATAATGGTGGCCCTGATTTCTTCACCTGCTTATCTGGAAAGCCATGAATCTGGTAGCATGTAGCAAGGGTATGACCATGCTTGTTACAATGCTCATAGAAAGGGCGTTGGCGCTTTCTCGCTGGTCGAAATGGCAGTTTAACATCTGAAGCACTATTGAATCAATGGTAGGAGTTGTTCGAATATGAATCTCTAGTTGTTTTTCTTCTTGACATACCAAATTTTAGATACACTGAATTGAAGGGAACAGTTCCATCAAGAGAATTTGACTTAGAATAGCTAAAAAAAGATCATGGAGTCCTTGAAGAAACTCCATGGCACGATCTTAATTTTGCTGATCAATAATGCCTTTAGCATTACCATAGATACATGAAGTGATAGAAGTAATAGAACTGAGTTCGTCCCATAAAGATTTGAGTTGTGTGAAATATAATGAAACAGACATACCTTCCTGCTTAAGGGCAAATATTGATTATTTCAATTGACAGATCTTAGGAGCATTCAATTGAGAAAAATGATCCTTCAGATCTATCTAGATTTGTGCTGCAGTTTCAACATATAGGATACTAGGGTGGATCCTAGGTGAGACAGAATTAAGAATCCAACTTCCAACCAAATCATTACATTATTCCCAGTTAGAAATATCATCTTTCTCCTTTGGAATGGGAAGTGATCCATCAATAAAACCAAACTTGATTTTTGCACGAAGTGCCATTGTTACTGCACAACTCCATGATCCATAATTGTCTCCTGTCAATAGAGGTGTAACAATAATGGTAGAAGGACTATCTGAGTGATGAATGGCATAAGGATCTGTTTTGATAGGTGTTTATGGTTGTGGAGATAATGATGATGATGTGATGTTGGTGAAAAGAGTTTCAGCAGACATGGTGAAGAACATAGAATGAAAAAAAATGAATATAGGACTGAAATAGATTCACTGCTCTGATACCATAATAAAATGGATACCACGAAAGAGAAGGAGAAAAGTTGTTTTATTCATTCACATGCCTTGTAATTTATAGGCAGATTACGGATACATAAAAGTAGGAAACAATAAAACACTAATACTCAAAAGAAGGAAATACTATAACACTAATACTCTGTTACAGTGAATAAAGGCTAAAAAATAGGAAACTAACAATTCTGATATGCTAACTAAAAAGGCCTAAAATATTGGCTTAAGAGAGTGGGTTGTTATACTCTTGAATTCGTCCAATAAGTGATGTTTATGGTGTTTTTTTTGTATTAATTGTTTGTTTAGTGTGAATCCGGTGAATAAATGAAAGCTTGTGTTAGTGTGGATTGTTTGATGAAAAGCTATTCGATTTGTTTTTACTTTTTTGTGAAAATCTCAAATTTATGTCAAATTAGATTGAAAATCAGTGTAATAGATTCTACTGTATATTTAAATATTTAATTATGTAGATACATATGGGTGAATACAAAAAAATAGGTATTATTTCATCTCCAATATAACATTAGCATAAGCATCTGTAAAAGATGATAATGTATCATAATCCAGTGAATAACTTTTGAATATTTAACATTGGCCCTAAATCAAAATAATTATGCCGTTAGAGGGTGATAACTTGAAAATATCTAGATTAGGCTTAAAAACAAGTCATTAAAGGTTGAAAACCTAAACCAACCCCCAAATGGCCACGTAAGAGGTATGAATACCTCGCACGGGAACAATGTAACTTGTAGGAACTGACCATGTAACCACGGATCTCCCGGCTTGAGAATATGACGATAATTTGAAAATATTTAGATTAGGCTTAAAAACAAGCCATAAGAGGGTGAAAATCCAAACCAACTACAAAATGACTCTGTAAGAGGCACTAACACCTCGCACGGGACCAATGTAACTCGTAGTAATTGACCTCGTAGTCACGGGACTCTCGGTTTGAGAATATGATGATAATTTGAAAATATTTAGATTAAGCTTAAAAACAAGTCGTTAAAGGGTGAAAACCCAAACCAGTGCCCAAATGGACTCGTAAGAGCATGAAAACCTCGCACGGGACCAATGTAACTTGTATAAACTTACCCCGTAATCCCGAGTCTCTCAGTTGGAGAATATGCCAATAATTTGAAAAAATCTAGATTAAGCTTAAAAACAAGCCGTTAGAGGGTGAAAACCCAAACCAGCTCTCAAACGGTCTCCTAAGATGCACTAACACCTCGAACGGGATCAATGTAAATCGTAGAAACTAATCGCGTAGGCATGAGACTTCCTGTTTGAGAATATGACGATAATTTGAAAATATCTAAATTAGGCTTAAAAATAAGCCATTAAGGGGTGAAAATTCAAACCAGTCTCCAAACGGCCCCATAAAAGGCATGAACACCTCGTAGGAGACCAATGTAACTTGTAGGAACTGACTACGTAGTCACGGGTCTCTCGATTTGAGAATATGATGATAATTTGAAAATATCTAGATTAGGCTTAAGAACATGCCGTTAGAGGGTGAAAACCCAAACCAACTCTCAAACGCTCCCTGTTGATGTAAAAAACTAGATTTGATCTAAGTATTTTAATCACAGATAAAAATGAATAAAGAAATATGAGACAATAGATTTTTAAAGTGGTTCAGCACACTGTTGTTATATTGATGATTGTTTGCCTGGAATTCTCGATAATTGGTCTACTAAGAGATCCAGTGTCCCCCTATAATGAGGAGGTTACAATGTATTTATAGCCTTGAGGCTGCACAAATGAAAGAATAATGAGTTGTTATTTAGTAGACATGTACATCTATATGATAATAATGAGCATTCAATGCGCACTCGTCTCTTTGATTTTCTTATTCTGCACGCTAAGTTGCTCGGGCTGCCTGAGTTGCTCGGACCGCTTGAGTTGCTCGGTACACTGAAGTTCCTTAGGGAACATGGGTTGCTCGGGACGCCTGAGTTGGTCGGGGAGCTTAAGTTGCTCGAAGGCAGTATGTGGTTCGTTAAAAGTGTTTGTAAGTGCTATCTAGGTTGACACGTGTCTCCAAATAATTGATCCACGTCAACAGACTAAATTTAGTATCAAAAGAAGCCCCCAATGTTTCACAGTTGAAGTTGAAGGAGAGTGTGGAACATTTTGCTGCTTAGATTTTCAATTTTTATTGATTTTAGGCAAAATTTCGTTGTATATAACTCCTTTTTAAGTGCATATTATCAGGCTTTTAAAGTATTTCGAATTTTTATAGCCCCTTTGATATTCGTGCCCTTTTCTTCTTTTAGCCGTAAAAAACGCAAACGTTTTCCCTTGTAATCATTACCTTTCTCTATTCTTGAGGTAAAGTATTTAAACGCGGATGAAATCCTGTCTTCTTTCACTTTTTAAATTTTTATCTTTGAACTCTTCATCTTTTCTCTGTCTTGTGCCTTTGTTCTTTCCATCGTTCGTTGAAAATAGATCTCTATTTTCTCTGTAAGATCTTCTTCCTTCCTCTTTACTTTATTCGCCATGGTTTATCCTGTTGAATCTTTAGACAAATTTTGATCTGAGTTTTTAATCCCTTCGTGGGTTATTTTAGAAGAACTTTCTGAACCTTCTAATTATTTTTCTTTGGCTGAGGGACATTGGTTCCCCAGTCTTTTTGTATCCGAATGTGACTTTTCTTTCCCACTAAATCCCCCGTGTTTGGAGTTTTGTCAATACTTTGATGTTGTACCTGCAAGAATAGCTCTAAACACATGGAGGATAGTTAATGGCGTATATAGGCTGAACCAACTTCATGGAACTCGATTGGGAATTCCAGAGATCATGTATAGATGGGTTATCAACGATAGTACTTTTTATTTAAAAACTAGGTTTTCGAATAGGGCGTTAGTTGTCAATCTTCCTGATGCCAATAGGGATTACTTTGAACATGGAGTGGTGATGAAAAATTGGCAACACCCTCCATTAAATGGAGGTGATTTATACCAAGGTCCCAAATGTCCACCTTATGGCAATGGGATAGGTTGTTTTTATTTTTTGAAATTCTTCTTTCTTTATGTTCGATAAAATGCATCACTAACATTTGTTTTTATTTGTTACAGTTGACAGTAAAAGAAAATCTCCCAAAGAAACTGATATTAATTTAAAGCACTTAAAACTTAATTGGGATTTGCATAAATCAGTTGCCGAGGAACATATCAGGTCTGCCTCTTACTTGTTGCAATATAAGAGCTATACTTCATCTTTCACTGCTCGTCCTCGTCTAGTGGTGGTTAATCTAGACCAAGTACCAGCCTTTGAGACTAGCGTAGAGGGTTCTTCCTCTGAGTCGAGTATTCCCATCGGTGATCTAATGAAGAAAAAAAGAGCTCCCGCCTTCTTTGATAAATCTGCTTCTACCAATGTGGAGGCAAAGAAAAATAAAAAAGAGGTCCCAGAAGAAGGGACGAGAACCATTGGTACACTTCCTCCTGCTGCTGCCAAGAAGACTGGCCAGAAGCCCCCTGGGGCTCTGAGCAGGACTATTTCCATCTCTCCTCCGAGTGAGGTTATTTTCATGTCACCAACAAAGACAACGTCTTTAGTTGAGAATGTTCATGTTCGTCTGAGGAGGTTAAAGAAAAGTTCTTCTGAGAGACTTGCTGAACTTGTCTCTCAACCATCAACTATTGAAAGTGGCGTTCCAACCTTTGTTTCCCCGAGCTCCGCTGTGGGTTTGGTAAAATCCTGGACTATCCCAGAAGTCCAAGGCATTGAGGATACACTTTCTCGTGAGAGAATTAATACCTTGGCTGCTCAACACATTGCCTCAGTAAGTATATTCAACTTGACCCCTTTTATTTTGTTATTTTTTTATATATGTCCATGTATTGACTTGAAGTGATTTCTTTTTTCAGCTAGTGACGTGTTTTAACATCCTTTTGAAGAAGGATGAAGCAATCAAGGCTTCAAGTTACTCGGGAGGAGTAGAGGAAGCCTTTGTTGGTTTGACCCAGTCTTTAAAAGACTCTCATCAAAAGTACGACGAAGATAAGGTTGCCTGGGAAAAGTAACTCAAGTCCATTGAGCTGGACAAAAATCAAGCTGAGAATGCCGCCAAGGAATTAGAGAAGAAGTTGAAAGAGTTTGATCAGAGCAACAAAAATCTTGAACAGAGCAACAAGGAGCTTGAGGCTAAACTCAAGACTGCTGAAAATGAGGTTGTTGCTCTTCAAGATGTTGAGTGACAGAAAAAGGAGGTGGAGGATAAATTAAAGGCTGCCGAGGAGCTCCTTAGGGAAAGGACCTCCTCGAAGAAGGCAAAGAGGAAGAAAGCAGTTAAAAAGTCTTTCAGTGCTAGTTGGGATAAAGGCTGGAACAAAGGCCAGTCTATCATGTCTTCTCAAATGGAGTATGCCAGCCTTAAATATTTTAGGGACGGATGGGTTGCAGCCTTGTAAGAGCTGAAAGTTGCTGAGAATTCTGAGTTATTCTAGCAACACACTCATGGCCCTCCTCCCTCTCCTGGAGAAGAAGAAGAGGATGAAGCTGCCTCAGAGGAGTCTTCCCTGATGATTGGAGATCAGATTCCTATTATTCCAGTTATTTAGCCTGCCAAGTAACTCCAACCAACCAGTACTTCTGTCGAGCATCTATCATTATCTTTCGAGCAAGCATCCCATTCATCCAAACCTTCTGAGGAAGTCATAGGGAACAAAGAGAAGGTGTAAAGTTGCTCGGATTTTTATTTTGTTGTTCTATTGAATGTAATCTCAGACTTTGTATTTTCTCTTATGATGAAATAAAATTTGAACTTTGATTGTTCATCTCGAATTTCTCCCTTACTTGCTCTGTCTGCATCCTTATTGATTCTTTATATTTTTCTTTGCTAGTTTATGGCCAGGATGGAGCTCTTATCAGCTCATGATACAGAATTAATGAAGAAAATCAATGACTATTTTAAAGCTGGTCATGCAGATCTTAGGAAGCTCAAATCATTAATATCCTAGGCTCAGATGCTTCCGATCGAGCAGTTGAAGCTTACCAATACCTGGAGTGCTTGCTCGATCGTGATGTTGCCAATCATGTGGCCTACTATGAGATGATTGAAGACCTCCAAGGAATAATCGAGGAACTCCAGCAGCAGTATAAAGAATCTTCCACACTTTTGCATCAAGGATATGAGAAGAAATATCAACAATTAAGCTCTGACAAAGGATATGCCCAATTCATCTCTGCTTATGAGAAGAAAGAGAGCATTCTGAAGCTTGAAGTTGAAGAGCAAAGGCATATCGCTAAGTTATTAGAGCAATAGAACCATGCTTTGCAAGAAGAAATAAAACAACTCAAGTCTGCTGCATCTTTCTTGGGAGCCTTGGTCCCTGTTAACGATGAAAGTTTCTCTTTCTTGAAGGTATAAAATGCTAATTTACGGGATGAGTTAGAGACTTTAAGAAGAACTAGACCTTCCACATATGCTCATGGATGAGCAAGATCTTCTTCTCAGGAACGAGCAAGGGCTGGTCAGGTTTTTATTGAAGAAGCTAGAACTCAATCGGCCTTGGAGAACCAGTCGTTTCTATTGATGGAGAAGAATCAAGCTTTGGTAGTAATATCTAAGAAGAATCTTCACAAGAAACTGGAGAGGTTAACTTATCAATTCCATAAACAACCTATAAAGTTTTGGATGGCTGGATACAATGAAGCCCTTTATAATCTTGATGCTCGAATCCAACAGTCAAATAACGAAGGGTATAAGCAGGGATGGTTGAATGCCATGTGTGTGTTATAATTGGAGCAGGGTCATTACTTATGGGATTATTATGAGCCCGGAGTGCTCGATTTGCCCGTGCCTCCCTTCAAGCTTGATTTTAGCTGGATTCCTTCTCGTGAAATTCCTCGATGCTTGATCTCCAAGTATCTCGGCGACTATAGTCTTCATTCCAATTTTGAGATATCTCGCCCTGAGAACTTCCTTGGTCGGTCCTCCGTAGTGAATATTATAATGTTGCGAGATGTAAATTTTATAAATACCCCTTATGCACTAGATGATCCTCCTGCTGGAGTAGAACCTGTTTCAAAGGCAGAAGGGAAAAATCCAATAGAATAGGGTTTTTATTGTAATGAAGTGCATTTTTCACATCATGTGTAATTCTATTTGATTTGAACGAAGAAATTTATTGCCGTTTCATTGTCTTCTAAATAATTTGTAGGATGTTCTTGCTTGATGGTTGATAAATACATGTGTATATATAATACTTATCCCATTGTTGTTTAATCTGAGTTAATTGCTTTCCGACCAACCGGAGTTGGTGGTAATAAATTTTTGACCAATCGGAGTTGGTGGTAAATAAGTTTTCGACCAACCAGAGTTAGTGGTAAATAAGTTTCTGACCAACTCCGGGTGGTGGTAAATGCTTTCCGACCAATCGGAGTTGGTGGTAAATAAGTTTTCGACCAACCGGAGTTGGTGGTAAATGCTTTTCGACCAACCGGAGTTGGTGGTAAATAAGTTTCCGACCAACTGGAGTTGGTGGTAAATTCTTTTCGACCAACCGGAGTTGGTGGTAAATAATTTTCTGACCAACCAGAGTTGGTGGTAAATGCTTTCCGACGAACCAGAGTTGGTGGTAAATGCTTTCCGACTAACCGGAGTTGGTGGTAAATAAGTTTCCGACCAACTGGAGTTGGTGGTAAATGCTTTCCGACCAACTGGAGTTGGTGGTAAATGCTTTCCGACCAACCGGAGTTGGTGGTAAATAAGTTTTCGACCAACCGGATTTGGTGGTAATAAGTTTCTGACCAACCGGAGTTAGTGGTAAATAAGTTTCTGACCAACCGGAGTTGGTGGTAAATGCTCTGAATTTGGTGTGTAGTGTGTAGCACTAATACTCCGAAAAAAAATTTCAACAAATAAAGAAACTGGGCGAAAACATCACTTTATTCATGTCAAAGAAACTGCATTACATAAGAATTTTAATTACTGATAATACTTGCGTAGATGCTCTGCATTCCATGCATTCTTGAATTCTTCTCCTTCCAAGGTTTCAATCCTGTATGTTCCTAGATGAACAACTTCTGTTAATCTGTAAGGTCCATGCCAGTTGGCTTCCAGTTTATTAGTCTTTTGGATCACTTTCTTCAACACATAATCCCCTTCCTTCAGATCACACTTCTTTACTCTTTTGTTATAGAACAAAGCTGTTCGTTGTTGATACGCTCCATTCTTGATTGCTGCTTCTTCCTTGACTTCCTCGAGCATATCCAGGTCTAATCTTCTCATCAAATCACTGACAGGAGAATTAAAATTAAGTACCCTATGCATGGATAAACCTAATTCAACAGGTATCACAACCTCACTCCCAAATGCCAGCATGTATGGAGATTTTGCAGTTGCTGTTCGTGGTGTGGTACGATAAGCCCATAATACAGAATGCAGCTCGTTAATCCAATTTCCTTTGGCATCATTGAGTCATTTTTTCATCCCATTCAGCAGCGTTCTGTTTGTCACTTCAGTTTGCCCATTGCTTTGAGGATGGCCTGGTGCAGAGTAGATCTTCAATATATTAGACTGATGACAATAGGAAGCAAACTCCTCGTTGTCAAATTGTGTTCCATGGTCAGTAATGAATGCATGGGGAAGACCATATCTTCAAATGATATGCTTCCAAATAAATTGATAGACTTTATCGTATGTCATATCAATGAGAGTTTCAGCTTCCACCCATTTGGTAAAGTAATCCACAACGACCACGAGGTACTTAAATCTTCCCTTGGTCGTTAGAAGTGGCCCGACCAAGTCTATCCCCTACATAGAGAATGGCCAAGGGGATGTGATGGGTGTTAATAATGCTTGGGGAGTTCTTCGGATGGAGGAAAAATGTTGTCATTTATTTCACTTCTTAGCATAAGCTATGCAATCAGCTCTCATTGTTGGCGAGTAATACCCCTGCGTTGTTATTCTTTGCAAAAGTATCCGACCTGCTACATAAGCTCCACAAGACCCTTCGTGAACTTCCTCGATCAAATCTTTCACTTCAGAGAGATGGACACATCTTTGTAGCCATGCTATAACTCCTCGTCTATACAAGATTCCACTAGTTAGTATATAACGAGCAGCTTTAAACTTCAATTTTTTAGCTGCGATTTTATCAGTTGACAAAGCCCCCTCTTCAATATAGGCCCTGATGGGGTCCATCCAAGATGGTCCCAAATCGAGGGCAATGAAGTTTATCATCAGATCTTTGTCTATGCTCCGACTAGCTAGGATTTCTATTGGGATTGTTCTTCGTAGCTCGGTACGTATGGCTGATGCTAAACGAGCTAGAGCGTCTGCTCTTGCATTCTCCAATCTTGGTATTCTGATCAACTGTACTGCAGTAAAACTTTATACAACCTCCATTGCTTTGACATGATACTTGACCATTAATTCTCCTTTTTCTGAATACACCCCTAGAATTTGATTTATGATTAGCTGGGAGTCACTGAACACAACGACTTTCTCTGCTTTCATGTTTTTAGCTAGGCTTAGACCCACAATCATTGCTTCATATTCGGCCTCATTGTTAGAAGCCTTGAATTGAAAGCGCAGGGCATACTCTATATCAATCTCATCCGGACTGTTTAAAATGATTCCTGCTCCACTGCCTGTAGTGCATGAAGAGCTATCCATATACAAATTCCACACGGGTACCTTATCATCAAATTTTTGATCAGATAGAGTTCCTCGGTGGAATATTTGGTGCTTCTTTTGGTCCTCCCCCGGTATTTCTCGCTGCTCGCTGGTCATCTTTTCTTGTTCATTTATCGACGTAAGTTATTCGGGGTTCGATTTTGATGATCCTGTAACATCCACAGGTTGGCCGAAAGCATCTTCCTGAGTAAACTCTGCGATAAAATCTGCTACTGCCTGCCCTTTGAGCGAAGATCTAGGCTCATAAACTATATCATACTCGCCAAGTTCTACTGCCCAGTACATCAATCTTCCCGATTTCTCCGGTTTATGCAGAGCTTGCCTTAATGGCATATCAGTGTACACAGCTATAGTATGGGCTTGGAAGTATGGTCTCATTCTTCTGCTTGCTTCAATCATCGCTAGTGCCAACTTCTCCAACCTTGGATATCTGATTTTTGCTCCTAAAAAAATCTTGCTGGTGTAGTAGACTAGTTTCTGCACTCCATCCTCTAATCTTATCAATGCCGAGCTAACAGTATTCTCTAAGACTTCTAGATACAAGTATAGTCTTTCTCCCATCACTGGCCTGGACAACAATGGAGGTGTCCCTAGATATCTTTTCAAATCTTGAAAAGCTTCCTCGCATTCATCATTCCACTCAAAAAATTTTCAGACTGTTTTGAAGAATGGGACGCATCTATCAGTTGCTCGTGAAATAAATCTATTAAGTGCTGCTACTCGCCCTGTGAGGCTTTGTACTTCCTTCTTCGTGGTTGGAGATCATATCTCTAATAGAGCCTTGATCTTCTCAGGGTTCGCCTCGATCCCTCATTGATTAACAATGTATCCGAGGAACATGCCTTCTCGTACTTCAAATATGCATTTGGTGGGATTTAGCTTCATTTTATATTTCTCTAGTTGATCAAAGGTCTGACCTAGATCAACTAGATGATCAGTAACTTTCTTGATTTTCGTCAGCATATCATCAACGTAAACCTCCATGTTATGACTGATCTTCTCTGCAAACACCTTATTCATCAGCAGCTGATATGTTGCACCTGTATTTTTTAATCCAAAAGGCATAACATTATAACAATAAGTTCCCTTTGCGGTGATAAAAGAGGTACTCTCCCTATCCTCAGGATTTATTTTAATCTGGTTGTACCCAGAATAAGCATCCATGAAACTCAACAATTCATGTCCCGAGGTAGCATCCACCAGTTGATCGATTCGGGGCAAAGGAAAATGATCCTTTGGGCAGGCTTTATTAAGATCAGTGAAATCCACACACATCCTCCACTTGTTGTTTTTCTTCTTCACCATCACCACATTTGCTAGCCAATTAGGATACTTGACATCCTCAATAAAAGAGGCTTTTTGTAGTTTCTCTACTTCTTCCTGTATGGCTTGGTTCTTTTCAGGATTGAACACCCTTCTCCATTGCTTTACTGGCTTGATTTCCTTATTCACGTTGAGCTCGTGACACAAGAAATTCGGGTTTATCCTTGGCATATCTTCATGACTCCATGCAAAAGTCTGCTTTCTGCGCCTTAGAAATGCTATCAATTCCTGTTTTATTGATACATCCAGTGATGCACCAATTTGAGTTATTCGTTCTGGATGCTCATCGTCCAGAATGATATTTTTGGTAGCCTCCATGACATGTCCCTTCACTAGCTGAGACTCGTCTCTGGGGTCTAACGTTTCAATCTCCACTTCTTCCGTTTCATCCACTTGATAAGTAGTAGTCTTTTTTCTGGAATCTTCGCGTTCCTCTTGCTCGGCAGATGAATAGTAGCATTCCCGAGCTACTTTTTGGTCGCCCTTCACCACTCCTACTCCAAAGTTGGTTGGGAATTTTAAACATTGATGTACAGTAGATGGTACTGCTTCGAACTTCTTCAAACCTACCCTTCCCATGATGATATTGTAAGCTGATTGGACATTTTTATCCATTACGAAAAAGCGTACTCTTTCTGTTCGACAAGCAGGCCATGTACCGATGAGCATATCCAACTTGATCGTTCCAAGTGGAAAAACTTTCTCGCCAGTAAAGTCGAGGAGAGGTCTATGATAGGGCTCCAATTGGGCTAGCTTCAAATTCAAACTATCAAAACATGGGTAAAACATGATATCTGCCGAGCTACCATTATCTACCAATACTCATGAAATCACAACTTCCTTCGTTCTCATTTTTATCACTAATGGGTCATCATGAGGATATAGCACACCTGCTAGGTCGTTCTTAGAGAAACCAATGACCAATTTTTCTTTATTCACCTTCCTCGGGCGATCATCTTCAGCTAGATTTATTCGCTGAATGTACGAGCAAGCTTGAGCTTCATTGAGGTAAGCTTTCCTCTCCGCGGTAAGGTCTCCACCTCCTGCATCTCCACTTTTAATAACATTACAATCAAATGATCCAAAACAAATTGAAAATACCTCACGTTCTGGTTGTCTTAGTCTTTTGGGGAGATCGGGATCATCTTAATCATCTTCTGGATCTTCTTCATGACTTCTTTTCTTGTCTTCTTTTGCTTGACGAGGATATTTAAATCTTCTTTTTCCTCCGTCGTTGGTCTTTCCACCATTTTGGCGATCAACATACTTAGCCATTTTTCCTCGTTTGATGAGTGCTTCAATTTCATTCTGAAGAGCTATGCATTGTTTGGTCGTATGACCATGGTCTTTATGGAATTCGCAATATTTGGACTTGTCTCTTATGTCAGGATCTGCCTTCATTTTTGTTGGCCAGGCTAGCTCCTCGCTATTTTTGATTTCCTCCAGAATATAATTTATATCTACCTTTAAGGGAGTGTAATTCCAAATTTCTTCATCTGCTCCAGTGTTTGCTTCGCTTTCGATTGCCTATTACCACCATTGTTCTTCTGATCCTTCTTTTCGATTTTACCATCTTCCATCTTGGTCTCCTTAGTGTCCGCGTTCTTCTTCGCAGCCATGGCTTCCTCGGCATTCATTATTTTAGTTGCTTTTGCCATCAGTTCTGCTATGGTCCTGGGCGGATCTTTGGCTAAAGTTTAGTACAATTTATTGGGCAACAGTCCACTCATCAGAGAAGTAATTGATGTTTTCTCCTCGTAATCAATTACTTCAAGTTTTTCGTTATTGAAACGAGTGATATAGTCCCTGGTGCTTTCACCTGCCTTTTCTCTAACACTTAGCAAGTGTGCCACTCCTTTGATTGGTTTTGCTCCAAAACAAAAGTTCCCGATAAAGAGCTCTACCAATTGAAAAAAGTCTCAATTTTTCCTCGAGGAAGGTTGTTGTACCATATCTGAGCTGATCCAGTAAGAGTTCCTGAGAATGCTCTACATCTCATCTCATCTCATCCGGCACTGCATAGATATCAGCAGCTGCTTGGTATTATTCTATATGAAGGACATGGTCAGTTTTTCCATCATATTTAGGTCTCACCACAGGAACTTTGAACTTTTATGGTGTGGGAAAATCCACAATTACCTGTACAAATGGTGTTCCTTGGACAAAATTTCTTTGTAGAGGATTCTTGGCCTCAGCCATTTCCCTTAATCTGTCCTCCAACCTTTGAATAGATCCCTTCCATGCATCGTTTCCCTCCTCGGGCCTATTGGTTCGAGCAACAGATCTTGTTGAATTTTCCTCTTGGGATCGAGCTACTGGTCGTGATTGGGCAGAACCTTCCCTTAGATCGGATGGTCATGGGGAGTTCCTCGACGAAATTCTAGGAGGACTTATATTCCTCCTAGGGCCCAAACGATCAAAATGAGAGACTCTACTCAATCTTTCTATAGCACTAGTCCTTTTTGGAGATAGAGTGACATTTCGTTGAGAATCTGTAGCTCGTACTGATGAAGTCCGACCAGGTTTATGAGAAGGATCATTAGATCTCTCAGTACGGTATGATTCGGTGTGCCTAGATTGAGATTCCTCTGGGAATAGCGTTCGCCTAGTTTGTGAAGAGGGTAAACGGGTATTTTTTTGAACACTTTGTTGTCCTGATTGGGCTGGTACTCTGCCTTGAACGATTTGTATGAGTTGACGCATGGTTTCTTGCATGGTCGTTTGCCCTTGGGCAAAATTAGACATTATGCCAGCCAGATCTTGAACATTTGGGGGAAGTGAAGGATTTGGAAGGTTCCCAGCGTTTCGATTACTGGATTCCGAATTATCAGCCATTGATGATGCATTGCTTTGATGAAAAATGCTAAGTACAGTCGTTTCCCACATACGGCGCAAATCTGTTGATGCAAAAAACTAGATTTGATCTAAGTATTTTAATCACAGATAAAAATGAATAAAGAAATATGAGAGAATAGATTTTTAAAGTGGTTCAGCCATATGAGAATGGCCTACGTCCACTGTTGTTGTATTGATGATTGTTTGCCTAGAATTCTCGATAATTGGTTTACTAAGAGATCCAGAGTCCCCTATAATGAGGAGGTTACAATGTATTTATAGCCTTGAGGCTGCACAAATGAAAGGACAATGCGTTGTTATCTAGTAGACATGTACATCTGTATGATAATAATGAGCATTTAATGCGCAGTCGTCTATTTGATTTTCTTGTTCTGCACGCTAAGTTGCTCGGGCCGCCTGAGTTGCTCGGATCGCTTGAGTTGCTCGGTATGCTGAAGTTCCTCGGGGAACATGGGTTTCTTGGGACGCCTGAGTTGGTAGGGGAGCTTAAGTTGCTCAGAGGCAGTATGTTGTTCGTTGAAAGTGTTTGTAAGTGCCATGTAGGTTGATACGTGTCTCCAAATAATTGATCAACGTCAGCAGACTAAATTTGGTATCAACACTCCCCTAAGAGGCACTAACACCTCACACGAGACCAATGTAACTCGTAGGAGTTGACCACGTAGTCATGGGTCTCCCGATTTGAGAATATGATGATAATTTAAAAATATTTAGATTAGGCTTAAAAACAAGCTGTTAAAGGGTGAAAACCCAAACCAGCCCCCAAACGGCCCCGTAAGAGTCATGAACACCTCGTACGGGACCAATGTAATTTGTAGGGAATGATCGCTTAGTCACATGTCTCCCGATTTGAGAATATGATGATAATTTGGAAATATCTATATTAGGCTTACAATTATGCCGTTAGATGGTGAAAATTCAAACGAGCCCCAAAACGGCCCCTTAAGAGGCACAAACACCTCGCATGGGACCAATGTAACTCATAGGAACTGACCACGTAGTCACAAGACTTCCGATTTGACAATATAATGATAATTGTAACTCGCATATGCAATTTTTCAGCATGAATATGATTTTTTTAAAATTACTTTGTTATTAATATCATCTGTTTTTTGTATCCTATTTTTTTGCAAGATAACATTTTATCGTTAGCTTTTATCCACGTTGGACATACGAAGAAGTCGATGGTTTACAACAAGAAGATTATTTATATAATGTCATTAATATTCAAGATTCCATTTTTTGTGTTATGATCGTGCCGACTTTTGTAGTTTTATTGTTAACTTTTATAGCCGTACAGGCTTTTGTAATTTTATTGTTATATTTTATGGCCACGCGGGCTTTAAATTACGTAGGTTTATATTAACAGGTTTTAGAATGTTCATAAGATAGATGAAATTTTGTCCCTTTTTTTTGGTCTCTGAACTGTTAGGAATTGTGATGTTTTTAAGTTTGTATGTGCATTAGTTTATCAACAACGTGCGAGATTAGCAATTTGTGAATTTTCTTGATTTTTTGTGCAAATAATAAATATTTTTTCTACCAGATTTGGAATTTGTTGATTTTCTTGATTTGTTTTCAAATAATATTTTTTTAATTAATTGAAAATTTTGGTACGCTTTATAACCATGCCAAAAGCGTGTCAGAAAATAGAAATTTGGCACGGTTTTAAACCGTGCCAAAAGCGTATCAGATTCAATATTTGGCACGGTTTAAAAGCATGCCAGATTGGGCAATCTAGCATGGCTTTAAACCGTACCAGAAAATCTGGCACCTCTGATGACATTGCTTTTTTTGGTACAGTGTAAACCCGAGAAATATATAATGACATTAATTATTTAAAATGTTTTAATGGTTATCTACTATTTGAAACCGATTTATAATCCATTCTCCAAGTGAACGCGTGCAACATATCATTCCAATCAAAATCGTGTGGGGTCGCATTGTTCCCTGTAACAATTCACATGTATGAATAAGTATGAGTAAATAAGAAATAAACTTCATTCTCACTCAAAACTGTTAATATGAAATTGTTGGAGACAGATGCTAACATGGCCAATTCAAATTTCCACTCCATTCTATTTGGGGCGAAATGTTTTATCATTTAGGCGAAAAGAAAAATAGTGAAAAGAGAGATAACGTATTTACAGTATCTTGTAAACAAAAATCTATAGTGTGTAAATAACGTATTTACAGTATCATATAAACAAAAAAAATCTGAACACCACCAAGGTGAAGAGAGAAGAAAATACTCTCAATCACATGGAGCTCAAAGAATTGCACAACACATGGAAAACATGAAGCATATAGTTTTAGGGTCATATGTAAATTCAAATTAATTATGAACACATCCCAAAATATATTAATCAGATAAAACGTACAATGGCATGGTGACTTAATGAGGATGCATCTAGGCCTGTCAATGAGTCAGATCTGAACCCGAACCCAATCCGTATAATAGGGTCTGAGCATATTTTTTTGGACCCGAGACTCGGAGACCCGTTTATTAAACGGGTAGGGTGTGGATCTTATACAAGGCTTGGACCCGAATTATACATTATTATTTTTCAAATATATATATATATATATATATATATATATATATATATACACACACACACTATAAATTTATATATATTTATAAATATATCTTATCAATATAACATGTAAGTATTATATATAATATATGTTTTATTTATACGAATAATATTCTATAATACATTACATATTATTTTAATTTAAGATTAAAAAATAAATAAGGGGGATAAAATAAGATAAATATAAAATAAATGTATATATTTGGCCAGACCCGAACCCGAACGAATTCGGGTCTGGATCCAATATTGTAGACCCGATGAAGACCCGAATCAGATGAAGACCCGATTATACAGATCTGGATCTCCGTAAACCCGACTTGTCTCCTACCCATTGACAGGCCTAATGCATCTTATAGGGGACCTCTCAGCCCCAAGCAATCTTAATGGTAAGCAATGGATAGTGTATATTCCAGACCGAATGTCATCAAGTTTAAGACCTTCCACAAGACTAATTCCCTGAAGTATTTATACAATATTAATACTAAGTAACAAATTAAAAAAATATTCATAAATTCTCTTATATCTAAAAACTAGAAGATGAAAATAAAGTTCAGTCCTCATTTCCTGTAGGGATGTTAAGGGTAGGGGTAGGGGTAGGGGGTAGGTGTGTCAGTACTAAGAACAGACTAATAGATTATAATTAGAAATTAAATAAATATTTACCAATTCTCTCAAATCTGAAAACCAGTAGGTGAAAAGAAAGTTTAGTGCTAATTACCATTAGGGTTTTTGGGGTTGTAGGGCAAGGGGTGGGGGTGGGGAAAGGAGGATTTGAATTGCGCGTATGCAAGAAAAGATTGTCTATATGGTTGAATTAATAAAGAATACGTAAGGTAAGACCACTAGATATAAAACATAAACCTAGAAAGAGGGGAATAATTTATTGACACTATAATGGCTATTAATGGTATATTTATAAATACTATGACAAAGGCCAATACAATGTCCATGCCCTCATTTTCTCACCATTAAATAAATTTTCCACTCGTGGAGTAATATTGAACTAATAAAACGAGTTCGTACAAGTGAAACAAAAGATGATATTGTGTGCCAAGTTTTTAAAGTCTTTGAAAACCCCAAATTGCTAAATTCATATATAAACTCACATTGTGTTAACAGTTTGAAAATCACATTATATCAATTCCTTTCTTATTACTCAAATCTTACACGTGAATTTACCAATTTAGATTCCCAAGAACCATAAACACTATAACCAAATAAGCACTAACCATTTAAATGGTTTGCAAGCTTATCCTTAAATTAAATAAAACAATTGGACCAATCATTTCTATCCAGAAAAAATATATAGCTGACAAAACCAAAACATAGGAATCCTAATTAATTCTGGGCTATAGTTCTTACCTTGCCTTTTAGACCAGATGAGTAGAAATCAAATCATCAAACGCTGCAACTAATAAGTAATTAATTCCTATAATTAAGCAACAAGACGCATTAATGCAACTAATTTTGCAATGTAACAATTAAGGAATCTAGATATTAACAATTAACATAGGCTTTGGGACAAGTTATCTCATCGCATAAAAAACGAGACAAAGAGATAAATTATATATTACTACATCCATCCCAAAATAATAGTCCACTTTCACTTTCGTTTTTTGGACATAATCAACGAACCAATTTACACGATGGTGAACAAGTCTTGATCGTGGCCATTGGCCATTAATTGAGTGTATCCTTAAAACCCGTTGTTTTTAAATAAGGACTATGGATTTGGTAGGGAGGGAGTATAATATAAGGATACTTATTGTGTGAAACATATCAATTCTTAGATGACTATAAAGGATTTTTTTTGATTGGATTAATAATATTATTAATCATATTGTTGAAAGCAATTGAGATGACCTTAAAACAGTACATAAGCAATCTTTTAGGTGTCTATTCTTGACCAGTACAAGGGAAAAAAGAAGAAGAAAAGAAGAATATAGTCTTTAACACGTTTAATGTCCGTGTTATCAACCAGCCATTGTGCCCCATCCTTTATAAATCCAACATAACTTGTATCAAACTCCTTTTTCCACATAAGGCGCCTAAAATGGAGGGGGGGGGGGGGGGGATATATTACTCACATATGAGCATCACCAAATTGTATCTTTTGTCTTATAAGAAAATAAAAATATCAAGAAAGTACAATGACATCATAATTACTAACTGGATGGCATGAGATTGTACTTCTTAACCAATGAATATTTCCTCTTAGGATAACATAATGCAAACGAATTGTAAATATCTCTAATTATAATCATAAAGGGAATTCTAATGGAGACTGTTGCTTCACGCCATTCGGTGAACTCTTTTAGATGAAGGTTTAAAAGAAACGTTAAGAAGGGCAAACTGAATATCTTAATTGACTTAAAAATGAATTTAACTCACTTTTGTAACATGTTTTAGTAATCTTGAAGTGGTGGTGGCAAAAGTGGAGATTCTTATGATAGCACTCATCCAACAATATTGAAATCAAACTCACCCATGATAGGTAGTAAAACTTCAATTTTACCTAAACTCCTTGTTTATTAATTTATTTTTTAAGTGCCTAAAGGAATAATGCGGAGAGATGGTCTAAAAAAAGTCAATTTCTAAATATTTTCAAATTAAATATATAGACTTAAACATGGTTAAACCAAATAAAACTTTGTACCAATTTTGAACCAAGTGGTTGTGATAACATGATTTACCAAATGTAACACTCGTATTTGTAATGATTTTTAAAATGGGATTAATTAGACTTAATTATGGGATAATTAAAAATTAATCCGGATTTAAATATTACTCGAGAATCAAGTAATATGTGAGTTATGTTGAATATTATTTGGTGATTAAAAGTAATATATATGATTATGACTTTACACAGGATTATAATTTATAAAATTCTCGCGAGTGATGAATACGACAATTATGATAATTAAACCGGGACGCACGTGTGAGTCGTGTCGGGACTATATTTTAGTAAATTGAAAAGTAAATTATTTTTATGTCACCCGAATGGTCGTTCTGGTTGCGCCAAAGTGTTTGGAATGGTTTAAATAGCCACAATTGAGCACCCGGGGGTTATGTTCGGGTCTTGGGAGTTTTTGAGATTAATCGGGACTTATTTAGGTGACTTTTAGCCTTCTTAATGGTAGGTGAAAAGTAAAAAACGGGATTTCACCTTTAAAATCAAAGGTTGGGCTTAGGGAATAGTCACTTCTACAAACTCAAAGGTTAAAAAAATTATATAGAGAGTTAGAGAGAAAGTGGAGAGACTTGAGAAATAATTTTAAGAGTCTAAGGGGAGGATTTGACGAATTTGTGAAAGAACAAACCTGGAGTGAAGGAAATTCGCGGAGACTATAATTCTTCTTCAATGGTTCAGACCTACAATCTAAAGGCAAGTGATTAACTATTGCAAATTTTAGCATGTATATTGTCCATGTTAAGATGTTTAGAAAATTCTGAAAAGCTATATGAATTAAGATGATTTTTGATGAATCCTTGAAATGAGAATTATGTAGGATTAATATCTTTTTGAATATATGGTTTAATCCACGAAATTTGGGAATCATTTGGTGAAAAAAATCTAGAATTTATAGTTGTCCTTGGAGAAATGATAAAATAAGAAGTTTCTAAATTTAAGGGAAATAACATGATTTAATTAAAACTACTTGATGAATTTATGATGTTAAATGTTAGAAATCATTTATACACCTTGATATATCATTTGAGATGAATTATGAGGAGTTTGTGATTAATTGATAATGGTTTTGATGATGAAAAATGTAAAACCCGTAGGTAAACATATGAAGAATCTGGGCAAATATCTGATCAATCGACTCAAGAATGTCGATCGATCAACTCATCGATCGATCGACCAGGAACAGTCGATCGATCGACTCCCGCTAGAAATATAATTTATTTCCTTTTAAATATTTATTTAAATCCCAAATTGGAGAAATATTTGGTGATGATTAATTAAATAAATTGGGGCTTAGAGAAGGGCAGTAGGGCATACTTAAGGCTCGAAAAATATTATGGGATGGAATGGGGGAAATTAACGAGTGTGAATTAAATTCTTTACGGTGGAGAAATATATAAATTGGGGTTTAAATCGAATAAAGGATGATTTAAGGTTAACATGAGTAGTAAGGGAGTTATTATTACCGGAATAACCTTAGGCATATATGGGATTAACCCTAAGGATAGAATAAAGGGTGAAAATTGAATTAGGGATTATCGAGAAATAAACCTAATTGAAGCTAATTTAATTCAGGAGTTGTTTAGCTACAGATTGTGATGATATGGACTAGTAGGGTGAGGATGTTTAGCTACTGAATTTATATGAGAAATAAATGATTACCCTTCGAGTGGTGAGAGAAGCACGGGAATATAATTTGAGAAGTAAAGTCATAATCTGTAAATTCGTAAGATATTAGGGATAAATATACTACGTATAGAAATATTTATGTGGGTTGTGTGTATGCCCTATTGTTATTATATATAGATCGGGTGAATACCTATATTATCTATTGTGTGTATGACATACCTACGCTGCTTGCTATCGGGGGGGAGGTTTCACGTTGTGGACGATCTCATCCTGATGAGCCCATTTGGGGGGATTTATATTCGTACCTTGAGCATAGGACCTTTGACACGTTCTATCGGTGCGAATGATAGTTTCGACAATTGAATGGGAGCGTAGGTATGTGCGTGATCTATTCGACTGGGGAGTATGCTCGCCTCCAATATGCGTGTTATGTTATTTATGGGTCGTGAGAGACGCCTAACCAATAGTCCTTTATACAGCGAGAGATGTATCAGGACATGATATCAGAGTATGCATGCATCGCAACTGTGTCTGGGGGGTGCCATAATAGTATGTATAGTAGCGTGATGAATATATATATACTATGATGTGATCTACTGTATGAATTTGTATATTAAACTATATATACTGGGATGTAATCTATTGTGAAATTTTTAGATTAACATATATATACTATGAGATAATCTACTATGTGAAATTGTAGATAAAAATGAATAATGAGATCTGATTGAATTAAGTAAGTGAATACTTAATCGTAAAGCTGTGAAAGCCTAGTTAAAATAAAAGAGAAATGAACATGCTTAATTATCATACGTATTATGTGGGAAATACGGGGAAATGACATGGGTTAGAATCATAATTGAAAACCTTAATTTGGGAGTTGATAAGATACGTTAGGCGTGCACACTAGATGAGAGGTAAGAATTCTCAAGTGAGAGCTAGGAAGTTAACATGTACATAATAATTGCTTAATTGCACTTGTTAAACACTTGCTATTTTAAGAATCTTTTACAATCGGGCTCTGACCCATTTCCTTGCATATTCTCTTCTCTATTGTATCTTGTACATCAGGTATCCAGTATCAGGGATGCCGACATAAAATATGGATATCTTGACGGGTTATAGCTACTACTAGAGAGGCAGACTTGTTTAGATGCTTCCATTCTGTTAATTCACCCATCTGTAGTGTCTACTTTCATTTAGGGCATGTCGCCCAGGATTTTAGTCATTTCATTTCTATTCCAGAGATTGTAATCATTTATGTCAGTACTGTTAATATCCATTTTATTTGATGGTAATAAAATATTTTAATTGGAGAGTTATTCCAGTCACATTTAGTCTTGTTCACTTATGATGTGATGTTGTCTATTATTACTACGCTTTGCGGAATGGTTTTAATTAAATTAAAAATGGAAAAGTTTTGACACTATCTTAATTATTTATTAGGTGAATTAATAAAGATACTGTTTTTTAACAGTGATGCTAAGAATGAACCAACTGGATATTCTGATTTAATTTAATAAAGGACTGATCACCTGGTATTTAATTAAGCGGGGTGTCACAGGTGGTATCAGAGCATCAGGTTCTAGTGTCCTTAGGATCTGTATTGCTTTTTATGTTTCAGAGTAGCGTTCTTTGATGTAGAGCCCTATTATTAGGATGTTGTTTTCCTCTGCGTATTATGACATATGTGCTACTGCCAGGAAATATAAGCGATGGAATTCTTATACGATCTTGGTCGGGCATCGAGGACTAGCGAGTGTCGTTAGAAGAATAGCATGAGGAGGACTCAGCCAAAGATATAGAGTGTTTTGGGAAAATGGTGATTGAGATAGAACTCACCAAAATTATTGTTCATGCCGAGGACAATAAAGGAGTCGTTCGGGAGCTATAGTTTCCCAAGAACCATCATAGATGACGTTTGTGCTGTTCCAAACTTACCCAACATTGTCAGTGAAGGGTAAGGGAGTCGGAAGGAAAATTATGAAGGAAGAAATCAAAAGGCAATTATTTAGGGTGAAGTGTAGTAACGCCCATGACTTAAAAATTTCGAGCGAACTTTTTTGCTCATCGGAACAATCTAAAGTGACGAGAAACAGACATCTCATATAAAGAAGCACGTGTGAAGCTAAAATGAGAAATTTGGGTATGGTTCGATCGTGAAATCGTCCATTTGATCGAGGTATGAAGGGAATTTTGAAACTTATTTTATAGGAGTAAGAAAGAAAGCCCAACGTGAGAGAGAAATCAACTTGCTTAACGAACTCCTTACCCAACGACTAAGGGATATATAGAAGATAAGAGAGTTCCTTGTTATTAAAGGACTTATTAGTTAAATTCTCAACTGCGGGTGAGAAATATGACAAAGACGACTATGGTCAATGTCGTCAAGGAATTTATAATCGCTTCCAGAAGAAGGGAAGCTCGGAGGGTTGGGAAAAACCTAGCTGAAGGACAAGATTGAATTCAATGGTGATAGTGAAACATTACCAGAAGGTATACCCAGTAAGGGAACCTATTTAAGTACTTATTAATCTGCGATAAATTCAGCCAAGACCAGCGGGATCGACAACATGTTCTATGGGACAAGTAGAACCAATGGAATAATGAAAATAGCAATTAGGAGCTAAGACTGCCAAGTCCGAGGAAAGGACATTCCAAAATGGTCGGTGGGACCAGTGATGGGGAAATAGCTAGGAAAATTCCTACATGGAGAGAGGGGGACTACCAGTGTTGAATGTGTCCACGTTGAGAAGTGAGACCGATAAGTTTGAGAATGGTAAACCATGGCAGTTAGGCATAATAAATGGAATGAGATTTCTAGCGAAAGAATTGTGCCAAGAGAATTAGGCCTAGGAATTTATAACCCGAGAGTGGTGGGCTTAGGCAGAGAATTGAGGCCTAGAGATTTTGGGCCAATATTTCAGTGATGAGCATGTAAGCTGTAAAGCAGAATAATTTTCCCATTATGAGGAGGAGGAAACTATTGGATGAAATACTAGATGTATAATGATTGTAGATGCTCATGGGTTATGTTGGCAGCTACGTGCTGGGACCCTATGATTTGGTGAAGACTAGTCAAGTTCTGTTTCTTCTTTTTGAGTAAAGGATTCATTTAAGTGATATGGGTGTGTCACAATATATATTCATGAATTGTCATCACTAAAATTTGTGCGAGAGTCAATTTTTGTGGGTACGTTAGTTTTAACAGTCTAGTTACAAACGTATTTATCACGAGTATCGGGACTTTTTGATGTCACCTGTGAGCGAGTCGGGTGAGCATTACGAGCATATTTTATCGTTATAATTTACTACTGCTTTGAGGTAGCATGTAGAGCCTATTATGGTAATGTGTAGTGATTAATCACCGAAAGTTTGAATGAGAACATATGGAGTGATAAGACTAGCACACTGGATACTCCGGAGGGAGTAATATTAATTATGTGAGGCGCCACTTGAAATAAGGTTAGGCCTATATAAATATGTATATATGAAAATTTCATGGAATCGTAGACCTCAGTGAGTATGTTGTCTAGTTATATGTGATCCCGGTGCATAGGGATTTATCTACTGATGAGACTCAGGATACAATGTGTCCTTTATCGGTCAGCGAGATATAGCTCGTTATATATATAGCGCCGCGAACTTGAGATAGTGAGAGCGCCATGTTTCATGTTAATTCTAAGGGACATGCGGAGATGGTGGGAAGGTATATGTTATGGATTGAGGGCCTTACGGATCTCGATAACCGACTATGCTAGGTAGTAGTGTATCAGAGGGGTTCCTTGTTTGGATTTCACTTTGCGAGACATCCCACGCATGAAACTAGCAAACGTCGGGAGTTGGAGAGAAGTTTGATCGATAGTACATGTGTTTTGTACTTTAATCATTGTACATTTACAAGAATATAATTGAAAGTTGATAATTCCACAATGACTTAAGACTGAAAGAGTCGCCTAGTCTCGACAAGAAAACTAGTACATAATGGTTACATCATGAATAGAAAAGCATGCCGAATGCGCAAGAAATTATTTGTGCAATAATGCACGAGATATAGGGTGTATGGGCTCCCTAGGTAATTGAAAATATTGTATCATGTAGTAGATTATGATTGTCATGTGAATTAGACAACATTTAGCTAGGGAAGCCGAAGCTTATTCTGTAAGATTTGTCAGAGGCTTACGGTTCACGAGAAACTAATTTTTAGATCAAGGGGAAGGACTTGTGACACGTAATGAGGAAAAGTCACATGGATCAAGGTTATAGGTACAATTGAGATAATATAAGATGTATCATGTTATAAATGATAGTGTTGATGGGATTTAATGAAGATAAATATTGCTAAATTTGTTTTGTAACGGGTCACTTGTCTGTTGGTAAAGGCTAGACCATCCGAAACCAGCTGGGGTTTATTCAAGCATTAGGGATTCCTAAGTAGTAATGGGAAACAATTCCCAAGTATTTTATCGCGGAGGGGGTCATGATAATATATGGTGATAGTGGATCGGTTGAACAAAGTAGCTTCCGTTATAATAGTTAGGATTAATCATACTACGGGACAGTATGCACAGATATTTATAACCGAGATAATGAGGTTGCATAGGGTAACTTTTAATATTGTCCCGATTGGGACAAGATATTTGTCTTTTGATTTTGAAAGAGTGTCAACGAGTCCATAGGTACCGAGTTGTGATTGAGTACGACCTATTATCCGCAGATTAATGGGCAGAAGAAGCGGACTAATCATATGTTGGGAAAATAAATTTTATGTGTACCCTTGGATCTTAGGGGAGGATAAGAGCAGTCCCTTCCACGAGTTGAGTCTGTGTATAATAAATCATATAAGTTCACTATTGGGCATTGTGCCCATTGAGTTATGGCACGGTAAGCCTCGTTGTTCTCCTGCTTGTTAGTTAAATGTGGGGGACCAAGTACTATTACGAAAATCAGAGATGGGTTGATACTTAGAGTATATAATGTGTGTAAAATATATACTACACAAATAACATACTTGTGTGCTATCGTCGCGAGGTGAGATCGTATGTATCTAAATAACGATTAATCTACTAAGGTGCGAATAGTAGAAAATTAGATAGTGAATATCTAAAATAAGTTTAAGTAGTTAAACTTAAACGGTAAGGCTTGAACAAGAACATACGTGGCAGGGTAACCTGGAATTTAAAAGGAGCATATGTGAGGTGTTCATTATTAAGGGTATTTGATAGTATACTGTATGGGTAGTACGGAGTAGCTTACTCAGGAGCGCGAGGATGCGATGCACAACATATAGCCGAGTTGTTCATATTTAGTATACTTTTTCCGAATTTTGGGACGAAATTCCATTGTAAGGAAGGAAGTATGTAACACCCGTATTTTTAATGATTTTTAAAATGGGATTAATTAGACTTAATTATGGGATAAATGAAAATTAATCTAGATTTAAATATTACTAGATAATGAAGTAATATGTGATTTATGTTGAATATTACTTGGTGATTAAAAGTAATATATATGATTATGAATTTACATAGGATTATGATTTTATAAAATTGTCGCGAGTGATGAATATACCATTATGGTAATTAAGTCGAAACGCGCGTGTGAGTCGTGCCGGGACTATATTTTAGTGGATTAAAAAGTAAATTATTTTTATATCATCTGAATGTCTTTCTAACTATGCCAAAGTGTCCGTAAGGGTTTAAAGAGTCACCATTGAGTACTTGGGGGTTATGTTTGGGTCTTGGGAGTTTTTTAAAATAATGGGGACTTATTTAGGTGACTTTTAACCTTCTTAATGGTAGGTGAAAAGCCAAAAAAAGGATTTCCCCTTTAAAATAAAAGTTTGGGCTTAGGGAATAGTCACTTCCACAAACCCAAAGGTTAAGAAAATTATATAGAGAGTTAGAGAGAAAGTGGAGAGACTTGAGAAAGAATTTCAAGAGCCTAAGGGGAGGATTTAACGAATTTGTGCAAGAACAAACCTAGAGTGAAGGAAATTCGTGGAGGATATAATTCTTCTTCAATGGTTCAGACCTACAATTTAAAGGCAAGTGATTAATTATTAAAAAATTTAGCATGTATATTGTCTATGTTAGGATGTTTAGAAAATTCTGAAAAGTTATATGAATTAAGATGATTTTTAATGAATCCTTGAAATGAGAATTATGTAGGATTAATCTCTTTTTGAATATATGGTTTAATCCACGAAATTTGGGAATTGTTTGGTGAAAAAAATCTGGAATTTATAGTTGTCCTTGGAGAAATGATAAAATAAGAAGTTTCTGAATTTGAAAGAAAATAACATGATTTAATTGAAACTTCTTGATGAATATATGTTGTTAAATGTTAGAAATCATTTATACACCTTGATATATCATTTGAGATGAATTATGAGGAGTTTGGGATTAATTGACAATGGTTTTGATGATGAAAAAGTGTAAAACCCATAGGTAAACATATGAAGAATCTGGGCAATATTTGATCGATCGATCGACCAAAAACAGTCGATCGATCAACTCCCTCTGGAAATAAGATTTATTTCCTTTTAAATATTTTTTTAAATCCCAACCTAGATTTGGTGATGATTAATTGAATAAATTGGGGCTTAGAGAAGGGAAGTAGGGTATACTTAAGATCCGAAAAATATTATGGGATGGAATGGGTAAAATTAATGAGTGTGAATAAAATTCGTTACGGTGGAGAAATATATAAATTGCGATTTAAATTGAATAAATGACGATTTAAGGTTAATATCAGTAGTAAGGGAGTTATTATTACCGTAATAACCTTAGGCATATATGGGATTAACCATAGCGATGGAATAAAGGGTTAAAATTGAATAAAGGGATTATCGAGAAATAAACCTAATTGAAGATAATTTAATTCATAAAAAATTAGGAGTTGTGATGACATGGACTAGTAGGGTTAGGATGTTTACCTACTGAATTTATATGAGAAATAACTGATTACCCTTCGAGTGATGAGAGAAGCTCGGGAATATAATTTGAGAAGTAAAGTCATCATCTATAAATACATAGGATATTAGGGATAAATATACTACGTCTGGAAATATTTATGTGAGTTATGCATTGTTGATGTAAAAAACTAGATTTGATCTAATTAATTAATCACAGATAAATATGAGTAAAGAAATAAGACAAGAGATTTTTAAAGTGGTTCAGCCTTATTGAAATGGCCTACGTCCACTGTCTTGTATTACTGGGTGTCTTGCCTTGATCTATATTACATTTGCTTATGATCGCTTACTCTGCCATGAACGATTACAATGTTTTTATAGCCCTTGGGCTATTAGTGTGACTAGATAATATGCCGTTATTGAATAGGCACATACATCTATACATGGTAAGGAATAATCATTGAATTTGTCTTGGTCGTTTGATCTCCCCAACAAGTTGCTCGGTATGCTGAGTAGCTCGGTACATATACTTAGGCCACACTGGATGAAACGTGTCTTCACATAACTGGTTCATGTCAGCTGACTAATTTTTATATCAACAGAAGCCCCCAATGTTTCACAGTTGAGGTTGGATATGAGAGTGTGGAACATTATACCCAAAATCTGCTCGAACACATTTCTCATGTCTTGCTTAATTACAAACCTTCAACACTTGTAAAATTTTCCACTTGAGCACGAAATGGCAAATTTGTAAATATTTTGAATTTTTGGCGAACGCGTGGGTACTTGCGTCGTTTTCCCTTGATTAGTCACCAGAAACGCAATCATCATTTTTGATCATTATTTTTCTCATTTTCTAAGGTAGCCTATATAAAGGCAGTAAAATCAAATTGTCTTCTACCTTTTGCCATCTAGATTCCCAACTCTTTATTTTCTAGCTTTTCTTCTTACGATCGTTTTTTCTGTCATCTGCCTTAGTTGATTTCTTGATTTTCTATAAGAACTTCTTTCTTCCTTCTTCTTTCTTCTTTTTAGTCATCACGGTTTACCTTATCGAGTTGTTAGATAAGTTTATGGCTGATTTTGAAATTCCTTCTTGGGTTGTATTGGAAGAACCTACTTGTCCTTCTCATTTATTTTCTTTAGCTTAAGGACACTAGTTTCCCTCTATTTTTGTAGCGAAATGTGGTTTTACTTTCCCGCCTAATCCCCTGTGTTTGGAAGTCTGCCAATATTTCGATACTGTACCTACAAAAGTAGTTCCAAATACATGGAGGGTAGTTAATGGCGTACATAGGTTGAATCAAATTCATGGAACTCAACTAAGGATTCCTGAAATTATGATTTGTTATAAATGGGTCGCTAACTATACCACTTTTTATTTAAAAACTAGGTATTCTAATAGAGCCTTAGTGGTCAATCTCCCTGATTTTAATAGGGATTATTTTGAACATGGGGTTGTGATGAAAAATTATCATCACTCCCCACTAAATGGGAGTGACGTGTACCAAGGTCCCAGATGTCCACCTTATGGCAATGGGATAGGTTGTTTTATTTTTCAAACTAGCTCTATTTTTATTTGATAAAATGTGCCACTAACTTTGACGTTTTGTTTTACAGTTGATAGTAAAAGAAAATCCCCAAAAGAGAGTGATATCAATTTAAAAGATTTGAAATTTATCTGGGGTTTACATCAATCAGTTACTGGGGAGCACGTGAGAGATGCTTCCTATTTATTGCAATATGAGAACACCAGTTCCTCTTTTATTGCTCGTCCTACGGCTCCTCCTGTGGTGATTGATCTTGAGCAGGTTCTAGCATCCTCTTCAGTTATTGAAGAATCTTCTTCTGATTGGTCCACTTCCATTGTTGATTTGATGACGAAGAAGAGAATAATGCTTGATCTCTTTGCCAAGATTGTTAGCAAAGAAGATGTGCCAGCAGAAAGGTCTAAGAAAAAGGATATTGCTCTATCTGGGGGAGCAGTCATAGCTATGAAGGAGGTCATAAATAAGGCTCTTATTGCTCCAAAAGAGGCAACACCTTTGATTGAAGGGGTTTTGGTTGTTCAAGAAGAGACAACACCTTTTATTGAAGAAGTTGCTCCTTTGAAAATATTGAGAAGGGGGCTTGTTAAGAAGATCGTTGATGTTGCTGCTCAACCTACTTGGGTTGATATACCTTCTTTGCGAGCTGGTCTTCCAACATTCATTACTCATGACTTGGCCAAGAAATTGATCTGGTCTAGAACTCTTCCTGATCACAGAGTTGCTGAGACTTCTACTCCTCGGGGGAAGTCACTGATTTGGCAGCCCAACATCTTGCATTAGTAAGTGTCACTATACCTGTCATTTTAGTTCTGCTTTTAATTTTTATATTCTAACTTGAGTTTATCTTCTTCTTGTAGTTTTTGGTGTATTTTAATAATATCCTGAAGAAGGATGAAGCTATCAAAGCTGCCTCCTCTTCCATTAAAGTAGAAGAAGCCCTTGCTGGGTTATCAAAATCTTCGGAGGAGTCTCGACAGAAGTATGAGGATGACAAAACTTCTTGAGAAAATAAAGGCTGTTGAGACGGCTCAACGAAAAGCTATGGAAACTGCCAAGGAGGCTGATCTAGCTTGGCAATAAGCTGCAATTGCTTCCAAGGAGGCAGAGGAGAAATTGAAGGTCGTCGTTTCTAGCAAGGAGAAAGCCAAGAACAAGCTTGAAGTGGTTGAACGGAGTAAGAAAGATCTTGAACAAAAAATAAAATCTGTTGAAGATATTTTTAAGGAAAATTCTTCCTCGGAGAGGTCAAAGAGAAAGTCTACTGTGAAGAAGTCCTTTAGCTCTGGCTGGGATAAAGGGTGCAACAAACTTGTAATTGCTGCCTCTGCTCAAATGGAGTATGCAAGTTTGAAGTTCTTTAGGGATGGATGGGTTGCAGTATTGATGGAGTTAAATATTGCTGAGGACTCTGAACTATTTTAGAGACATGTTCACGCCCCTCCTACTGCTATTGAAGAAGAAGAAGATGGAGATAGATCTGATGGATCTTCTTTGATGATAGTAGAATAAACACCTGCTGTCACTATACCTTAATCCTTCGAGCAAGTTTAGCAGACAATAACCTCTTTTGATCAACGTCAGCTGCCCACCGAGCAACCAATCCTTTCTTCAAAATCAGCTGAAGATGTTATAGGGAATAAGGTGAAGGTGTAATGTTGTTCGATAATTTTTATTTTCCTTCGTTTTCCCTTTATTTTGTACTTTTGGTTATCCCTCCTCTATTAGGATCAGTAAAATACACTTGTTACTTATTCTGAATTTCTCCTTTACTGTTCAATATAGTTGTGCTGTTGTTGATCTGTTTTTACTTTTTCTTGCTAGTTTATTGCCAGGATGGAATTGTTGTCACTTCAAAGCTGGTCGTGCAGATTTCACTGAGGCACAGATAATTGATATTCCTGGATCTGATGCCTCTGAACGAGCAATTGAGGCTTACCAGTATTTAAAATGTCTACTTGATCGGATAGTAGGAAATAACGTAGCTTACTACGAAATGATTGAAGACCTTCAAGGAATGATTGAAGAACTTTAACTTCAACACAAGGAAGCCACTGCTCTACTGCATGAAGGTTATGAGAAAAAGTACCAACAGTTGAGTGCTGATCGAGGCTATGACAAATTTATCTCTGCCCATAATAAAAGAGAGAGTGTGCTTAAATGTGAGATTAAGGAGCATAGGAACATTGCCAAATTGCTGAAGGAGGAGAATATTGCTTTGAGAGAAGAACTGAAATAATTTAAATCTTCTTCTTCCTCTGGAGATTTAATCTCGGTTAATGATGAAGGTATTTCCTTTTTGGAGGCTAAAAATGCTGCATTAAGAGAAGAATTAGAAGCTTTGAAAATAGTCAGACCTGCATCCACTTCTCGAGGTAGAGCAAGAGCTGGTCAAAATAATATTGAAGAAACTAGAACTCAACAAGTTTTAATAAATCAACCCGCGCAACTGAAGGCAAAAAATTAAGCTCTGGCGGAGATGTCCTAGAAAATTCAAAGTCTTTCAGAGCAACTATCCAATCAGAGTTTTGCATTGAAAAATAAGGAAAGTGTGCTAAAAAGACTTCATCAACATGTTGAGCGATTAACTTATCAGTTTCACAAGAAACCTAAAGAGTTCTAGATGGAGGGATATAACGAAACTTTATATTATCTTGATGCCAAGTTGAAGCAATCAAATAATGAGGGGTATAAATATGGATGGATGAATGCTCTAACTGTGATGACAATTGAGCAAGGAACAAAACTGTGGGATTGGTGTGACCCTGGATTACTTAATCGTCCAGTACCTTCATTCAAACTAGATGTTAGCTGGATTCCAGTCAGCTCCATTCTTTAGTGTTTGATTTCCAAATACCTAGGTGATTATAATTATCCCGACCTCTACATTTGCTTAACCGACCAAGTATGAGCAACACCATAATGCTACAAGATTTGAACTTTATCAATTCTTCTTTTTCTTTAGATGACCCTCCAGCTAGAATGGATCCTGTATCTAAATCTGAAGGAAAGAAACCAATAGAATAGGCCTTTTGTATTTCGTTAGTATTTGTTGGTGAAAAATAATCTTTTTGTAATTTTGTTTCCTTGGAAATAAAATAATTGCATGATATATATTTATTCTACCAATCTTTGTTCACAACATGAAATCAACTATAGTAGTGCTGTATTTTTCAATCATTGAATATATATATATATATATATATATATATATATATATATATATATATATATATATATATATATATATTTGAATGGACTTTTGCCCCTTTTGATTTGATTGCCTAGACAATGGAACTTTTACCCCATGTGTTTGTCTAGTTGTAGTGACTTATCACCCATAAGTGCCTAAGCAATAGAATTTTATCCCATGTTCTTGCTTAGTTATGACAATCATTAAATAAATAATTTCCCTGGTGCCTAGGCAGTGGATATTTTACCCATCTTCTTGCCTAGTTTAGATGCCTCTTGGGTCACCCATAATCAAGCGACCTTGCCTTGCTCGATTATTTTACCAATATTGTTGGTGTTTATGTTGATGCCGACCAACCTTTAGTCGGTGAATGTTGATTGTGACCAACTTTGTTGGTGATTTCTAATGCCGACCAACATTGTTGGTGAATTTTTTTTTTGCTGCAAAGTTAAGTGTAGTGTGTAGCACTAGTACTCCAAAAAAAAAAAAAACGAATGGGGAAATCATTGTTTTCATTCATACTGAAATAATTGGGTACATGGGCAGTTACATTACTAGTAGTATTTTTCCAGGTGCTCCGCATTCCAAGCATTTTTAAATTCTTCCCCTTCAAGAGTTTATATTCTGTAAGTGCCAGGTCGAACAACAACTGTGACACGATAGGGCCCATGCCAATTGGCCTCCAACTTATTGTGCTTTTGAATTACTTTCTTGAGAACATAATCGCCTTCCTTGAGATCACGCTTCTTGACCCTTTTATTAATTAACATGGCAGTCCTTTGCTGATAAGCTGCATTTCAGATCGTTGTGTCTTCTCTGACATCGTCGAGAATGTCCAAGTCCAAGTGTCTCATTAAATCACTTATGGGAGAATTGAAGTTAAGCACCCACCCTATGAGTAGGTAATCCTAGTTCGACAGGTGTTACTGCTTCACTCCCAAAAGTCAACATGTAAGGGGATTCCCCAGTTGCTGTTCGGGGAGTTATTCGGTAAGCCCATAACACTGAGTGCAACTCGTTAATCTAATTCCCTTTAGCACCTTCCAATATCTTCTTCAACCCGTTTAGTAGAGTTCTGTTCGTCACTTCGGTTTTCCCATAACTTTAGGGATGACCTGGAGCATAATGGATCTTTTGAATGTTGGTCTGTAGACAGTATGCTGTGAATTCATCATTATCAAATTGGGTACCGTGATTGGTGATAAAAGCATGGGGCAAACCATATCTGTAAATAATATTCTTCCAAATGAATTGATAGACCCTTTCGTAAGCCATATTGATGAGAGGTTCAGCTTCTACCCATTTTTTTAAAACAATCAATAACTACCACCAGATATTTGAATCGTCCTCTTGTAGTTGGCAGTGGCCCGACTAAATCTATTCCCCAAATAGCGAATGGCCAAGGTGAAGTGATTGGTGTTAACAGCGGCTGAGGAGTTCTTCGTATAATAGAAAATCGATGACACTTATCGCATTTCTTAGCATAAGCTGTATAATTAGCTTGCATCGTTGGCCAGTAGTATACCTGCGTATTTATTCTTTGTAAAAGAGTTCTACCTGCTATGTGAGCTTCAAAAAATCCTTCATGGATTTCCTCTATCAGGTCTTTAACCTCTGTCGTATGGACACACCTTTGCAGACCAGCTATCACACCTTTCTTGTACAAAACTCCATTATTCAAAACATATCTGGCAGCCTTATACTTCAAGCGCTTGGATGCAAGTAGGTCGACTGGTAAACTACCTTCTTCAATATAAGCCCTGATGGGATCCATCCAGGATGGTCCCATATCCAAGGTGATAAAATTCACCATCAAATGTTCATCAATACTTCTGCTTGCAAGTACTTCAATGGGGATTGTTCTTCATATCTCGGTGTGCGTAGCTGAGGCTAATCGAGCAAGTGCATCTGCCCTTGCATTCTCTAGCCTTGGTATTCTAATCACTTGAACAACTACCAAATTGGATACAATCTCCATAGCTTTAGTTAAATACCTTGACATGAACTCCCCTTTTGCTGCGTAAAGACTTAACATTTGATTCACCACTAGTTGCGAATCATCGAACACCACAGCTTGCTCTGTATTAATTGATTTAGCTAAGTTGAGGCCCACAATCATGTTTTCGTACTCAGCTTCATTATTAGAAGCCTGAAACTAGAAAACGTAAAGCATATTCTATGTCTATTCTATCTAGACTGTTGAGAATAATTCCAGCTCCATAACCTGTTGCACATGAAGAACAATAGACATATAAATTCCATATAGGGATATTATCTTCAAACCCTTAGTCTAACAAAATCCCTTGATGGAATGGTCCCTTTTCTTATCACCTCTTGGTCGGCAAGGAGATTTGGGCCTCTACCGAGCTCTGTTGTTGGTCCTCCCACCATTCTGGCGATCAATGTACCTATTCAGCTTTCCTCGTCTAATGAGTGCCTCTATCTCATTTTAGAGAGCTACACACTTCTTGGTCGTATGGCCATGATCTCTATGGAATTCGCAATACTTGGACTTATCCCTTCTTTCGGGAGCTAATCTCAGTTTTTCTGGCCAATTCAGTTCCTCGATGTTATTGATTTCCTCCAGAACGTGGTTTATATCCACCTTTAAGGGAGTATAATTTGTATACTTCCTCAAGTGTTCCAATATTTATTTGTCTTTCGACTGCTTGCTCCCACCATTATGTTTGTGATCTTTCCTCTCCGACTTGCCTTCAGCTTTAGCTTCTGCCTTTGACAAAGAATTCTTTTTCGCAGCCATTGCCTCCTCGACATCCATAATTTTGGTTACTTTAGTCATCAATTCAGCCATGGATTTGGGGGGATCCTTGGCCAAAGTGTAGTACAGCTTATCTGGTAAAAGACCACTCATGAGAGCTATAATGGTTGTCTTCTCCTCATAGTCTATGACCTCCAGTTTCTCGTTGTTAAAACGAGTGATATAATCCTTGGTACTTTCTCTTGCTTTTTGTTTAACACTCAACATATGTGCTACCCTTTTAACTGGCTTTGAACCAAAACAGAAATTTCCTATAAAGAGCTCTGCCAGTTGATGGAAGGTGGCAGTCTTCCCTAGAGGAAGGTTATTGTACCATATCTGAGCAAATCCAGTAATGGTTCCTGAGAATGCTCTACACCTCATTTCATCTGGGGCTGCATAAATATCTGTTGCATCTTAGTACTGCTCTATGTGGAGAGCAGAATCGGTTTTTCCATCGTACTTCGGAGTGACCACAGGAGCCTTAAACTTTGACGGTGTAGGAAAATCCACAATTGCCTGTACAAATGGAGATCCTTTGATAAAGGCTCTTTGGAGAGGGTTTTTGGCCTTAGCCATCTTCCCTAACATGTCTTCCAATATCTGAATAAATCCTTTCCATGCGTTATTTCCAGCCCCTAATTTATTTGTGGTTTCCCGAACAACAGATCATCCAGAAGTCTCCTCTTTGGATCTTTCTTTGCGAGCTGCAGGTCTGGGGTTTGGACGTGATTGAGCTGAGCCTTCCCTTAGATAATTTGGTCATGGATAATTTCTCAACGCAATTCGAGGAGGATTTCCATTCCTCATGGGACCCAAACGGTCAAAGGGATAAACTCTGCTCAACCTTTCTAGAGCGCTTATTCGCTCTGAAGTTAGAGTGACATTTTCTTGAGAATCTAAAATTCTTATAGGAGAGGTCAAACTAGGATGATAAGATGGAACACTTGAATTCCCGATATGACGGAATTCAGTACGCCTGGATCGTGAAGACGGTGGACGCATGCTTCTATAAACTCTTCATTGGCCTGACTGAGCAGATATTCCATTCTGAACAATCTGAATAAACTGTCACATAGTTTCCTGCATAGTCGTTTATCCCATCGCTAAGTTTGCCAAGATTCTTGTGATTTCGTTTGCATTTGGAGGGGCAAAAGGGTTAGGAGGATTTCCTTCATTATTCCTGTTACTAGATTCTGGGATATCAGCCATTTATGATGAGTTTTTAGTAAAAAACTCCATGTATAGTCATTTCCATAGACGACGCCAATCTGTTAATGTAAAAAACTAGATTTGATCTAATTAATTAATTAAAGATAAATATAAGTAAAGAAAGAATACAAGAGATTTTTAAAGTGGTTCAACCTTAAAGAAATGGCCTACGTCCACTGTCTTGTATTACTGGGTGTCTTGCCTTAATCTCAATTACATTTGCTTATGATCGCTTAGGGTATTACAATGTATTTATAGCCCATGGGCTGTCAGTGTGAATAGATAATATGCTGTTATTGAATAGGCATATACATCTGTACATGGTAAAAAATAATCTGTAAGGACACAAATTTCCAATTGAGTCCATATATAGTTTTGGCTCAATTCCGGACAAAAACATTTATTCATAGGATAGTATTCAATTGTAATATTCTCAGGCCTATGAAGTGTATGTTGAAGACGTAGTGGCAAAGAATTTAAAGCTTCATCAAAATGCCGATTTGTGTGCCTCGTTTCTACGTTATCAACTAAGGTTCCATGCTTCCAAGGTATGAATGTAATTATATTTATATAGGAGCTTGGAACAATATGTATTGGGTGTTAGGTGTAATAAAAAACTGCATTTTATTTTCAGAAAGAATCAATTAGTACTTTAAAATAAGTATATAAAAGTTTCTGGGCCAAAATCGAATTTTACAAACTTTCTGGTCGTTCATTAGAAATGTCGTTCGAACGAGTTTTTTCGTTCGAACCAGGTTTCGTTCGAACGAGTTTTTCGTTCGAACGAGTTTGCCAACAACCCTAAACTGGTCAGTCGTTCGATATGTCGTTCGAACGAGTTTTTCGTTCTAACGAGGTATCTAACGAGCCCAGGCTGGTCGCTCGTTAGAAGTCTCGTTCGAACGAGAGTCAAGCTCGTACGAACGAGAGTCAAGTTCGTTCGAACGAGACACCAGGGCGGGAACAGTTTTGAGCAGTTTTTGGCAGTTTTCTCCCACTTTCCCCACTTGGTTTTTAACCAACTTTTTCAAGACTTAATATGTGCGGGAAACACATTTTTCCAATCAACTTTTCCATTCCATATCCATCTCTTAGAGAGAGTTTGAGAGAAAATTTATTTAGGGAAAATGTTCATGTTTTGAGTGTTAATTTTTAAAGAAAAATTCATACACACTCTAGTTTACACCCAATAGTTTTTTATTCCAAGTTTCTATATTCATATTCTTTACTTGGAGTTTTGGCACCGGTTTATCTCTACCGAATTCAAGAAGAGACGTTTCGGGTTTGCTTCTACACCCCATCACAAATAAGACTTTTTGTTGAGATTCTACCCACACGGAGAAAGGCTCCATGCTTGGGTGACGGTGACCGTATAAAGTCCCATCGGTGGATTTCGAGACCGCGGTGGTGTTCCGAGGTTGTCCGCTAGGAAGAGGTTTCTACGAGAAGGAGCGTCGAGGCTTGAGAGGGATCGAGTCAGTCGTTGTAAGTCTATCTGTATTGTAATTGTAATTTCGTATCTAGTGGACTTGTGGCTAGGGCCGTCCGAGGTTGTTTCCCGTCTTGGGTTTTTCCTCGTACATCTCGGCGTAGTGTGACATTGTTTATTTTATCTTGCTCATTAATTTAGAATCCATGCTTAGGATAATTTCAAGATAAAATTTGGTTTAATTATCACACTCATTTAATTTGGGACTTAAATTAAATACAAGGTAAATTTGGTTTATTCAAGTCATTTGCTAAAATTGGTTTCGCCTAACTTTGATTAATTGAAAATTATGACTTAGGCAAATTCTAAGACTTGAATTAGGTTTTAATTTGTTTTGAGAAATTAAAACTTGTTGTTGTTGTTTTGAAAGTTGAACCATCACCTGTTTTACAACGCTTCCGCATCGATTTACATAAAAGGAAATTAAATAATTTTTAATCGAGATATAATTATTTAAATAACCGGAGATATAATTATTTACAAATTGCTCTGATACCAATTTGTAAGGACACAAATTTCCAATTGATTCCATATATAGTTTTGGCTCAATTCCAGACAAAAACATTTATTCATAGGATAGTATTCAATTGTAATATTCTCAAGCCTAGGAAGTGTATGTTGAAGACGTAGCGGCAAAGAATTTAAAGCTTCATCAAAATGCCGATTTGTGTGCCTCGTTTCTACGTTATCAACTAAGGTTCCATGCTTCCAAGGTATGAATGTAATTATATTTATATAGGAGATTGGAACAATATGTATTGGGTGTTAGGTGTAACAAAAAACTGCATTTTATTTTCAGAAAGAATCAATTAGTACTTTAAAATAAGTATATAAAAGTTTCTGGGCCAAAATCGAATTTTACAAACTTTCTGGTCGTTCGTTAGAAATGTCGTTCGAACGAGTTTTTTCGTTCGAACCAGGTTTCGTTCGAACGAGTTTTTCGTTCGAACCAGTTTTCGTTCGAACGAGTTTGCCAACGACCCTAAACTGGTCAGTCGTTCGATATGTCGTTCGAACGAGTTTTTCGTTCTAACGAGGTATCTAACGAGATTCTAACGAGCCCAGGCTGGTCGCTCGTTAGAAGTCTCGTTCGAACGAGAGTCAAGTTCGTTCGAACGAGACACCAGGGCGGGAACAGTTTTGAGCAGTTTTCTCCCACTTTCCCCACTTGGTTTTTAACCAACTTTTTCAAGACTTAATATGTGCGGGAAACACATTTTTCCAATCAACTTTTCCATTCCATATCCATCTCTTAGAGAGAGTTTGAGGGCAAATTTATTTAGGGAAAATGTTCATGTTTTGAGTGTTAATTTTTAAAGAAAAATTCATACACACTCTAGTTTACACCCAATAGTTTTTTATTCCAAGTTTCTATATTCATATTCTTTACTTGGAGTTTTGGCACCGGTTTATCTCTACCGAATTCAAGAAGAGACGTTTCGGGTTTGCTTCTACACCCCATCACAAAGAAGACTTTTTGTTGAGATTCTACCCACACGGAGAAAGGCTCCATGCTTGGGTGACGGTGACCGTATAAAGTCCCATCGGTGGATTCCGAGACCGCGGTGGTGTTCCGAGGTTGTCCGCTAGGAAGAGGTTTCTACGAGAAGGAGCGTCGAGGCTTGAGAGGGATCGAGTCAGTCGTTGTAAGTCTATCTGTCTTGTAATTGTAATTCCGTATCTAGTGGACTTGTGGCTAGGGCCGTCCGAGGTTGTTTCCCGTCTTGGGTTTTTCCTCGTACATCTCGGCGTAGTGTGACATTGTTTATTTTATCTTGCTCATTGATTTAGAATCCATGCTTAGGATAATTTCAAGATAAAATTTGGTTTAATTATCACACTCATTTAATTTGGGACTTAAATTAAATACAAGGTAAATTTGGTTTATTCAAGTCATTTGCTAAAATTGGTTTCGCCTAACTTTGATTAATTGAAAATTATGACTTAGGCAAATTCTAAGACTTGAATTAGGTTTTAATTTGTTTTGAGAAATTAAAACTTGTTGTTGTTGTTTTGAAAGTTGAACCATCACCTGTTTTACAACGCTTCCTCATCGATTTACATAAAAGGAAATTAAATAATTTTTAATCGAGATATAATTATTTAAATAACCGGAGATATAATTATTTACAAATTGCTCTGATACCAATTTGTAGGGACACAAATTTCCAATTGATTCCATATATAGTTTTGGCTCAATTCCAGACAAAAACATTTATTCATAGGATAGTATTCAATTATAATATTCTCAAGCCTAGGAAGTGTATGTTGAAGACGTAGCGGCAAAGAATTTAAAGCTTTATCAAAATGCCTATTTGTGTGCCTCGTTTCTACGTTATCAACTAAGGTTCCATGCTTCCAAGGTATGAATGTAATTATATTTATATAGGAGCTTGGAACAATATGTATTGGGTGTTAGGTGTAACAAAAAACTGCATTTTATTTTCAGAAAGAATCAATTAGTACTTTAAAATAAGTATATAAAAGTTTCTGGGCCAAAATCGAATTTTACAAACTTTCTGGTCGTTCGTTAGAAATGTCGTTCGAACGAGTTTTTTCGTTCGAACCAGGTTTCGTTCGAACGAGTTTTTCGTTCGAACCAGTTTTCGTTCGAACGAGTTTGCCAACGACCCTAAACTGGTCAGTCGTTCGATATGTCGTTCGAACGAGTTTTTCGTTCTAACGAGGTATCTAACGAGATTCTAACGAGCCCAGGCTGGTCGCTCGTTAGAAGTCTCGTTCGAACGAGAGTCAAGTTCGTTCGAACGAGACACCAGGGCGGGAACAGTTTTGAGCAGTTTTCTCCCACTTTCCCCACTTGGTTTTTAACCAACTTTTTCAAGACTTAATATGTGCGGGAAACACATTTTTCCAATCAACTTTTCCATTCCATATCCATCTCTTAGAGAGAGTTTGAGGGCAAATTTATTTAGGGAAAATGTTCATGTTTTGAGTGTTAATTTTTAAAGAAAAATTCATACACACTCTAGTTTACACCCAATAGTTTTTTATTCTAAGTTTCTATATTCATATTCTTTACTTGGAGTTTTGGCACCGGTTTATCTCTACCGAATTCAAGAAGAGACGTTTCGGGTTTGCTTCTACACCCCATCACAAAGAAAACTTTTTGTTGAGATTCTACCCACACGGAGAAAGGCTCCATGCTTGGGTGACGGTGACCGTATAAAGTCCCATCGGTGGATTCCGAGACCGCGGTGGTGTTCCGAGGTTGTCCGCTAGGAAGAGGTTTCTACGAGAAGGAGCGTCGAGGCTTGAGAGGGATCGAGTCAGTCGTTGTAAGTCTATCTGTCTTGTAATTGTAATTTCGTATCTAGTGGACTTGTGGCTAGGGCCGTCCGAGGTTGTTTCCCGTCTTGGGTTTTTCCTCGTACATCTCGGCGTAGTGTGACATTGTTTATTTTATCTTGCTCATTAATTTAGAATCCATGCTTAGGATAATTTCAAGATAAAATTTGGTTTAATTATCACACTCATTTAATTTGGGACTTAAATTAAATACAAGGTAAATTTGGTTTATTCAAGTCATTTGCTAAAATTGGTTTCGCCTAACTTTGATTAATTGAAAATTATGACTTAGGCAAATTCTAAGACTTGAATTAGGTTTTAATTTGTTTTGAGAAATTAAAACTTGTTGTTGTTGTTTTGAAAGTTGAACCATCACCTATTTTACAACGCTTCCGCATCGATTTACATAAAAGGAAATTAAATAATTTTTAATCGAGATATAGTTATTTAAATCACCGGGGATTCCATTTCTTCATAATCGTTGAATATGTCTTGGTCATTTAATCTTCCCAATAATTAGCTCAGTACGCTGAGTAGCTCGGTACTTATACTTAGGCCACACTGGGTGACACGTGTTTTCACATAACTGGCCCATGTCAGCTAAGTAATTTTTGTATCAACATGCGTGTGTCCTATTGTTATTATATATAGGTGGGGTGAATACCTATATTATCTATTGTGTGTATGAAATACCTACGTTGCTTGCTATCGGGGTTGAGGCTTCGCGTTGTGGATGATCTCATCCCGATGAGACCATTTGGGGGGATTTTATATTCGTACCTTGAGCATAGGACCTTCGACACGTTCTATCAGTGTGAATGATAGTTTCGACGGTTGAATGGGAGCGTAGGTATGTGCGTGACCCATTCAGCTGGGGAGTATGCTCGCCTCCAATATGCGTGTTATGTTATTTATTGTTCGCGAGAGACGTCGAACCAATAATCTTTTATACAGCGAGAGATGTATCAGGATATGATAGCAGAGTATGCATGCACCGCAGTTGTGTCTGGGGGGTGCCGTAGTAGTATATACAGTAGTGTGGTGAATATATATACTATGATGTGATCTAGTGTGTGAATTTGTAGATTAAACTATATATACTGGGATGTAACCTACTATGTGAAATTTGTAGATTAACATATATATACTATGATGTAATCTACTATGTGAAATTGTACATAAAAATAAATAATGAGATCTGATTAAATTAAGTAAGTGAATACTTAATATTAAAGTTGTGAAAGCCTAGTTCAAATTAAAGAGAAATGAACATGTTTAATTATCATACGTATTATGTGAAAAATACGGGTAAATGATATGGGTTAGAATCATAATTGAAAACCTTAATTTGGGAGATGATAAGTTACGTTAGGCATGCACACTATATGAGAGGTGAGAGTTCTCAAGTGAGAGCCGAGAAGTTAACATGCACATAATAATTGCTTAATTGCACTTGTTAAGCACTTGTTATTTTAAAAATCTTTTACAATCGGGCTCTGACCCGTTTCCTTTCGTATTCTCTTCTCTATTGTGTCTTGTACATCAGGTATCCAGTATCAGGGATGCCGACATAGAATATGGATATCTCGACGGGTTATAGCTGCTACTCGAGAGGCTTATTTATTTAGACGCTTCATTATGTTGATTCATACATCTATAATGTCTACTTTCATTTAAGTCATGTCGCTCAGGATTCTAGATATTTAATTTCTTTTCTAGAGATTGTAATCATTTATGTTAGTACTGTTGATATCAATTTTTTTGATGGTCATAAAGTACTTTAACTGGAGAGTTATTCCAGTCACATTTAGTCTTGTTCAGTTGTGATGTGATGTTGTCTATTATTACTACGCTTTGTGGAATGGTTTTAATTAAATTAAAAATGGAAAAGTTTTGACACTATCTTAATTATTTATTAGGTGATTTAATAAAGAAATTATTTTTCGACAGTAATGATAAGAATGAACCAACTGGATATTCTGATTTAATTTAATAAAGAACTGATCATCCTGTATTTAATTAGGCGGGGTGTCACACCCAATTTTATTTAAGCTAAAACATACATCTAGGTGATAATAGATAAAATAAATAAATCAATCACACAACACACTGATGTATAAAGAAACCACAATGAAATTTTTTTTGGACGACCCAGTCACACAAATTCACTATGATATGAATTTACACAAGTTGATAGGTGACTTACTCAACGAATCGATGCCCTCACAAGCCTTGACGCGTCTTCAATCTTTGATTGCTCGTCTATAGTGACAACGCAGAAATCCACCCATGTAAGCTGCCACAATGTGTAAGTTGTGACACCCCGACTAATTAAATACCGGGTAGCTACTCCTTTATTAAATTAATACAAAATGCCAAGTTGGTTCAGTTAATAGCCTCACTGTCGAAAACATTTTAATAATTACTAACCACCTAGTATTTAAAAAATGAGTTGCCAAATTTTAAATTAAATCTGATTAACACGCAATAAATGAAATATAGAAATGTAACACAACCATTCACGATAAAGTCCAACTATAGTAAATCATCAAGTAAAAATGAGTCTGGAGGAAATACTCCTCACAACAATCCCAATATGGAAAGAAATGAAACAAGTCTGCATCCTGAATTAATTACAAACCAAAAGTCTGAATAACTGAAATGTAAGGTGAAATGTCTATAAAAGAAATGGGCGACATGCCCTACAACTGATGAAATCTGAATATAGAGTCGAGGCAAATGAAGCGTCTACTAGCAAGGCCCTGTAACTTCCACAACAGCTACAGCTCGTCACCTGAATGGAAATTCTATGCATGGTGTCCTTGTGGCTGGGCACCTAAAAAGGATTTTACAAAAAGTAGATTTGAAAGCAAACGGGTCAGAGCCCGAAAGTGGAGAGTATTTTAAAAACAGCAAGTGCTTTAATTACATTTAAAACAATGAATGCAAAATACATGTTAGGACGTGCTCTCACATGAAATACTCATCCCTCGTCTAACTGTGCACTCCTAACGTTCCTGTACTCATTCATGTGTTATTTATATCTAACTAAACCATCGTAAGTTCTAACCTAACTACTCGACTCATAATATGAATCCCCAATGTTATCACTTAAATAGATAGCTTTACTTAAACTCAGATTATCAATTATTAGTATTACCGTTTACTGGAGGTCATCCCCTTACTTATCTTCTCAAGGATTACTATTAATTATTCTCATAATTAAACATGACAATTCCTTTTCATTTAACCGTATATTATTCACATCATGAATATACAATATAAGCACCCCGAGGCTAAGCTGCGGTGCACACATACTCTGCTATCCATCCCAGTACATCACGTACATAAGGATTACAAATTCCGAATCTCTCAGGAATTGTTAGAATAAGCACAACACACAAAAAAATGGAGGCGAACATAATTCAACATATCCATGGTCACGTACATACCTACGCTCCATAGTCAGCTGACTTATTAACTCACAAATAAGTCATTCCCTTGAACTATGTCCTCTAGGTACCAATCTAAATCCGGGCAACACAAAGATTAGATGGCCCTACGCGAACGTAAACCTCCCGTGATAGCAAGTATGGTAGGTATGTCATACACATAAAATCATATACTAAGGGTTCACACATCTTAGATATCTCAATATTAATAAAGGTATACTCTACATCCTTATACCATTATTCCAATTTTATATATTTTAAGTCTTCCGATAATATAAAATTTAAACTGTCGACACGTCTCACATCATAGTTTCTTATACTTAAAACCTATCTCAAAGGGATTATTAAGTTTCCTATTATTCCCACATATAACATCATTATTCTTAAGGTCCTTACTTCTGCCCCAAACCTCATTTCATGAAATTATTCAAATTTACTCTTTTAACCCAAATATTATCTCACTCATCGAATTTCATTAGATTTAGAACAATTCCTCAATTTGAATTCTAATTAAGGTCCAAATTTTTATAACCATACCTACTGGTCTTCCTTAAGTTTAAGGATATTCATAAAGTCTCCAATAATATTTTCTAAGGGTTAACATCATTAAAATTTAACTAGGAAAATTTTACTCATTCTAGGAAGGTCGATCGATCGACCTTTACCTTCGATCGATCGATGGTGGTCGATCGATCGACTGATGAATGTCGATCGATCGAACGCACCAGGTAGGCTACGGACTGCTTCATTTTGCAGTTTTCAAATCATCTCAAAACACCATTATAATGCAAGAAACTCTAATCTAACGTTATAATATCATCATACAACCATCCTACAACATTGTTAACATTCTAAAACCAATAATTCATCAACCAAGGGCTTTATTTGGATCAAACCTTCATCAAGAACCCTAGTTTTCTACTTCTTTCAAGAACATTAATAAATCTCTTCTTAAATCCATTTTTAGATCATCAAGGGTCATTTTTGAATTCATAATTCATCCAGAATGTATCTACATGCAATTCCTAACATAGTTCATAGTTTTAATCTTCAAATTCATGGGTCTATATCAATCTTCCAAGATAAATTCAATAATTTCCCTAAGCATGGAAAAGCATAACATTGAATCAATTGTAATTAAATCACTTGCCTTATGTTCCAGATTTGTTGTTGGTTGAAGATGGTTGGATTCCCCTCTCTCTCTGTGCAGAATTCTCCTCTCTCTCTCTCTCTCTCTCTCTCTCTCTCTCTCTATAAGTTCTTCTCAAGATGACAATGGAGGTGGGTTTAGAGGTTGCCTTAGGAACTTCTTTTCTATTTCTTCCAATAACTCCCGTAGCCCATTAAGTCATTTAGTGTCGTTAGTGGGTTTAGTTGATAAAGAATAAGTCAGATTTTATTTCTAATTTTCGTGGGTTTTAATTCCCAAATTTCCGAAATTATCAAAATGCCCTTTTAAGTTACCGGTATGGCCCAATAATGCCCCGGGACCCAAACTTAACCCCCGGCTAGTGTTTTCTGACTATTTCGACCCTTCTGGACACGTTGTCGCACTAAAAATGACTATTTGGTAAAAAAAATAATTTATTTTTAAACCTACTAAATTCATTCTCGACGCGACTGACACGCGCGTTCCAAATTGCCGTATTTCAGCCTCGCGACAATTTCAATATTTCCAATATTCATATATTGCCATATATACACATCATAATCAAATACCAACTCACATCTCGTTAGTATTTTATCCGGATTAATTCTCAATTAATTCACATATTATTTAATTAATCCCATAAATAAATATCGATAAAATGCGGGGTATTACATAAGTTTACACAGGCCTTGGCGTCTACCAATCCAGGCTTCGCAATTGTCTACAGATATGTAACACGAAGTCCACCACTTCTTCACGGTAACACCACACCATGAAATCCACCATCTGTAAATAGCAAGCTGTGTACGGGGTTATACTGGACGAAAATTTTCTCTATCAAGATTATTAGAGAAACAAATTATGGTGCCCTCAAATAATATCTCAAAGCATATAAAAAATGAAATATGGATCTTAAACAATTTGGGTGAAACTAGGTTTTGTGAGCTTTTGGATATGTATGGAAAAATGATTTTTGTCAAAAGTCACACAAACAACAAATGCCTGAACCCTTTATATAGAAAACACATTTTTTGAGAAAGTTTGTTAGAATGAAAATAATACCCTGTTCGAACGAAGCTGCAAACTCATTCGAACCAAATCAGACCTCGTTCTAATGAAGAGCCAATCTCGTTCGAACCAGCTTTGAATGAGTTTAGTTATGTAAACATGAAATACTCGTTTAATGTTCATTTAAACGCGTTGGGATTTACATTAGAAGTAAACCCTAATTCATTCGAACGACTTTAAAAAAATTATATTTCTTTTAAAACTAGCTCCAAATAGTTTTATAAAAACAACCACCCAAAAATAAAATTTCCAAGGATTAAAATTCATACGCATTCATACCTGAGAGATCCTCGAAAACATGAAGACGAAACGTGGTATGAAGGATGACACGATATGAAATCTTTGAATCTTTTTTGCTACATCTTCAATCAAACACGTCATAGGCTTGAAAGGTTAACAACTCAAAGCCTAACCTATGACTTAAAATGTTTTGTTCGAAATTAAGACAATACATAAAAATTGAACAAATTGGAAATTTATCCTTACAAATCTCCCCTTTGGTTATTTCGATTCGAAAGAGAAACTAAAACACCATGGGTTGTCAATATGTCTAAAAGACTCAATCCCATTCCCAAAAGTAAAAAGTGCAGACGCTCAACAGAGACATACGCTGAGTAGCTTTGCACTCATGTAAAATTTTTCGCATGATGTAAACATGCACACTTAAACACACATTTCAAATTTAAAAAGAATATATAAAAAATATAAATTAGGATAATGAATAAACTCACCCTATGTCTAGTAGGTAAGACGTCTCCATGAAAGATAGAGATCACCTCTTAAAGCTTAAGTCAAAGACGCCATTTCCCCCATTTTTTGTTCAGAAATAGACAAATCAAGGGTACATAAACTATTTCTCCCCATAAACCATTTCTCCCACTAAATTTGAGAACATGTGATACCAAGAGAAATTAAGGAAGAAGGAATAATATCATGCAATGGTGTAAAGTGCAATAAAGCAAAGCATGGAAACACAAGCATAAATAATCCAAAAACTGATCAATCAATAACAATATTGATAAAAATATAATACCCACTTAAATAAAAAAAAATAAAGCATAAGATATCAATACAAAAAAACAAAAATAAATACCAATATGATCATATAGCATGCGAATTCGATCAAAAGATAAATAAGATGGAAAAAATGGATTAAATGCAAATGCAAAGACTTTAAACAAAATGATACAACATATATAAATATGCAAAATATACCAATGACACACATGAACATATATATATATATATATATATATATATATATATATATATATATATATATATATATATATATATATATATATATATAACCACAAAACTGACACAAAACAAATAAACTTTACACACTACCATAGTATCGATGTGTCTAAACATGCGGGATGGAATGAATGGGTATGAAATAAATTCAAATGAATTATGACACAATCACTCAAAAAATTCAAGGAGTTCTATTTGATTGCAAAACTTTATGAAAATAAGATTTAACCTCAAGTGACAAATAAAGTGAACTCAAAGAACAAACAAGCACAATATACATAAGCCTAGAATTTTAATGTATCTACAAATTAATAGGGTCATGACATGATAAGCATAACTAGGATTCATTGTGCAAACCCGTTGATCTTCAACTATAATACCCTCAAAAGCTAAACAAATATCATATATTTTTTCACTCAAGTATTTTGAAGATACCATTTTTGAAAATCAAACAAACAAACATGTTGGCCTTAATATTTTTGTTTTTGCCTCTTATTTTTTAGGCTCTGGCCAACGGTGGATTTTTCACAAAGTAGATTTGATCCTTTTGCATCCCTTTCCCATGCAACCTCATATTTTCGATAAAAACAAGCTCACGAGCAACGGTTCTTACATGCCCAAATCCCCCATTGTCACAAGTTATGTAAATGACAAGATTGATGGGAGAACATCTCACAAAACTCAAATATAACACGTGAAGTTAAATTCGAAAGATTTCATGCGTGTGTGTGTGGAGGCATATACAAATTGAATCCATTAAGGCAATCAGAGTCGAAAAACTCCATAAAATCATGATTAAGAACAATCTAAGCATTAAAAGTCATAACCAAATGTCGTAGCCATATGAAAACATGGAATAAAGGGAATTTTAATACACAACTATACCACACAAAATGTGTTAAACTAAACTACACATAAACCATAATTATTTTTGAGTTTTTAAACAATTTTCAAAATGATACGAATTTATAAAAAACTAAAAAGACAAATGAAATCTTTTTCTATTTCTCAATAAGTCCCATTAAATGAAAAATCAAATTATAAAAAACTCAAAACACATACAACTAGCAAACATATATATCATGAAGTATAAAAGCTAGTGTATGAAAATATGCAAACACAACCAACCATTAGATATATCATGAGAAGTATCATGCGCAAGCATTCGAGAATCAACAAATCTTACATGTAAAGCCTCAAAATCATATTTCCCAACCCATATAGGTGTGACATAACGCTTTAGGGTTGATAACCTCAGTGACTCTAGACTTAGAATTTCTTGGACCATTTTTAAAACCAAAGAAGAAATGCCTAAGGTGACCTTTCCTACCGTCATATGTGCAAGTGTAGACATGACAAGGGGTGTTACTTAAGGGTTGATTTTTTTTTATTGTTCCTGGTAATGGTTAACTCTCTCGAAATCATGGTCTTAGCTTTAGTAGCGAAAACACTTGGAGTATCGAAGCCAATTCTATACTTGTCATCTTTGATTAAGATCATGCCTAACATTTTATCTAATATCTCCAACCTAAACTTCAAATCAAATTTTACATCACTCGAGTCTCTCAATCTCTTTTCTAGCTCCACCATCCTAGACTCAAGTAAACTCTTAGAATTTTAAAAATCAAGAAGCTCCTTCTTCAAAACCTCTATCAAACTATGAAGTCTATCTCTACCGCTCTCAACATACTCGAGTTTTTCTTTAAGAGTCCTCTTATATATCCTAAGATCCTCAATCAAAACACTCTCATCATCCCCTATGGAATATTATTTCAACCTAGCTTCTAACTTCAAGTTTTCCTTTTTCACCTTCAATGTTTCCACATACAACTCATGAAAGGTAACTTGGAGTTCACTCTCCTCCTCCTTTTATTCATCCTCATTTTTTTCCACTCTCTTCATAATCACTAACATGGAAAAAATAATGGCCTCGAAAATTTCATTCTCAAAATTATCTTATTGGGAAGATTTTTCATTTTTTCTCTCATGAGAAGCCATGAATGCGGTGTAGTTTCACTCAGAGGGGGGAATTTTATCACTCTTCCGGTTCATAATCGCTAAGAGTGGCATTGTACACTTTCGGTGTCTTGCCCTCCATTCTTAGTTTACTGAGATAATCAACTACCTTATGGCCATAACCCTCACATGCAAAGCATCTATTCAAATTATCCCTCTTAAAATTATCTTTACAATTTTTAGGGAACTGATCAATCTTGTTCTAATTATTGTTCTCAAACTTGTTTACATTTTTTGATTGTTTTTAATACTTGAGAATTTTCTACACTTCTTAGCAAACATGGACATATCATCGAAATAGATGTCAAACTCATCATCTGAAATGTATGTTTCCTCCTTATGGGCTTTCAAATAAATGTCCTTGTCATTTTTCTTCGTTTTGGAGGAAAACATGCCGAGCTTATAAGTTTGAAGGTCACCTACAAGCTGTTTGAGTTTCGTATAGTTTAAAGTACCTAAGGAATTCAAAACATCACTTTTGAATTAAGTATTCTAGGAAAAGACCATAAGATTTTTTTGATTACTCAGTTTTTGGTATTTTATCTCTCAAATTAAAAGACGAGTTCATAATATCGGACAATCTAGCGTATAACTTATCTAAGGTTTCACTCTCTTCCATCTTAATGGTCTCAAACTGAGTGGTGAGGTTTTCGAGTTTGGAAGCCTTAACAACACTAGTACCTTCATGGGGGAGTTGGAATATGTCCTGAGCCTCTTTAGATGTTTTACATATCATAATATGATGAAACTCCTCCGGTGTGACTGAACAAAATAGAGCATTTAAACCTCGAAAATTATAATTTTCCAACTATGCTCATCCTCACTCCATGATTCTATGGGTTTAGAAATCCTAGATTCATCAACTAAGGTTGTAGATGGAGACTACCCATTAATAACCGCTTACCTGACCCGCTCATCTATCACTTTAAATACTAATTTATATGCGTTTTCCAGTATACGTAATTAGACCCATCAAACATCGGTTTCATAGAAACTAAGTTGCCCCCCGAATAAAAACCACCAAAATTCATGCCTAAAACATAGATATAAACACAATACCTAAATGTTCCTACTCTAATACCGATTTGAAGTCCCTAAAGGCACAATACGGAGAGATGGTCTAAACAAAAGTTCAATTTGTAAACATTTTCAAATTAAATATATAAACTTAAACAACATTAAACCCAAATAAAACTTTGCACCAGTTTTAAACCAAGTTGTTGTGATGAAATAATTTATAAATTTCATCTAATTGAAAACATAAATCTAGGTGATAGCAAATAAAATAATTAAATTTATCATACAACACGCTTATCTATGAGGAAAACCAATAATGGGAAAATCTCAGATGGCCCAGCCATGCAAATTCATTAGGATATAGACTTACACAAGTTGATAGATGACTTACATAATGATTCGACGCCCTCGCAAGCCTTGGCGTGTCTTCAATCTTCGATCGCTCCTCCAAAGTGACAACGCAGGAAGCCACACATGTAAGATGCCATAACATGTAAGTCTAGACACGACTCGATATCCACCAATCTAATCTCAATAATCATTTACGAAAATGGAACACGGAGTCCACCGCAACTCCACACCACATAGTCCACTATATCTAAATAAAAAACTGTGTACGTCCAGAGCATGGAACTTTTATCTATCAAGATGATGAGAGAAATAAGTATGGTTCCCTGAAATAAGATCTCAAAGCATATAGAACAATAAAACTTGGATCTTAAACACTTTGGGTGAAACTAGGGTTTGGGAGATTTTGGATATGTATGGGAAAATGATTTTGGTCAAAAGTCACTTAAAAAATAAATGCTTGAATCCCTTTATATAGAAAACGCCACACATTTTTTGAGAAAATTCGTTCGGATGAAAACTTGACCTCGTTTTACCGAAACTTCAAACTCGTTCGATCCAAATCAAACCTCATTCAAATGAAGAGATAATCTCATTAGAATGAGCTTCGAACAATCTTCGAATGAGTTTAGTTCTGTAAAATAAAAATACTCGTTTGATGTTCATTAGAAAGAACTGCCATTCCCGTTAGAACGAAACCCTAAATTCATTCGAACGACTTTAAAATAAAAAAATATTTTCTAAAATCAGCTCCAAATAATTTTGGGAAAAAAACCCAAAATAAAATTTTCAAGGATCAAAATTCATATGCATTCATACCTGGAAGATCCTCAGAAATATGAAGACGAAACGTGGCATAAAACACGGGCAATCTTTGATGCTTTACCAGTATATTTTCAATCAAACACATCATAGGCTTGAAAGGTCAAGAAGTTAAAGCCTAACCTATGAATCAATTTTTTTTGTCCAAAATTAAGCCAATACATATAAATTGACTCAATTGGAAATTTATCCTTATAGTTTAAGTATCATGAAGAGCTATAAGTGCTATGTAATTACTTGTTAGTGTTTAATGTTCTGAAAAGCACATGATTTACTTCATTGGTAATATTTAAGGACTTCTTTACTTCTGTGAAAATAAATAAAATAGAGTCATGTTCAACTTTAAAAGAAAAAAATATAAAAACATATGATGCTCAAAGAAACTCCAAACAAAAAGACATAAGAATCAATGTTCAAAATCCCGTAGTGAGTTGAACATTTATATGAAAGATGTTGTTTAAACATGAATTGCATTTCTTTACAATTATTTTTCATGCATTGTGGTCACACATTACCAGAATGTGTAGCCACTGCTTACGTATATAGTAAAACTAGTGAAACATAGAAAACATAGAAACTTATATATGGGTTTGGGTAAGGGGTGAGAAAAAGTTTGTTGCAAGATACGAGTTAGGTTATTCTCCCCTGGAACATTAACTAACAATGTGGAACCTATCAAAACAAACAAATAAAATCATCAATGATGGATAAGTACTTGAAGTTTCATCATGAGAAAAATAGGAATCCACATATAGACAGGGGGTCAAATGCAATAAAACAAACAAATAGGAAGGGAACTAGAACATATAAATATAACGAACTCCTAAAACACTATAATTAGGGAACTCAAAAGAACAATTACATTGGCCAAATATTCCCTAATTTGAAAGCAAGAAGGTTTGAGATTTCAAAGATTCCCATATTATACTCTATCCCAAGAGGAGGCAACCAAGTGTACAAAGAGAAGTTGCACTTCAAACCATCCAACAACCAAACAGGAAATGGTCAGCCAAGAAAGATGGAGAAACAACCAAGAAAGATGGAGAAACTAAGGACACACCAAATAGAGTGAACAAAATTATTTATACTCTACTAATTCCACTTAGAAACCTTAAAAAATTTAGAAAGACTCAAACGATCGAAATTTCTTCAACTTTTGTAATTAGCACATGCATCTTAGCTACATACATTTTATTAATAATTATCTTAGATAACCAAATTTCTCACTTGACATCTCCCAATTATCATACCTATTACTAAAGTTACATTCCTAGTATTAGGTTTTAGTAATGCTAATTTTAAGCCCTTTAGAATGCATACTTTTTCTTAAGATTTCCACCACTTTTGATCCCTTATAGTGCTTAGTACCCCAATTGGATATGATGTAATCAAGTATCATTTAACCATTTCAAATCCTTAATAACTATGGAATACCCCTCCCCCCCCAAAAAAAATACTTAACAACTAAGGAATCGAACCTATGAGCCTCACTTTGACAATTCTAAGCCCGACGACGAAAACTTCTATCGCATTACTTTGTCTATGTGAACAAGAATGTCTAATAACTGTGGCACATCCCCATCTCCTAAAAGATCCATGATCCACTTACAAGTGCCAGTATGATAATTATTATTACTCTTTTTTTCAAAAGCTTCATTTGTTAAAAGATATTATGATGTTTTTCCATATACCTTTATCTTGCGCTCTTGTAAGAAAAATTTCTCTTATATTGTTCATAGTATAGGACTTTTTATAGTTTAGGTTAGTTTGACATATCCCGTTAAAAATATTCACGTACCGTCACAACGAACCGAACTCAGGCATATCCAAGTTTGAAGACTTCCCTACATCCCATAAAGGTATAAATCAATTTAGTGTTTAAATTAATTCACTGACTTTATTTTTTAGATGTTTATTTTTATTAAATGCGAATATGTTTTTTTATTTATAAAAAGAAAAATATATTTTTTAAAACCTCTTTCAAACGAGATCTTTATCTTGTTCTAACGAACATGGTATTTCGTTAGAAGTTTTTATCTAACGAGCATCGATCGGGCGTAATGTTTTGACTCGTCAGAAGGTCGTTGAGGTCTGTTCAAACAAGAATGTCTTCTCGTATGAATGAGACTATGTTTCATTCTAACGAGTTGCTTTCCTTATTCGAACAATCCTTAAAATTCGTTCGAATGACTCGCCGCCTTAAAATTTGTGAACGCCCTATAAATACCTGTTTCGTGTTCAGATTTTTTAAGAATTTTGCTAGATCGTTTTCTGGATATCTTTTGCAAAAGTTCTTCTTTGTTTAGTGTTCAAAAACACTTTTATTCACAACATACATCCCAAAAGTTGTTCTTGTGATTTCTTTTAAACCCTTAACTATTTTAGTATCTTTCATAAACCTTTGTGGAGAAGGCATCTCCATGACTGACTTGTGAAACTTGAGGGGATCACTGTTGAAGACAAAGGCTGAGGGTGGATTGGTTGATATCAAGGATGAATCTGTCATCTGTAGATCACTTAGTGATAAGTAATATTCTTTAAATAATTTATGAATACTAGCGCATTATGCTTGTGGTGGTTATCAAGTAGTTTGTAGGTTGATTGTCTTGTAAATTTCTAAAGTGATGAATAAAGGTTTTGCATGAAAGGGATTTTTTTGAAACTTTTCCTTTGTTGGAGGCTTGGTTTGCTTTATCTGTTTTATCACATAGATGTATGTTTAAGATAAAAAAAAGATAATTTATTACGATCAAAATTGAATTTTTTGTTTGTGACCATCCTTACCGAGCACAATTGTTTCCACATTCTTATAGTATGCCTTCCACTCTTACAAGTGGTTTGAAAGAATTATTACCCTTATAATGGGCACCTTTATAACTGTATCGTTTGTTTTTAATGTCAAGTATCTTGACTATTAGGATATTTGAATGGTGGACGTATATTAATGAAAATAATAATGAACTCCAATTATCATCTAAAAGCATACTATCCATCCCTGTTTGTTCAAATTCTAATTGAAAATATTTCATAAGAGTACAAATATGTGTGCGTGTGTGTGTATATATATAGGGAGAGGTTCATAAGTGAACATAAAAGATGAACATTTTAATGAACCTTAACAAAAACACTTATCACCCAATCAATTTTAATTCGTGTGTTGTAATTGATCCGCGCCAGTGACAACGAACACGCGTGTGACACGTGCTAGCGACAATAGACACGCGTGTAACATGCATGTATTAAAAAAGACGTGTGACTCACGCGTGTCCGTTGCCGTTGGCGCGGACCAATTACAAGATGGAATTAAAATTGAATGGTGTTAGGTATTTTTTTATTAAGGTTCATTAAATTGTTCATCTTTTATGTTCGCTTTTGAACCTCTCCATATATATATATATATATATATATATATATATATATATATATAGAGAGAGAGAGAGAGAGAGAGTATTAATCAATATTTCCATCATAAACAAATACTAACTACCATAATATAACTAAGCATATCCCGAGACAAGATTAACACACTAATGGTTAAAGCAATCAAGATAATTACAATGATAATAATTTAACTTGAATAGGGTAATTATACCGTTAAGGACATCGAGGTCAAGAGTATCAAGATCAAACCCAACATCAAAGTAATGTCTCGGCGCATCAATATGAGTACCAGAGTGAATGGGTAACTTCATCACAAAGAAGTTATAATATGATCCATTCTTCTTGCTCATAGAAAGGGAAATGAACCGTCCAATACCCTCATCAAAGTCCCCAATAAGTAATTCAGGATTAATCTTATGCGTAATATCAAATATTCTTGCATTTCCATAAAATTCCCTCCTTAAAAAAACCAACTCGTCACCAAATCCAATACAAGTACTCGTAAAATCACCATAACCAGAAGAGTATGCACTAGTTGGTGTTGACAAAGCCATACGAAACACCCCAATTGACACCACATAAGTCCATAGCATTAAAATCAACGATGATAACCCATTATAATTTTGTAGTAAAACATAACTTCCCCAACTATCTTATCCCCAAATTGTTAGGATATTAAAGAGAGAGAGAGAGAGAGAGAGAGAGAGAGAGAGAGAGAGAGAGAGAGAGAGAGGAAATGAGAGATATTAAATTGATTTGTGTAATTTTACAAGAAGGTACATGATCTATATATAGTACTAGGGGTACAATAGTAGAATGTGGTCGTACAAATGTATTATAGTAGTAAATGTGTAGTACAATAATATAAAGTAAACTAAGTACACTAATATACCCCCACAAACTCAAGGTGGTAATATAGAAACCAACTTGAGTTTGGATACTAAATCCTAAAGATAATTTGGAGGATGAGCCTTTATGCAAATATCGTTAGTTTGATAAAAAATTAAAGGCAAATGGTTCCATGGAGAAGATGTTAACAAATAAAGTCATAATCGATCCCAATATCCTTTTTTCAATAATGAAAAACGTCATTATGAGCAATCTGGATATCACTTTGATTGTAAAAATGAATGATAGTGGTTGTGCAATGGATAACACCCATGTCAGTAATTATCCGGGGTAACCAAAGCAGTTCTTGGGTGGCATCAGCAAGATCACGATATTGGACTTCAGTACTAGAGCGAGCAATAACGGTTTGCTTTTTGTTATGACACGAGATAAGAGAATCACCGAGAAAGAAATAATATCCCGTGGTTGAATGACAGTCGATGGGGTTCCCTGCCCAATCTACATTATAGTAGGAATAAAGATGTCGGGAGGAATGAGTAGAGAAGTGAATCCCGTGAACATAGTCTTATTGATGTATCTTAGAATGCGAAGAACAACAACACAATGAGGCAAGTGGGGATCATAGAGAAACTGACTCACAATACGAACCGCATATGCAATATTTGGGCATGTGGAAGCAAGGTAGACGAGACTCTCCACTAACTTTAGATAAAAATTTGGATCATCAAGAAGATTACCATCTATGGGAGTGATCTTGGCATCTGTGCATGTGGAAGCAAGGTAGACGAGACTCTACACTAACTTTAGATACAAATCCGGATCATTAAGAAGATTACCATCTATAGGAGTGATCTTGGAGCTCAGCTCAAGAGGAGTGGTGGAGGTCTTTCTATTGGCGTGTCTTGCACGGATAAGAAGATCTAAAGCATATTTTTCTTGAAAGAGATAATACCAATCGGAGTTAGAATAAATCTCAAGACCAAGAAAATAAGTCAGCTTTTGAAGATCTTTCATATTAACATGTTGAATTAGATAGAATTTTTGATCGGATATACCAGAGTGATCATCACTAGTAATAATCATATCATCCATATAGAGAAGGAGAAGAATAGTTCCATGGTCGGATTTACGGATAAAAATCGTGGATTCATGAGGACTGGAAGTAAACCTAAAACAAATAGAAATGGTACAAAGCACGGGGAGACTATTTAAGATCATAAAAGGAGCGGCGAATTTCGTTGACGTGATGAGTGGTATGAGGATAACCTGAAGGTTGATGCATGTAAACTTCCTCAGATAATTCATCATAAGGAAGTAATTTTTCATGTCCATATAAAATAGTTCCTAACGGAGAACTACAACAACGGAAATGAGACTACGGACAAAAGTGAGTCGATTATTGGAGCAAAGGTATCCTCATAGTCTATACCTCATTCTTGAGTAAATTCATTTGTGACAAGGCATGCCTTATAACGATCAATAGAATCATTGGATTGAGTTATAATTTTAGAAACCCATTTACATCACATTATATTCTTACTACTTGGTAGATCCACTAAATCCCATATGTGATTATGATCAAGTGCCTGCATTTCATTATCCATTATCTTTTGCTAAAATGGGGTTAAAATCGGCCTCACTTTAAGAGAGAGGCTCATAATAAGAAATAATAATAGAATACACATGAAAATCATAAAGAATAACATATGTGGTTTTAGGTTTTACTCTTTTATGGAGTTATTTGGTTCGAATAACTGTGTAGATCCATCAGCCAGAGCAGATGACTTGGGAGAGTCCTTAAAGAGCATCTCGGGTGGATCATCGAATGAGGAAACTGGAAGTACCGATGGTATAGTGGAAGTCAGGTCAGGTGAGTAAACCATATCAGGTACCAGTGGAGAGGATGGCGGTGGTGGTGTAATTTATGAAAAGGTATTGGGTTTAGGTGAATCGAGAAATAAGTCTACTAAGGGATTATTAAAGAATAGTGTTGTGTGTGTTGGAGGTAAGTGAAATTTGGATAGTGAGAAAAAAATCTTGTGTTCCCAGAAGATAAAATGGTCGGATACATGAAGACGTTTATAGTAGGGATCCCAACACCTGCATCCTTTGTGTACTACCCTATGGTCAAAGAAGCAACACAATCAGGATCAAGACTATAATTTTGTGCATTCGTGGTGTTGGAGAAGAATGAAATAAGATATACTAAAATCATAAGGTTAGTATATTCAGAAGAGTGGCCATGAAAACACTTATAGGGGGTCAGGTTTTTGTAGTGGAAGAGGGGACACGATTTATGGTGTAGACGGAAGTGAGAGCAACTTCTCCCCCAAAAGGTTCAGGACATGGGGCGGAGATGAGTAGAGTACAATCAATGTTTAGACTATGTTAGTGTTGGCATTCAACACGCCTATTTTGTTAGGAAGTGATGGTACATGACCGATGATGAATGGTAACCTGTTGGTGTAGAAAAGTGATGACACGAGAATCAGTATATTCAGTGGCACTGCCAACCCAAAATACCTTAATTTTATGCAAAACTCGAGTATTCACGATTTTTCATAAGGACCAACTAGGTATATCTTGAATAATCATCTATAAAATTAACAAAATATTGGATTTTTCCATGTAGCAGTGGGAGATGGGCCCCATACATCAGAATGTATTAAGTCAAAAGGAATATGAGAAACAAAGTCACTTTTATTAAATGACAAAGTCAATTATTTTGCAAATTGATAAGGAAGACAATCAAATTTTGCACTGTTAACATACCTTCAGTGACTTGGAGAAAGTAAAGACTTAAGACTATCAACAAAAGCATGGCCAAGACGGTCATATCACAAGTTAAGAGAAAGTGTGGAGGATTCAAATGCTACTCTCAGAACCGTGGTGCTGAGTGATTGTGGAATATAAAATTTAACAAGCTCAAAGAGGTGGCTTATCCCAAGAGTTTATCCTATCTTTGGATCCTCCACACAACAACCAGAAGGAGAAAAAGTGATGGTTAGACCAATATCACAAAGTTTGCCAATATATACAAGATTTAGAGTACGTTTGGGAATCAAATAAGTATTGAAAAAAGTAGATATTTTCTATGGAGATTGTTTTAGTGTGAGTGACTAACATATGTGAATCACAACAGTGTGAATAAGTGGTGTGTGACGAGCAGAATTAGTGGTGGAGAAGCGAGTAGGATCAGAAGTCATGTGATTACAACAAGCAGAATCAAAGAACCACGAAAAATAATCTGAAGTGACTGATAAACAAGTATATGGAGTAATACCCAATTGGGAAAGAATATGTTTGAGAAGATCTTTAACTTGATCAATCCTATCATCAGAAGCAGTGGGAGATAAACTGTCAACAGTAAGAGCAACAAATATAGAGGTACCTCCTTGTGGAATGGAAGAAGTCTGGGATCACGGATATGGGAACTTCGGGAAATATTGGTATAGGTGACCACTGCCCATCAAATGAGAAAACTTTAAAACTCGAGTAGGGAAATCAACAAGAAGATGATCTGTTATCTATAGTAGTTGCATATTTTAGATCAATTCCACTGTTTACCATGGGATTTAGACGATGGATCTTTGGGAGTAGCAAGAAAAACTTTAGGAGAGGAGGTTGAACGAGTAACAAAGTGAATTTTCTCCGAGAGACGTTCTAAAATTGCTTCGCCAGTGTAGGAAGAGGATCTTTATGAAGGAGAGATGCAAGAAAATGATCAAATGTATTATGAAGAGCCATAAGAAAAAAAAACTAATGGCGAGCGATCTTGATAGTCGTAAAATTAAGATCATTGTTAGGATCCTTCCACCCGGGTTTCAAAATCTTGAAAAGAAAACTATTGATGGTTTGTCTAGGTTTCTATTTCATGCAATGAAGGATTACCATAAGATCATATTTATTAGCGAGTCCGGTAGTGGTATATATACCCTTTGAGGAAATTCCCAAAGAGAATTTTTGGTGGTAAATCTTCCAAATTAAAGGCTAATTGAGGGTGAATAGGAATTACGAAACCACGCGATTACCTGATATTGTTGCACTCCCACTCCTCTAAATGATCTTCAAACTTATCATCAACTTCCCCAGCTACCTGTGTGGGTTCAATGACACTCCCAATTATATAACTCCATAGTTTTTTGCACTTGAGAAAACTCAATATTTCCTGAGACTAGAGGATGTAGTTGGTACCATCGAGAGTGATATAGATGGGTTGAGTGATGTCTTAACGGTCCATACCATAGAAAAAAGGAGAAAAAGTGAAATTAAGATTCTGATTTATCTAAATAGAGATCGAAAATGGATTCAGAATATTCAAAACCACGAAAATGAACTCGAAATGAAGAAAAACGGACTGAGAACCGAAATAAGCTCAAACAGACCCAAAAAATGGTGGGTCGGATCTGGGTCAATTCGGGTAACTTCACTAGCCGAGGAGTGGGTCGAATGTCTGGCCGAAAAAGGGGCCAGCTCACGAGTGATGATGGTAGCGAGAGGAGAAAAGGCTTGGTGCAGGCGTGAGGTTATGTGACGATGACTTGAGCACTGCAGGAGGAAGGCCATCAGGAGTGTTATAACTCTCATACCATGTCACGATATTAGATAGATAGATGGATAGATAGATAGATAGATAGATAGAGAGAGAGATAGATAGAGAGAGAGAGAGAGAGAGAGAGAGAGAGAGAGAGAGAGTTGGAGGAAATGAGAGACATGACCTATATATAGTTAGACTAGGAGTACGATAGTACAATGTGGTAGTACCTATGTAGTATGGTGGTACATGTGTAGTACAATAATATAAAGTACACTAACAAAAACCATATATTTATAGAATACAAAATATCTCCAAGTGTGGTCATTATTGCTTTATAACTAATGCTTCCCTTAGCTAACTCGTAATAAAAAGTCCAAAATAGACCATTAAACTAAAAAAGATGTAGAAAAATTTAAAAAGTGTAGCGTTGAGTAGTCAAAGGTTGAGAGTATCTACACTAATGCTAACATTGAAGTAGGAATAGTAATGAAAAACATGTTTGGGTATGTAAATGTGTGAGTTAGGAGTTTCATATCGAATTTGTTAGCATATTATCTATTCTTCACAGACTTGGGACAAGAAAGAAACTGGTCAAGACCGTCTTCGTATCCCCATGTTGGGATGGTAGCGATGGCTGATGTAAAAAATTATTCCATTTTTGTGCACTTCTCTGCGGGAGGGATGAAGTAATAGGGGTTGAAAGTGGTGCCATAGGAGGAATGATAGCTTAGCAGACTCAACATGGTTGAATTGATGAGAACACTTGGGGAAATAAATAGAATGCCAACAAGCTTGTTCTTGACAATTATTTAGTATCTGTTTAATAAGGCCAAACCATCACTCATAACACCCAAACACTGAAAATCTTGGAGTGCCTCTCACAATTTTAGATTCGCGAATTTATGACCATTTCGTACATAAATTGGTATATTTGCACTATATATATTACAAAGACACATCATTTGGAGATGATTCAGGGCATAGATTTAGAACTCATATCATTATTCTTTTTAAACTAATTTTTTAACATAAACTCCTAGAATAATACTATATTTAGACTTAACCCCACAATATTAAAAAATAGATACAACTTTTCTAAAATTGGACAGATGTTTAACTCCGTTAAAAAAATTCAATAATCAATATTTTGACTTAACCTTTTTACAAAACTTTGACAATAATGTCCTCATCTCATTCACCTTCACATTCATCCCAACTCACAAGACCTAACCCTAATTTCTAAAACCTATTTTTTATAACAAAAAAATAAAAACAAGTAATAAATTATTTTAATCATATGCATATGAAAAATTTGTCAAAAATGAAATTCCCCAATGAATTAATAACCCACCAAATTTTCACTACATGTAAACTCTTCACTAGAAACTCGCTCCACCTCTCTCTCAAATACATGCACAAAAAAAGGGTAACAACTAAAGTGGATCCGGTCATATGGATACATTAAGTGGAAAATTGAACCAATAAAGTGGGCCCATAGGATAAATAGATAAAAAAGACTGAAGAGATTGACTGTGATCAGGAGTTCCAGTCAACGCTAAACTTGCATTTGAAAACTAGCTGCTGGATGTTCCCCTGAATTTGGAAAATGATGGGGTTGCACTCCGGTTCAATATATAAGGTATTTTAAAACTAGGGTTTTGGTCCGTAGGTTAAGGGGAAGAAAATGAAGTGGATTAGGGTATTTTAGTCCATAGAAATAAGGGTAAACTCAAATTACAAATTTTGGGTGTTTTTTAACCGAGTTAACCTCCGTAAGAATCTAGGGGGTACGTCTAATTTTTAAACTGGGGGGGAGGTAAGTCTAAATATGATATTATTGCAGGGAGTTAGATAAAAAATATTTTTAAACGAGTCATATCTAACACTAATCAAATTTATGTCATGCTCAGCTATGATGAATACTCATGAACTAGAATATAAGACTAATGACCTTATTTATTAACCAGTCATAACAATTATAGTTATGTCTAGGGGTGATTACGGTACATTTTTTAATCATACCGTACTGTTTTCGTCCAAAAAATTATGGTTTTGATTTACTACTTTTCTCTACCAAAAAATGAAATTACCAAAAACTTGGTGGTTGATTTTAGTTTATACATTTAAAAAACATATTTACCCAAATTACCATATTAAAATCATATACCAAAATTATCGTCCAAAATACCAATTTAATATGCCAAATATACAACTTTTATATACAATTTTTAAATTTATATCATTAGTCGAACTCATTTATCATCACATTTACTACCAAAAGTGGGTGGTACTTTTATTTTTAGAAAGTAAATAATTTTTTTGAGTTAAGAGCACATGCCTATTCATTTCTTTTGTTTCCGAGATGAATTCTTTTCAGTTCTTATATGAGGAATCGGGGTCTACATCTAGGTTAGGGGATATTTGAAGTGTACAGGGTATATATATATAGTTAATGTGTTATTTTTTATATATTTCATTTGAAAATGGAAAATATCTGAAAAATAATCAATAAAAATGAGGAAAAACTAAGAAAACTGAAACTAGAAGTATAAAAAATCATCAAAATTACTGAAAATACAAAAATACTAAATGGTTTGGTATTGGCATGGGGTTTTTGAAAAACCAAAACTAACGAAACCGAACATACGGAAAAAATGGTATGAAATTGGTATACGCCAAAGAAACAATGTAAGCAATAAATTAATAACTTTATCATCCAAGTCTTCGAAAATTAATGTAACATACAAATATAAAATATGCAATATATTTTACATAAAATATTTGTTAAAAGGATGTCATATGCCACATTTTCAAGAAAATAAAAAACACCATAACCACCACATCGACAATCGCAACCGTAGAAACCACCATTGTTATCAATTATTACCACCATCACCATTGTCATTAATAGCAACCATAATCACCACCACCAATATACAAAACTACAACAATCACATCAGTTAATTCAAATCACTACCACTATTGTAATAGGTTGTTACAAACTATTAAGGTCACAACTTACAACACCATTTTCAACCATTACTGTCACAAATATTATGGCTTGTGTATATGTGGGTGTGTGGGGGAATTTTTGCATATATTCACACATATATTTATGTGTATACATAAGTAGAAGAAGTTCCTCAAATAATTAATTACTTTTAGTGTAATCCATATATAGATTATTTACTCTCATAATAAATATTTACTTTCAACATTAATTCTGAAAGTATATCTTAATTGGGAGTGACTAATAGTAACTTTGGTATAAATCTTTATTTTACGTAATTATTTACATGAGATCATTAGAAAAATTAGAGGATGTCATAATACAAACTTACATACATACCGGGTGGTCTTGTTCATCCCACAAATTTCAAATTTAATAGACCAATCGTAAATACATACACACAAACACAAATATTTAAGATAATCTGTGTCTGAGAATGCCCCTATACGGGAGGTGGTTAGGTATGGATGGTCTTGCAAATAAAATGTCTATTTTTAGAATTTTCAATTTTAAAGAATAAAACATTAAACATATTAAAGCCAACAAACACTTTGCACCAATTAAAACCGTTGTGAAAAATCAATTTACCCAATTGTATCTTTTTAACCTAAAACATGCATCTAGGTGATAAAAAGATAAAATAATTAAAATATCCACAACGCGCCCATGTACGAGAAAAACCACAGGGGGGAAAACCTCGGACGACCCAACTAACTAGATCATTATGATAAAGTATTACAACGACTAGACAATAGAATTCGTTTACGACTCATCTCCCTTGTAAGCATTGACGCTCTTCTATATTCAGCCTCTCCTTCACAATGCAATGTAGGAGTCCATCCACGCAAGATGACACAACACGTGAATCTACACGCATCTCGGTATACACCAATGAGGCTCAGTAATCATCTACAATATCGGTACACGAAACGCCGATTCTTTACCAGAACACAACAAATCGGTATGGGTTCCACCGCAAGAAATACGTTCTTAACTTAATATGATGAGAAAAAAACTTTGTTGACCAAACACAAAGATCTCAAAGAATAAGAATTGTGAAACACGGATCTTTAAACTCAATGGGTGAAACAAGGGTTTTGAAGCTTTGGTAAGGAAGTAAAAAAATATTTTCGCCAAAAGTTCTTAAAAAATCCGAGTCCAACACACCTTAAATAAAGAAAACACAAATTTTGAGGCGACGACTTTGTTCTAACGAAAAATTATGGTATGTTCGAATGAAAAGCGAGTTTCATTCAAATGAAACCCAAGTTCGTTCAAATGGGAAGGATTTATCGTTCAAGTGGACTTCCAATAAGCTTCCAATGGGTGCCCTTCAATTTGACAGAGAGTGACCGTTTGATGTTTGTTAGATGCATGTTCTAACGAGGTATTAAAGTTCATTTGAATGAGATTGAACCTTCTTTCTAACTAGATCCATACTTCGTTTTAACGAAGTACATAACTTCATTTTAACGAGCTTCAAAGCAAAAAATTATTTTCTTTAAAAATAATTTAAAAATAGTTCCAAACGTGTTTTTAAAAACTAACACCCAAAAATATTTTCAAGGATAATATTCTAAATGCATGCATACCTTACGAAACCCTTGGTAAATGTGAAGACAATACAAAAACATGGCACGATGTGTATCAAACTTTGAAGATTTATCACTATGTCTTCATAAAATATGCCACAGGCTTACGAAATCGACACTATAGACCCTAACTTATGACTCAAATATTTCGTCTAGATTTAAGACAATTACAAACTAATTTAACAGATAGAAAATTTATCCTTACAGTGTCTAAAGACACGTTTAAGTATTAAAAAACATATAACATATGCCTAACATGCTTGTGATATTGGATTGGGAATTCAAGGCCCAAGCTCAAATTTATCTACCTACTAAACTACCTAAGTTTTTTATAACTAAAAATATCATAAGAGATAAATTCAAATGAAGTTTCTTAGAAAAAAATTATAAATCTTCCAATTGTATTATCGACTTAAATATACAAATAAACTTTAACACTAAAATTGCGGCCTAATATTATATAAATATGATAAATAATCAAATTTTGTATTAAAGTTACATCCTAAAAATACACGTAAGTTAATCATCATAACCAACTTTCAAAAATCACCCAAAAGCATATTATATGTGATATTGTTTTCATTTGACTACACTTAAATACAACCAACTTATAATAACCACTCCTAAAGCATATAATATTAGGTCTTCACTTAATTTTGATTGCCCAAATCACATGCTTGATAATAGCTTTCAATGCAATTAGTTCAAAAAAATTTAATCTACGATAAATAACAATCGAGCTTAACAACATGGATATAAAAAATTAAAAGAATGATATTGCAAGCATTCATTGTTCTATTAATTTGTGAAATGGGATAAGTATTATAGATTTTGAACATAAAAATACATTCTCTTTCGACTGGATTTTTTTTCAAGCTTCGTCTTCCTTTTAAAAATACACCTCATGTTCATTTTAAAAATAAAACCTCATTTTTATATGTTCAAACTATCCTAATGCAAATGTTAGCAACCTAAATAACAAAAGTTGGATATACTAAAATGAGCGTAAAGGTGAAAAGAAAGGATACCAACATTTCTATTTGTTTAGAATATATATATATATATATACAAAAAACTACAGAAAATTGCATTATAACTCCATATATTTGAATTACAGTGAAGCCATTTGTAGCAATAAATGTATATAAAATGCAATTTTTCAATTAAATTTCTAGGACAATGAAAGAGTAAAAAGCTAAATATAAAAAAGAAAAATCCATGCTCCCTCTTATAAAGAGAGCTTTAAGATATTTCATAAAAGTGAAAATATGATGGAAATAAGAGGAACATTTTAATGATATGCAATCAAAGGACATTGAAATACATTCAAACATAGATTCAAAGGTAATACATGAGTTTCATTAGAGAAAGATATAAAGATATGGTGAGAAGATTTGTGAGAGAGGGATAATGTGTTGCCATGTATTCAGTGCAAAGCACACGTGAGGATATTTATTGAATGTGAATTGAAAATAAAACCTATCCATAATATATATAACCTCCATAGATCACCATTACTATAGGGATCTTTTGTAAGATAAATCTTTAAATAAGGATGAGATGACATGTTTGGTGAGATTTGAGAGATGTGTCATCTGTTTGGTTTGGTGCGATTTGAAAGAGGGATGGGTGGATTTGACATAAAAGTTTAAGAGAGATAGAGGGGTTGGGTGATTAAGTGTTGCAAAAGTGAAGTATGAGAGATAACCAATAGTTAAATTTTAAATTTTATTTTTATAGATTTATTTACATTCATTAAATCTCGACCCTTTATTTTTGTTTGTCAATCTCAACCGTTATTATAGATAGACATTTATGAACATGAAAACACTAGCCTCTCTTATTATATGGATACATACCAATATAAAATTATATATATATATATATATATATATAATATTGAGTAGGGATGTTTTAGTATTCTATAAGCTTGATAAGATAATTATGGTCTTTGATGCAATGTCTAAAAGTTGAATCTAATGGTTGAGATTTAATGGAGGTAAAGTCTTGCCCTAATTTCTTTGAACTAGATCCGTGAAATTTCCCCTCATATTTCAGGGGTATTTTGGTAACAACCCCTTTCCACCCGATTATCTCATTGCCCATAGCCACTCACTCTCTAAGGTTCGACCCACTCTCTTTCTCTCTCTCTCTCTCTCCACACACACAAACCCACTCTACCAGTGATCTTTTTCTCTACTGCCATTTCTCAATCATCTTTTTCCTCTTCAAGGGCTGTCATATTTTTTCTTCTTCAAGGGTTGTCACCTTTCTTCTTCTTAAAGGTGATATTTAGTTATATTTTCTCCTTGGCCACCATATAAATGATGTTTTTTTTCCTATTTGGCTACAATATTAGCCGTTGAGATATAAAATGGTGACATCGGAGAAATTTTCTTTTTTTCTCTGTCTATGTATTTATTTGAAAAAATACTAGCTAAAAAATTAGGGCTTTTATGTTTTTTTGCTCTATCTATGTGTTTATTTGAAAACATGTGATCTAAATAATTTGGCCATCTATTAGAATGCATACATTCAATAGGATATGGTGGATTTTGATATTATGGAGATATTAAGACACAGTTCAGAACCATGATTTTATTGATGTTGAGTATGAAAGGGAATTTGATTTCTTAGTTTTTAGTTTACTAGCTGATATATCCATATATACCCTCAACCAGGTCGAGGGTGTCCTCCACCCAGACGAGGGTACAGGCCCAGGACGAGTCCAATGACCACAGTACCATTACAGGAATAATTGGCCAAGATGATCCCTCAGCCAGGATCAGACGACCCTTCAAGGAGCCGACCCCTCATCATGGCCCAGACGACCCTCGACGGGGGCTGACCCCTCATCATGGCCCAGATGATCCTCGGTGGGGTCCGAACCCTCATCATAGCCTGGACGATCCTCGGTGGGACCGACCCCTCATTATGGCCTAGACGACCCTCGACGGGGCTGACCCCTCATCATGGGACGGATGACCCTATGAGGGGATGATAGCATGAGGCCCACATCCAGTCGGATCCGATGCCAGCATCAACTTTAGACTCGGTCGAGCATAATAGGCCAAGGATGATGTCATCATAGCGCGTGACTTGGGGGATGCATGGAACAGTGCGCGTGGGACTCATATAGCACATGGACTTGACCGTTATAAGAATATCATCCCCTCACGTGAGGGAATATTATGTCATCATTGATTGTAAGTGGCACATCCTGGTGTCAGTAGGGGATTGGCTAGATCATCATTCACATGCACCATGCATGCTTGGGGGGTACACTACACCCCCAAAGCCCTATATATACTTGTCACCTTCAACCCTGTAAAGGGATCGATAATTGTAACCCTAGATAAAACTCTCATTGTACACACAGTAGAGAGAGAGTGTGAGCTTATGTACATTGTATCCATAGCCATTAGTGCCCATATTTAGTGGATCACACACTCACAGTAGATGTAGGCCTAATTGGCTGAACCACTACACATCATTATCTTATTCCTCTTATACTCATATCCTTCTATACACTTATATACACATATCTCCATGGATGTAATTGGTATTATTGTTTGAGCCCTCATCTTTTATCTGGTGGTGCTCAATCTTAGCATAATCAGTTTGGCACTGTCTATGGGAACGGGAAGATATCTCCTCCTCTATACAGCTTGACCTCATCGGAAACTCTGGTGGTGAACCAGTTCTCCCCCTTTGTGTGGACCTATTTCACCATTGAAAGAGACCCATTAAGGTTCTCAAGCTCATCTGATCATTCATCTCTTCATAGCTCAAACATATGGTACCGGAGATGCCACCACCACCACCACCTCCTCCACCAGATAGTGGAGTAGGACCTAGTTCCAGTCATGCACCACCTCAGTCTGAGATGGTTGATGAGGCGGTCTCCCTAAAGTCTTTAGCAGCAAGCCAGCGGATTATGCAGGAGCAATTTACAGATCTTAGCCAAAACATACTAAGACCACCAGGAGTCTCACCGGAAATAATTACTCCGGCAGAAGCTCCAGGGCAGCATGAGGCCAGGGGATCACCCTAGGCACCACGTAAAAACTTGCCACCTCCATAACGACGGAGGGATGTTGCTGACCCCCGACGTCTACATCTGGGGAGGCAAGTAAACCCTTGCTCGAAAGACAGATATGATGATCTGAAGGTGGAAGAGACCACCATAGAGTGCTGGAAGCCATATGAGGTTTCCAATAATACTGTGCGACCTATCCAGGAAAGTAGAGGGAAGTGTAGAAGGCAAAATACCAACGATCGCCCAAGGGGCTCTACTTTTGATCGTCTGAGTAGGGGGTCGACTTTAAGAGGCTGGGCCTAGCAAATGACCTGCGGGAAAAATTGTCTAGATCAAGGAGTGTTGCGAGGTCCAGAAGGGAGGAAACAGATGGACGACCCCACGGGGACCGACCCCATGGACGGGACGACGACCTGGGGGAAGTAAACAGCTGACACAGGCCTGCCGCAGCAGAACCCTCCATCCACCTCAAAGAGGCGACAGGGGATAACATCGGCCAAGTTGACCCTACGAGGCCTTAGAATGACTCGATCCAAAGGCTGGAGGATAAAATTAGTGATATCCTGAAGAGCAGGGACCCCCTTCAAAGAGGATACTCCATAGGCTCACCCTTTGTGGTGAAGATAGTCAACTTCCCAACGCCATCTAAGTTTAAGCCACATGTGGCCACCCCAAGGTATGACGGGAGTACCAACCATGTCCATCATATTGAGATGTACCAATCAGTGACAGACATATACTCTATCTCAGATGAGATGAGGTGTCAAGCCTTTTTTGGCACTCTGATTGGGGCTGCACATGTCTAGTATATTTCTCTTCCAAAGAACTCCATTAAAAGCTTTAAGCAGTTAGCATACCGGTTTATCCATAACTTTTGCTTTGGAGTGAGGCCACAGAAGAAGACCGCACACCTACTCTATGTTAAGCAGGGGAAGAACGAGAGTCTAAGAGACTACATAGCTAGATTTAACAAAGAAAAGTTAGAGGTCGAAGACTATGAGGAAAACATAGCCATGACAACCCTCATTAGAGAACTCCAAAAGGGGAAGCTTTTATGGAAGCTTAATGAAGACCCTCTGAAGATGATGGATAAATTGCTATCGACGGCGAGAAAGGTGATGAACGCCGAAGAGGCAATGGCCGCAAAATACGAAGATGAAAAGGAGGCGCTAGTGGGGGTAAGTACCAAAAAAATAACAGAGAGGGGAAGAAGAGATCAGTAGATGATAAATTCACTGGTTACACCCCTCTGACGGTCAGTTGTGAACACATCCTGAATGAGATAAAGAGTGACCAATCCTTGAAATGGCTTGAGAAGTTGTGGGAAGCCCCCATAAAAGGAACAAAAACATGTGGTGTGAATTTCATCAAGACCATGGCCATGTGACCGATAAATGCTTTGCTTTAAAAGATGAAATTGAGAAAATGTTAAAAGAAGAAAAGTTAAGGAAATATGTCGATGAGAGTGCCCTCAAGAGGGGCCTAGGGGATGACCCTAGGAAGAAAAGAGGTGATACATGCAGAGAAGATCTTACAAATAGAAGGGACGACCCTTCGGATGATGAGGATGACCCTGACATCCCACCGAGAGATGACCATGGCCCTGTAAAAAGACTTAATATGATCTCACTCGATGTTGGGATGATCTCCAGGGGATTAACAGGAGGAGGTTAAGAGGTCGTAGATATGAAGGCCCACGTAGCTGAAGCTAAGGCAGTGACAAAAGCTGAACAATCAACCTTTATGGAAGAAAAGTCAGAAAAAAGGAAGAAAGTTGATATGGATACTCTGATAGTGGGATTCTCAAGCATGGACTTCAAAGGCCTCTTAGCCCCACATAATGACCCTATCATCATCACTACCCGAGTACACGGGTGCGAGGTGCCAAGGATCCTGGTAGACGGGGGTAGTTTTATCGATGTGATGTTCTGGCCATGCTTTAAAGCCTTGGGTCTCAGCCATGCTAGGCTCGTCCCATACCATCACCCCTTGATTGGTTTTAGTGGGGAAAAAGTTCATCCTCTAGGAGTGTATGAGGCCGATGTTAGGATGGGGGACGAGTGGCTGAGATGGCTTACCAAGAAAGTTAACTTTTTGTGATGGATGAACACGTCTTCTCAGCCTACAACATTATATTGGGGCATGTGGACCTCAAGGAATTTGAGGTCGTGTCGTCCACGGTTCATCAGATGATAAAATTATCGACCCCTTACGGGGTAGGGGAAGTTTAGGGAGACCAGACGATGGCACGGGAATGTTACTTCAACTCATCCAAAGAAAGAGAGTCGCACAAGAAGGCAACGACTACTTACAATATTGATACCCTCGACCCTAAGGATGAGATAAAACTCAAGAAAGGAGAGGTCGCGGAAGAGGTAGAATCCATCATCCTCAATGAGGATGAGCCAAAAAAAACTGCCCAAGTCGGCAAAGCTCTGAAGATAAACATAAAAGAAGACCTCATCAAGATGCTAAGGAGAAGACAAAATATCTTTGCATGGAGTCATGCAGATATGCCAGGGCTCGACCCCGAAATCATGAGCCATAAGCTCAACGTGGTAGAGGGCGCGAAGCCGATAAAGCAGAAGAGGAGAATTTATTCTCAAGAAAAATATGAGGTCATAAGGGACGAGGTCAGGAAGCTAGAAGATACTGAGTTTATCAGGGAGGTTATATATCCCGAATGGCTGTCCAACGCAGTCATATTATCAAAAGCCAACGGGAAGTGGAGGATGTGCGTAGACTTCACCGACCTTAACAAATATTGTCCCAAAGATAACTTCCCTTTCCCTCGCATTGATCAGATGGTAGACGCTACCACAGACCATAAGCTAATGAGATTCATAGATGCCTATTCTGGTTATAACCAGATCTTCATGAGCCCCGAGGACTCAGAGAAAATGGCTTTCATTACCGACCAGGGGACATACTGTTATAGGGTCATGCCCTTTGGCCTAAAGAATATGGGGGCAATGTATCCGCGCCATGTGAATAAAATGTTTGAAGACAAAATTAGGAAGTCCATGGAGGTATATATAGATGACATGTTGACCAAGAGTTTAAAGATAGGGGATCATGTGGTTGACCTCGAGAAAACCTTCAACACAATAAAAAAGTACAGGATGAAGCTCAACCCGGCCAAATGTGTCTTCAGGGTTGGAGTAGGGAAGTTCTTGGGGTTCATCGTTAATCAAAGAGGTATTGAGGACAATCGTGAAAAGATAAAGGACCTCCTAGAAATGAAGACCCCCAGGACCATTAAAGACGTTCAAAGGCTCACATGGCGAGTGGCTGCTTTGAATAGGTTCGTATCTAGAGCCACAAACAAGTGTCTACCATTCTTCAAAATTCTCAAAAAAGCCTTTGAATGGAACGACGAGTGTGACCAAGCTTTCAAAGAATTGAAGTCGTACTTAGGGTCTCCTTTGCTGTTGTCATGACCAGTGCAGGGTGAATGACTACATGTGTACCTAGTCGTCTCAAAATCAGCCATCAACACAGCCATCGTGAGAGAAGAGGACGGGGTACAGAAGCCTGTGTATTTTAACAGTAAGGCACTCCAAGGGGAAGAGCAAAGATACCCAAGGATGGATAAATTAGCCTACGCCTTGATCCATAAGTCAATAAAGATGAAGTCGTACTTCCAGTCCCACACAATGGTCATCCTCACTGACTCTACTCTTAGGTAGGTCTTGCACAAACCAGAAAAATTGAGGAGGCTAATGGCCTGGGCTATAGAGCTGGGAGAGTTTAACATTGTATATCAACCTAGGGTGGCCATTAAGGGGAATGCATTAGCTTATTTCATGGTTGAATTTACTTGGGAAGATGATGAGGCTGAAGAGGAGAGCCTCGAGAAGACGGATACCCGACAAAGTAGAATTATTGACCCATCCACAAATAAGGCTGAGATAAGCATCGCTAGAGAAAAGGTTGCCAAAAACGAAGAGGGAAGATATCTCTTTAGACAGGGGTCCCTCATCGAGGGAAATTTCTCCGAAGAACAAGCAGTGTGGAACCTCTTCGTTGATGGATCCTCTTATGAGAGCGAAAGTGGGGCTGGATTAATAGTATCAGCACCCGACGGAACTGACATTGAGTAAACCCTGAGGTTTAACTTCAAAACCTCCAACAACGAGTCTGAATATGAGGCCCTGATAGCAGGCCTCACCTTGGCTATGTCTCTTAGTGTTGACCAGATCTTGGTCCATAGTTATTCAAGACTTGTAGTGAATCAAATACTAGGGGCATATGAGGCTAAGGATGAGAGAATGGCCAAATATCTTGAAAGAGTGAAGTCACTATTGAAGAGCTTCAAAGAGGTGAAACTGAAGAGGATACCTAGGCTTGATAATGGCCGAGCCTATGCGCTTTCTAGACTGGCCTCAGTAACTAGGACATATATCAGGAGGAGAGTCCCAGTGGAAATTTTGCTTCGACCAATGATTGAAGAGGTAGAGGGAACACTTAGCTCTTGCTTAAATATCAGCAGGGAAGGTTCATGGATGGACCCCCTAGTCAGATACATTAAAGAGGGGGAGATGCCAGAAGCAAAACAAGAAAGGAAGAAGTTGAGATACAGAGCCGCGAAATTCACTATCATCGAAGACACCTTGTATAAAAAGGGGTTCTTGCTCCCTTTGCTCAGATGTGTGCACCCTTCTGAGGTCCCACACATCTTTC